>VYXF01006253.1:1114466-1167292 GCA_013397295.1 Polioptila caerulea | reverse complement strand
AAGAAAAAAAAAAAGAAAAAGAAAAAAAAGAAAAAGAAAAAGAAAAAGAGCACATTTTGACATTATTATAGAATTTAAAATAAAAGGTTTGGGTTCAACTTTCTTGGGATGAAATTAAAGTACTATATTTTGCAGAAGAGTGTAAGATCTTCCTGCAGAAAAATCCTCACTCAGCTGTAATGAAGAGATTTCCCAGCTCCTTCCATCTCTACTACAGCTTTCTGCACTTTGTCTGTGACTTAACATTTTAAGAGGAATAAAAAAACCACACACAAAACCTGTGGCTTACTGAGTCACTTACTGGCACAGGGCCTTGTTTAAATATCTTCCTGAAGTGGTTGTCTTGGCTCGCCCTTTCTCTGAGGATTTCTAATGGATTTCTCTGTTTGAAATTAGACCAAGTAGTTTCCTCAAAAGAATTGAAAATTTTAAAGGGTTACTACCATTCCTTTTCAGTTTAAATTTATCAGCTGATTTCATCCATGGATTTGTAATGCTTTTCCTTCCCCCAATCCAAAAAATGGGTTTTTGATTGTGCTCTTTTGCATCATCTCTGTTCTGGAAAGAACCCAGAGCTTCTCTGGCTGTTTCTGTGCTCGTGGGGCTGGTGTTCACCCATGAAACAGATGGCTGCTGCCTCAGTAACACCGGATCAGTTCAATGAAGCACCTTTCTCAGTTTCTCATACAATTCCCTAGAGGATGGTCAAGCAGTGGAGCAGGCTGCCCAGAGAGGCTGGGCAGGTTCCATCCCCCCTTTGAGGGCTCCAAACCCTGCACAGCCTGCTCTGACCCCATAACTGCCCCTGCTGTGAGAGGGGGCTTGGACCCCTCTGGAGGTCCCTTCCTGTGTGTGTGATACCACAATCCTTTTCTGGGTGTCTCTTCAGCAATCGTTTTTTATTCTTTTTTATTTTAATATAATATTAGAATTCATTTATAGTTAAAAGTCTTTGTCCATATCCTGAAATTCAACCATGGATTCCAAAATACGCAGCTATGTAAACATAGATCACTGCATCATCAAATCGCTCTTTGAGATTTTCTTTGTGTAAAATTAGATTAAGTCTAAGAGCTATCTGGACACTTTTGTCATACACATGCTTCTCTTAGTAGCTCTATATCAATTCAGTCTTCTGCTTCTCCACTCACCTGACATTTTTACCTACAGGGTTCTACTGACAAACAGCAGTAACACATAGCACTATGATATAAATTCCTGTTGAACTGAAACTATGTTTTCTCATAATGAAAACCTGCCTCCACTTTTACACACACACTCTTACCTTTGAATCTAATACTTTCTGACACTGGCTGGGAGACTCTAACCAAATGTGTTTCTCTAGGTTTTTTTGTCTTCAAAATGATTGTCAGATTTTCTTGTGCCAAATGATTCTCACCTCAGAAACATGAAGTAGCCAAGCTCATACAGGTGTCTGTAAGAATGACCACATTTACCAACTCTACAGGAATATTTTACTTGATATGTGCCAAAAATTAATATTTTTCTGGGAAACCAAAAAGATTTGCTTTCCACTTGATATACTCCAAAGCAATTGCCTTTACAGATCTATTAAGAGCAAGGATATTAAATAAATTACAGAATATTAAAGACTTGGTTGCACCAAAGTGTCAGAAATTAACAACATAATGTACAGACGTGTCCAAAAAGGGAGGATTTCTAGAAATTCCACCTCTGTTTTGAAGTTCAGTTTTATGCATGGAAAGACTATTCCAAAGAATATTCTCACTCTGAAATTTTCAGACTATTTGCTACGTGTTCTTTTCTGGAGAGAAATATACCTATCCAGTACTGGGAGGATTTGCATATAATCAGTTTCTGCTGTATATTTCAATCTCACTACTTCTCATAATTTATTTGGAAATTCACTATAGTATAAATCTCCAGGAGAAGTCGGTGAGTGCACTGCTTGTATCTTTGGTGTGCTCTAAAAGTTTGCATTTATTCTGTTTAGGCGAACTGAAACATAACCAGTAATGCTGAAGAGCTGATGGCGATTTTTACAGGAAAACACAAAACACAGGGAATGTATCCCTGAAATATTTATTAAAAATAGTTCTGAAGCTTGTGCAAGACCACTTTGAGTTCTATATAAAACATCTAACACATTTATACTAATTATGGTAATATGCAATTACTTATAAAAAACATAACAAAATCCTGGAAATTGGAATTGTGAAATTGGTATGATATTTGGCATTCATTTCAGAGAAAAAAACCAAAAAAAACCAACAAATCATTCAGTGAGAATTTCCAAAAGTAATACAATAACCTTTGAAAAGTGGCAACATACTAGTTCTTAGCAAATTAATCTGTAGTTCAAAATATATGGTAAATGGGGAAAAAGTAGGATTTGGGTCTATCCTGTGTAACAACAACAAATGTTCCAAACTGTAAATTATTTAAAAGTGTAGCACATCATAACATTTCTTTAGTTTCAAATCACTGAATTTGTAATGCAGTCACTTCTGTAAACTGTGAGATGTATGTAAAACATGTCTTCACCAAATTAAAAATGTAGCAAACTGTGTGGTGTCCGATGAGACTCTTCATTAGGGTCATTTGTCATGGAGCTATAGACTGATGAAGAAAGGATTGAGAAATTTGACCCAGGTTTTCCTCTATCAGTGGACACTAGGGAACCATGAGTCAGGTAAAGACACAATCCTTGATTCTGCTAAATCTACAGAATTGTTTGATGTCATTATTATTTATCCTTAAAATACTACACGTGAATACTGTGTAGTTTTTATTCTTTTTGCTCTATCTCAAAACATCTTGCAAAGGGGACAAATATCTTTATTGTTTTGATATAAAGAAAATATTTATTTTTGTTACATATCTTAACATTCTGATTTTTTTTACCTTATATTGTAAAACATATTTTTGAAATTCTTTATAAAAGGGAAATAAATCAAGCCAGAGAGGAAAGGTGTCAGAGTGGTCCTTTTAATGATGGGACTATTCATGTTATTACAGTTCAGTAATTCTCTAAGCTGGCCAGAATCCAGGGTGTGATTTGTGTCTATTGAGGCACTGGCATTGAGATGTGACTTGTTTCCATCAATGAACCCTGCATCATCTTCTAGGTATAAGCACATTTCTATCAGATTGCTACTGTGAAAAATGTTAAGCTAGAGTACACATACCTTTTTTTTTCCTTCAATATTTATAAACCTTTTCCCATTGGGCTAGCAGCAGGTTAGCAAGAATAACTAAAGCTTTTCAGTATGTTGAAAGAAAAAGCCTTACACAGTCAGTAGCTCTCGTTTGCAGCTGTCCCTCCTGGCACTTAAATGTCATTTCAAACTTCACTTCATCACCTTGGTGAGCTAATGTGCTCTACAGCCTCGCCAGATGTATTTCTCTGAGATGCAGTAAGCACTTCATGTGGCTTCACCCTCTCACCCTCCCTCCTGAGAAACAGTCTTGAGCGGTTATTTATATGCTAAATTGCAGCAGAACTATGGATGAAAAGTACCAGTTCTAGTATAGCTATGAACTGATCTACATCTCTTTCAGTGCAGTGAAATGGGGTCACATAGTTAGAGACACACAAACTAGGGACAAAAAACAGTGGATTACCTATTGTAAAACTGGAGCCAGATGCCAAGGATATACTTGAAAGAGAAACAAGCAAGAAAACAAGAGAATTATACTGGAAAAATCATAATATAAAACACATACCTGTCTCTCAAGGTACATCTGCAGTCAACAGTTGATTGTGTTCTGAAATATATTGACTACAATTATAAATCCAATTGCTTTAATCGCATTTATTTCTGGTTTTACCAATCTGATGAATGATAGAGGTACAGGTGTCCAATCATTGCCTTTTCTTCTAAGATCAATACTGCCTTTCTGACAAATTCAGTGTGTCCTTGGGCTTGACTTCTCATAGAATCACAGAAACATTTATTTTGGAAAAGAGTTTCAAGATTATCAAGAGCAACTGTTGACTCTGCACTGCCAAGTCCACCACTAAACCATATGCCACATGTCCACAAATGCCACATCTACACTTCTCTTAAATACCTGTAGGAATGTGACTCCACTGCTTCCCTGGGCTGGCTGTTCCAATGCCTGGCAATCTTTTTGATCAAGCAGCACTTCCTAATACCCGATGTGAACCTTCTCTGGTCTCTTCCTCTTGTTCTGTTGCTGGTTGCCTGAAGAAGGGCTGGATCCCCATCTGGCTACAAACTACTTTCAGATGGTTGTAGAGAGTGGGAAGGCCACCCCTAAACCTCCTTTCCTCTAGGATAAACACTCCCAGCTCCCTCAGCAGCTCCTCTTATGCTCATGGCCCTTCTCCAGACACACTTGAGCATTTCAATCCCCGTCTTGCAGTGAGGGGCCCAGAACTGGACACAGAACTTGAGATGTAGCCTCACAGAGCCCAGTACAGGGGGACATCACTGCCCTGGTCCTGCTGGGACCATTATTTCTGATACAGGCCAGGTGCCATTGGCCTTCTTGACCACATGGGCATGTTCTGGTTCATGTTCAGCTGCTGTTGACCAGAACTCTCAGCTTGTTTTCCCCAGCTGTTTTTCCTCAGCCTGTAACACTGCAGGGGTTGCTGTGATCCAAGGGCAGGACCCAGCACTTGGCATTGTTGAACTTCCGACCATTGGCCAGTCCAGTCTGTCCAGATCCCTCTGCAGAGCCTTCCTGCCCTCCAGCAGGTCAACACTTCCAGTCTATTGATGTCATCTGTGAACTGACTGAGGGTTTCTTCAATCGCCTCATCCAGATCAACAGTAAAGACATTAAACAGGACTGACCCCAATAATGGGCCCTGGGGAACCCCAACAATGACCAGACACCAACAAGATGTAACTGCATTCACCACCCCTCTCTGAGACTTGCCATGCAGTCAGTTTTTCACCCAGCAAAAAATGCACACGTCCAAACCATGGGAAGCCAGTTTCTCCAGCGTAATGCTGTGGGAAACAGTGTCAAAGGTTCTACCAAAGCCTAGACAACATTCCCAGTTTTTCCCTCACCCACTCAGGAGGTCACCCTGTCACAGATGGGGATCAAGTCTGTCAAGCAGGACCTGCCTATCCTAAACCCACGCTGGCTCAGCCTGATTCCCTGATAGTTCTGTACATGCCACATGATGGCACTCATGATGATCTACTCCATGAACTTCCCTAGCACTGAGGGATGAATCCTGGGATTCTCCTTCCAACCCTTTCTCCCCAAGTTCCAGCCGTAACTTTCTGTTCATCTTTGGCTGGACAAAGCTGTTCAGCCAGTTTTCTCCCTCATCAGCTCCTCTTTCAGCACATGGAGATGAAAGCACCTGTAAGATTTTCAGCGTAATGCATGCCGTCAGTAGAAGACATTGGTGATCTGGGCAGGTTTTGAGCATAGCTTCCCTGAATTGCATGCATACCTGAAACAGATAGGGGGAGAGTTACCAAGCAGCTGTTACAGCCCAAATCTGGACAGACTTCCTTAGTGCAACACTATCTGGGAACAACTCCAATCAAATCTACTGCAAGCACTTTAGGTGTTGACACCACACTTCTTCTACAAGGGAAACAAATGAACAAACAAAACAGAATCCCCAACATTAAAATTTTCTTAAATTTTCAGATGGTTTCATAGCATGTCATAGATACTGTCACAGGAGTACGCTATGCTGTCGTGCCATTATTCTATAAGGAACATTTGAAACATAAACATGTGCTTCCTCAAGAATGCAGAAAGTAAACCCTTTATTATTTTCATTATTCTTGAAATACACTTTTTTAACAGCTCTTGGAGTAGCCATCAAACATTCCTTTGTTGAGGCAATTTTGAGAAAACTTATGAAAAATATTTTTAAAATCCACTCTTTTTGAGAGTGTCTCTTTTTGTCACTGGACAATGTGTTGACTTTGCTGACAGAAATTGTGTCTTGGCAGCAATTCACATGCCTGGGGACAGATTCTTTCATGGATTTGAGATGTAATTGTTCCAGTGCTATCTCTGTTCAAACCACCTAGGGGCCTGGACCACAGCTAAACCTCAGATGTACTTATCTAGTTTGCTGCCTGCCTAAGGTGTGTCATAACTACAGAGCTGTTCTTTATAGCATGCTCATAATCACTGAAAGGAGCAGCAGAGCAAACAATGCTTATTAGAAACTTATGTAAACTAGACATGTTCCTATTATCTGAAGTATAATTTATTATTAACAACTAAGTAAATGAGTAACAGAATACAGGAAGATTTTAATAATTATAACGTGTTTCTAAAGCAAGATTAAATAATCTCAAGAATGTTGCATGGTGTGTAGCCAAGCTGATTTATTCACAAACTCAAATAATTTAGAGTAATGTCTTTAACAGCCAGTGGGGCAAGGCCACAAAATGAAAATCAAATATTGCTTTTTTGTTTGTTTTTATTCTTCTACATACTTTTTTCAACTTCTTATCAGTGTTTTGAGTAAAAATTATAAAAGTGATTTACAATAATTAAGAGAGAACTCTCATAGAAATTTGCACCTCCTGCATGATCTGAAGTGGCCCTATAACTACTGTGCCACTGTGCTACTGCTGGCACACAGCCTGGAGGTGGTTTGGTAGGTTTAAAAGGAATGTTGGAGTCAAAGCCACTGACCACCATTCTCACTGCCTTTAATTGCCAAGCTGGGTAATGCTCTCATTTCACTTCCTAAACTGAAAGAAACTATTTTCCTTTGCTCATCCCTTAGATGAGCAAAAGATGTTCATTAGTCTGTCAGCCCTTATGAGACAGTCATTAAAGTCTGTCCCCAACACGGGAGTTCCCTCTGTTTTACAAGAAACCCAAGAAAATATTTTCAATGGAGGTATATCATAATTTCATGGAAACTAGTAGCATTATATATACTATCTAAAGAGATAAGCCATATATACGAGTTTAAAATGGGGTTTTGTTTCCAAAGCACCAAGAGGAATCACACAAGGCAAGTTTCTGGTGAAAGGATTGGACGGAATGTCCTGTGAGAAGCTGCTGAGGGCTCTGGGTTTGTCTAGTCTGGACAAAAGGAGGCTGAGGGAGGATTTAAGTGCTCCTGAAGCTGCCTGAGCAGGGGAAATGGAGAGGGAGCTACTGTGGTCTTCCTGGGGTCTGGTGGAAGGACACATGGGAAAGGTTCAGTGCTGTACCAGGGGAGGTTTACACTGGACATTAGGAAGTATTTCTTTACTGAGAGGGTGGTCAAACATTGGAACAGTCTTCCTAAAGAGGTGGTCAATGCCCCAAGGATGTCAAGGTTTAAACGACATTTGCATAATGCCCTTAACAAAGTGCTTTAACATTTGGTCAGCCCAAAATTGGTGAGGGTCTTGGACTGGATGTTCACTACAGATTACTTCCAACAGAAATAGACAAATCTGTTATCTTCCATGTGTTGTAAATGATAATTTTCTTATGGCTTACTATACAAATGCATCAGGGTTTACATTTTCTTTGCAGTGCCACAGAATGCTGTTACAACACTATTTGAGATAAAAATCCAGTGTTTCTGAAAACATGATGACAGGCATGTAACCATGGCTGCAAGAACATTCAGTTCAGCCATAATTTTAGCAAAACGAAGGGTATGAAGCATCAAAAGGGGCACCTCACATCTTCTGATTGACATTTGTAGTGGTTTAAAATATGGCAAACCTGACACCACAGAACAGGAAAAAATATTATAATAAGAAAACTGATTGATTAGTTAATATCTGCATAGCACTTTTAAATAAGAAATACTGCCAGTTTAATGCTAAGAAAAGAGTCAGATTGCCTGACATGTATAAGCTGAGATGAAAATTTACCCTTCTAATGAAGTAAGGTACCCGTTAGACGGTAGTATTTAAAATTCTTTTGTGTTCCCTCCGATTATTACTATGGTCAAGCATTTTCTGTTGATCCAGTGAATAAATGGCCAATTATCCTGTTGTACAAAATACAGAGAAGTAGACACTACAATTACAATAAATCTAGAGCAAGCTTAATTCATTAGCAAAACAACACATTTTTACTTAGACAGCCAGTCATGGTTCTTGAAGACAGCATGTAGGAAATGACAGCTTGCAGCAGCAACTTTCTGCTTCAAGTAGATGGCTATTTATGGGAATCCTGTACTCTGGACTAAGAGAAATTGATTCTCTTTAATGTGGTTAATTCCATTTAACAGAGTAAATAAGAAGCCAATTCACAAACATCCTTTAGAATGCCTAATTTGCAGGAAATTGGAAGGGACAGAGGACAAAAGTAGAAATAATCTAGGAGTTTCTTAATCAGAAAATTTTAGTAATCTGAATGATACAACAAAGGACCAGTGACTTTCAGGACAAAGGTTTCCAGACCAGCAGATTAACAGTTTTTCATGGACTATCAAAATCTCAATATTCAAGCAAATATTGTCCATATTCTACACTCAGATATCATTAACATGACTACAGAAGCAGCAGTGATGAAAGGCAGATTTTGCCAGTAATGTGTAATATAAGTCATAAAAATTATAATTATTATATTTATATACAATATGCAGCTAAACCAATTGTAAGTCATGTTTTTTTTTTTTGTTGTTGTTGTTTTTTTTTTTTTTATTAATAGTAGATTATAGGCAGAACTGATGTCACTGCCTATTTTACAATTGTCAAACTCTGCACTACAAGGGGCTATTATCACAGGATTTCTCGCACATAAGGCCTCCCATAATTCTAAACTAATCCTTTATTTAATGCTCCATGCTGTGCTTCCTCCTCAGAGTGGCTATTTCAGGGAAATTTCAGACAAAATTGTTCTCCACTTATTACATTCTGGTAAAGTTTGCTTTCAAAAGCTGTGTGGCCCTTTTTTTCCTGGATAAAGGTTTGGCGATTTGACAAGCCGTGTGTTTACTACTACCCCCCCAAAACGAACACGGACAAGGGTTGTGGCAGCCCTTGGCTGTCCGGAGGGGCTGGCGCGGTGTCCCCGAGCCCCGTGCGCCGGGCGGGGCTGGAGCCGCCTCCATCCCGCGGCATTCCCGGCTGGAGCGGGGCCGCCTGGAGCACGGAGCTGCTCCGGGCTCAGCGACACCGCCAGGCTCCTGCTGCAGCCGTGCTGAGTTCGGGCTCTCCGGATGTGATTCTAATCCAGATGGCTGCGATTAAACCGGTGCAGGTATGCCGGTCATGCATACCCGCGCTCACACTTTCTGCTCGCAGCGAGGACTGGCAATGCTGCCGGTGACCGAGCACCGTGTAACCCACAGCATGCTCGCCAACCTTCTCAGAGCTGGCTCCATCGGAGAGTTACCTTCGTTTTGGAAATTGGAGCTATTTTCAGTTTAATAGCAAATACAGCTTGAAAGGAATTCTATATATGCCTGTTCTGATCTCTTCTTTAATGTGGCTTAAGTTATGACCCAGCTGTATATAAACTCTAGCTTCAGTGTCTTCCAGATGGGCAGTAAATCTGGACACAAGGGAGAGGTTCTCAGCTGCTCTAAGTCAGCACATATCCAGATGAAGTAGCTTGTGTTAAAGGTTATGTATTCCAGAGATTATAAAGGCACAGTTTCTGTAAATGATATACACAATCTTGGTGGTTATTTGGCACTGTGGCAGGTTAGGGAAAATCAAAGGGAAGAAGGTCCAATCTGGAATTCAGATTGGACATTGCAAGGAAAATATAATCTCTTTCTTTACCTGGTCATTAATAATTGCTTCTAAGAAAATGTATTATATATTTATATCAAGTGTAACAGTTCAGATTTTGGTCCAGGTATAAATTTTTAAAGTGGGAAAAAGTAGATATAAAAGTATAAATAAAATAATATGTCACATCAATTGTCTGTAACCACATCACTGAACGGTTTTGTTTTTCTGATGAGACACTACTATTTAACATAAATGAAAGGTGTAAGTCTAAGGTGTCTGGACTTCACTGAGACATTCAGTATTGAAAAATGTGTTGTTTATGAGCCAAATTGGAGACGATGGTACATAAGGGATATACAAAATGCAGAAGGAATTAGCTCAAGGCAGAGTTATCCTGAAAGGGGAATGAATGATTATGAGAAAGACTATTTGTAAAGTTCTCTGTGAATGACCCTGAAATCCTGTTTAAATGAATATTTTCCACCTTGATCTATATTACTGTAGTGACATCTGCTAAATACAAACATGAGAGATGTAATGCCTGTGTAGGGACAGGAGTGATACTTGAGCACAGCTGGGAACCTGGTAAATGCTCTCTTACTTTTGAAATACCACAGGCAATGACTTGTTAGTGCTCTTTTTTGCTTACTCAAACACAAACTGAATCTGTTTGAAAAAGTAGCTGTAAAAATAAAACAACTTTTGGTTTTCATACTCCTATTCTGTGAAGAGTCCAAGCTATATCAATATCTAATGTCAAGAGAGAACAAAACATATGACAATAAACCAAATTAAACTAAATTCTGATTCAGAATAATACAAAAAGAGTCAAAAATAATGAAGTAAGATGCTCTTGCATCCAGACCTGTGGTCAGCTGAACTGGGTAGAAGTGGATTGTTGAGAGGATTTTTGTACTGAGCTTAGACAGGTCAATTAGCTTCATCATGAAATACACATATTTGGTGAAGTGCAATGGATATCTTTGGAGCCTAGATATATAAAAAGAGATCAAATTTACTAAAGTGAAAGAAATTGTTTGGGCCTTATTGTTTAAACCATCAGAGAATAAAAAAATTTTTCCAAACAAGAAAAGCAGGGTCAACTAAGTAATTATGAGGTGTGAAACCTTACAATATTTAATGATAAAAGACTAAACATTCAGAGATGGGAATGACTTACAGAAAGAGTTAACAAGATCACTAAAATGAAACAGTGGAGGGAAGTTAAAAGAAGTTTTAAAAGACAAAACTCATGACCCATCCAAAAGAAGATGAAAGTGCTGCCAGAACCAGGCATGAGTTAAAGTGAGAGATCTGACTATCATTCAAACACTTGCATGAAAAAGAAACAATTGTAATTGTATAGGAACAGGGTCACATTCAGCCAGGAAAAAGACATGCATAGTGAGAGCACAGATGCATTAGATTTGCTTTCATATGGACATCATCCTGCAATACAAAAGGAAACTTAGCATTATGGAAGATATGCATGAAATGTCACAGGTGATTTGCATAAGTCTGCTACTAAGCAAATCAAAATAGGGAATACTATAGAACAGAAACATTTACACTGGTATCACAAAATTTCTTTAGGCTTATACTGCAAACTAAGAAATAATTTAGATGTGAGTAACTAACTGTCTTCATATCTCTAAAGGATGTGCATTAGCAATTCAGTAGTTTCAGGTAGTTATTTTATATTGTTTCACAGGTTTCCTTCACTGTGACATTTTGGACGCTGTTTTCAGGTAAAAGGATAGAAATTACACAGAATTCAACTTTACATGATCCTGGAAAGAGTTTAGTCAGATCCCTGGAAGACTTTGACTCCGTTCAACTCTCATTTTGGCCTAGCTGTTTTTGCATAAAGTAGAAACACACCATCCTCATGTTTGGATATCCAATCTGTAATGCAGAAAAACACCAGTAATGAGGAAAGCAGCAACATATTTTTAAATTCAAGTTGATTGAATGCAGGTAAATACTATAAATTGAGCAAATAATAAAGACTGGACCTGTGCTGAGGCTCTAGAAAAAAACATCCTTCCAAGCTATTTGGATTTTAACATTGCATATTGTAAGGACATCCTTCTGAGAGGTGACTTTCCTGTGAGGAAAACCACCACAGAAATAGATGTTTCACTGTCAAACAGCAAAGAGGGGAGTCTTACTAGGAACAAAATGCCTGGGTTTGAATCAGGGCTGGAATATGAATCCCTAGACTTTATAGCTTACACCAGTTATCCCCCACGTTCCTACTAACAGGAGTTGATATGCTGTAGGCAATGAAAAGAAGGAGGCTCTGAGAGGAAAAAGCACAGATAAAAGGAAAGTAATATCAAGGAACAACTTCACTTATATTAAATTTGGGGGGAAACTGTTTGGCAGATGCAAAGTTTAAACATTTTAACAAAAACCAGGCCACTCCATGCTCTCTTTGCACTAGTGTGAGAACTTCAGCGTTCTGATACCTCCTGAAGTATTTGATGAGAGACTAATAGCCTGACAGGCTAACACTCCACTTCCTTCCAATTAGGAGACTTTAACATCAAAGCCAAGGTCCTCTACTCAGCAAGGGCTTACTTGAATGAATTATAGAGGAGAAAAGTCCAGTAGTTTCTTGGTTGTTTCCCTTGCAGAGACACAGTCCGGCAAAAGCTTTAATAAGATGTTTGAGGTCAAAAGGTTCAGGTTCCTCACTGTGAGCACTAGGAAGCTGCCAGAGTGTTTCAATATGTGTGGTGTTTGCAATGCAATCAGACAAAGCTGAAAACTCTATTACAGTGTCATGTGCCTGACTTCCTTCTGGAGTGCTCTCGTGTACAGCCAGCAGCCGGGTGTGGGACCTGGGTACACGGTGGTGAATCTTCCGTGTTGTCACTTCAGCTGCTGAAACAAATAATGCCTTCACCAGCTCAGCTTTTGGCTGCCAGGAGGGGTGTGACAATGGCTTCCTCCAGGGAATTGTGCCACTTGGTTTGTTATTGATTGGTAACAGACCTCCAGGATTCAGAGGTTTTCAATGAGAAATGATGACCGTGCTTGATGTATGATGTTATTTGACTTGATAAGATCAAATCTCTGGTAGAATCTAAAAAACTATCATAAACTGTTTAGCTCCTATTTACATAAAACCAAAAAGTATTAAAATCTCTCCGAGATAAGCTTAGAAGGTGCCTTGTTTCTCATTTTTCTCAAAAAGTATTTTTAGATATTTTTTCCTGTATATAATATCTATTTTTACTTTTTTATTTTTAATGTTCCCTACTGTCATGGCTCCATCTCTCCATCTTTCAGCAACAGCTTTTATTCTGAAGTTTACGAAGCACACATATCATTGATTTTAATACCTATTTCACACAGAACAATTGACAACTGATTGTAATATAGCAATTGTTTTCTTCAGTAATACAATGGAATTCGGGAGATAAAAAGGGGAAAAAGAGACAAAGGAAATGTCTTCGGTTTACTCACACAAGGGATTGGATTCACCTCACCTTGCTTTAAGTCCTTCATGGTCAAAGAAGAGAGATCAACAGTAGTTAACATCAAAGGTTCGTTCCATGCAAACCAGCTAAGGTATAACAAAGCCCAAAGACCACTGCAGAGGTAAAAGAAGTGGGAGACAAAAGACCCTTATCAGACACGAAGATCTCATAATTAACATCTTGAGAAGAATGTCTACCATAGATGGTCCCTGCCTAAATAATGAGCAAATGCTCGGATGAAAATTATTTATGTAGCAGTTAACTAGTCTCAAAAAGTAATTATTTCCAGGTGGTAGTTTCCGAACCACAGTATTTAAATCCATACACTCTACAGGCTGCAAAAACAATCTCATCAAAGAAAATGCTGTTAAATCCCTAAGCCCCGCAATTCACAAGTAAATCTCTCTTTTTTTGAGTTGCTCTTGAGCTTTTCAGTTACTTTTCTGTTTTTATTTTTCTCTACGTATTCCTACGTCTCAGCTTCACCAAAACAAAAACAAAAAACAGCCAACCAACCAAACAAAAAACCCAAATAAAAAAAAAAGCAAACAAATCCAGCTGCAGTGATATTAACTTATTTAAACCATGCACATTCTATATGGGAGGAAAAAAAATCAGCTTTAAAAATCACTTCTATGTGAGGCACTTTCATAGCAATACTGCTGTAGCCATGAAAGTTTTGAGACAGTATTACTGTTTTCATTTATTTTTGGATTTCTTTGGAAATGACAGTTCCTAACTGGAATGCCATTATTGATAAAATAAGACTTATGCGTATTCTGTTTCTAACATTTTCTCTCCAATACTAGCACTTCCAGTTAATGTAATTTACCGAAAAAAAATAATTAAAAAAATTACTCGGTAGATATATTAAACCAAATACTTTAAAAAGTCTGCTTTCTTAGAATTTCTTGATGTGTTTGTCAATTTTGTTTCTTTCATTTTTTTTCTTTCTTTTTCAACCTTCTTTCTCAATACACTTGCTTTTCTTTTTCCTTCTTTAAATTTTTATGTGAAAAAGACTGAAGAAATGAGATTATTATTATTATATTTTGATCAACAGTTTAGGACAGTGATTAAAGCCAGCTAAAACACTTAGGTATCCTTGAAAATGGACCTTCAACATGAAGACTTTGGCCTTGAAAAGCCTCCTGGCAGTGCTCATTCAGTGATGTCATGCCCACAACGACTATGAAATTTAGCTTCCAGAAAGTTGTATCATAGATTGTCTCAAGGATGTGTCAGGCCAAGTCCAAGGAAAGCCTTAATGAGTTCAGCTGAATGTTGGAAATATCTAGTGTACATAGAAGAGAAAGAAGGGGTTGGGAAGATGTACTCAACTTCTTCTTCTTCTCCTTTAAGTTCTTGAAAGTCTGTTTCTTTGTTCCTGAATAAAAATGACTGTGTGTAATTCATAAGAATTCACCACACGTGGCTCCCCTACAGGGGCCCAGCTTCTGAACCACTTTTGATAGAGAAAAATAAAGTTCCAGCTGTCTGAAATTCAAAAAACATCTAGTCCTAAGGTAATCTAAATACAGATCTTTTATAATCTACAGTATCTTGAAATCACAAGGGGATGCAAGAGCACAGCTTCTTAAAGGCTTCCTTTTCCCAGTAACTTTTCTTCACAGCTTCTTGGTGTGAACACAAATGGAGTTCCAATGACACTTTTATACTTTTCATCAGTCTTTAAGAAGTATATGCTGAGGCTTCTGACTTATTTTCACACCTAAAGACATTTTCAGTTTGCATCTAAGTCATAAAAAAACCCTGTATAAAAAAAGAGAAAAAAAAAGCTCAAAGATAAGAAATTAAGGAAAGTTTCCTTATGTACTTTAAGAAAAATACATTAATTGCAGAAAGTTCTGATTAGCATCAACAGCATATACTTTTTGCCATAAATGTAAATAAATATTTTAAAAAATTAGTCATCTATTACTGGACAATCTTTTAAAATTACTATAAAATAATTAATCACAACTTTCAAGGAAAAATAAGAAAAGCTTTCATTTCAGTTTTCATTTCTTGAAATCAAAAAGAAGTTTGCATAGGTAGATTTTTAATTTAGAATTCTGAATAAAATTTTATGGTTTTGCAGTGCTGTGTGAACACAGATATGACTCATGCTGATTTTGCCATACATATATACATTATTATGTGAAATAAAGGTTGTGTGACTCTATTCAGATAATACTTATCTGAAAACATTTTTTTCTACATGTAAATATGTCTTCAAGACCTTCACTTTATTTCAACAAAAATTAACCAAACAAACTGAGATATTATGAATAAATCCTTGTTAGGTATAACTTTAGGCTGATCATGAAAAATCCTCTATGGATAAATTTTGCTTGTTTTCAGTATACCATAGAAGTCAATGTGTGCAAGCTTTTGTGTGATTCCTTGATGTGACAGAATAAAAGATCATCCTAAGTATTATTTACAGTCCATTTCCATTTCCATACTAATCATATTATTACAGAAACTCAGTCTATATACACTTGCCAGTCCCCGCTGGTGAAAGACAATCTTTATTATGTTAAAAAATGGACATCAGAAAATTGTTTTTGAAGTGTAATGAAATGATTTAATAACAATGTATCTTCATATTTCCTAAATGATTTTAAAACGTTAATGCACTGCAGGAGTCTGCCTCAGTGGCATAATGAAATGGGACAGTTCAGATTGCAACCTGCTGTGTGAGGTTCCCCCCGTGTTACAGAACAGCAGGACAGCTCTGTCTCTTTTCCTTTTTATCTTCCTTTTACTCTCCAAGTGCTGGGTCATATTCTCGGAGAGGGGATGTCACTCAGTATCTCACACATCCAGCTGGTGTTTAATTTGCACAGAGTAAAGATATGGTACTTCTTAGAACTAAATCTACTGCTACAGTTTGATCGTGGAAGTTGCCAAAAAATTCAGAATACAGCTCTGCTAACTACTGGGTTAGTGGAAATATTGGCCATTTACTTGTTATAACCACCAAATTGGCCTCTCCACACACACACCCTGGACATATGGAACAGGTACACAGAGATAAACATGTATTCAGAGAGAAAGTAGGAGAAAAACAGATGTGAACACACAAGCCCATATATGCACATATGCACTGCTGGCACGATGATTCTACCTTTTTTAAGAATACAGGCAGCTGCAAGGGGAAAATGGATGTGAAAAAAATATGTAAGTGCACAGCATGAAACAAATTCACAAGAACTTGGGCAAGCAACCCTTACCTTTGAACCTCTCGCAATGAACCTTTGGACTTAGTACCTTTAAATTACCTGATATTCACCGCTTTACAACTATTTTTCTTTATATCCATTGGGTATAATCCTGGAGCTTCCTTTTAGGAGTGGCTGTGGCCTGGAAACAGTAATAGCCTGAAAAGAAGTAAATATACTGATTGCTGCTGCAACCTTCTACAGAGAATATTTACAGAGCAATAACATTCATGAAGGGAGAAAGTAAGAGCAGTGGGGGCTGGAAAAAGTTTCCAGCACGGAGTGTGAAGTGGTAACACTGACTGACCATACCTTTTAAACAAATTGTCTCAGTGTAGCTTGGCACTGAGGCAAAAGTCCACCTAAATCTACTGGGCAAATAATAGCATTAAATTTTATTTTACTCAAATGAGCTAAAGCACCAGTCCTGGGTTAGAGCTAAGGCCTATTAGATATTACACAAATTCAAAATACAAGCAAAATTTTCGTTCCAAACTGTAGAGAGTCTTAACTGGACACTCAGGGTAAAAATTGTTTGCCCTCAATTTAGTGCATAAAATTTCTGCATATTGTAGGCTCCTGTTTGAATCAAATTGGGAAGTCTGGGCATTCCTGAACCTATTTTAGAATAAAATTTATTTATGCCCTGCTTAAGGATAAGATGGATTGGACCCTAGAAGGGCTAATCTTTTTTGGTAGAGAGAGACCCTGGGGTGACTGTTTTGTGTGCAGATGGATGCATCCCTATCCATCTTTTCCTAGAACAGTGCTGCAGCTGGATTAATGTATGTGGTGGCAAACTCTCAAGCAGAGATACATTACAGCATCAGGCTTAATAATGTAGGTGATCCTGCTCCACAGAGAAGGATTTCTCGACTGGAAGATGAGCCAAAAGTTATTTTAAGTCACATCTTATTTTGTATTTAATAGTAGCACTCTAATGCTCAATTTTGCTGTGTGTACATTGTATATGTACCTTTTCCAGTCATTGAATTGACATGAATAATACTTCAGTCTATAACAAGTTTAATGACGAGGGAAGAACTTGACCATCAGCAGCTCATCTGCAAATTAGTGACATGTAAAATGGTTCTTTTGCTGCCAACCCTAAACTGCACCTTATTCCATCATCATTTTTAACACTGGATTTCATCTTTTTCAGGGCTTCGCTTTACAAGCACTGTTTAAATAGCAACACATATTATTTTTCTGTGAGGTAGGTCACAAAAGAAGGAATCTACTCCAGATCACCGGACTTTTTGCCAGCTAATTTCTTGTGAAATTTTCCTTGTCTAAAAGTCATGAAGCCAGTCTTCCCATATATATTAAAGAATCTTAACTCAGTCCCCTAATGGTAGAGCTGGATGACTACAAATATTCCAGAACATATTCTTAGCTATTTTCTTAGACGCAGTTTCCTTTATAGGACCAAGAACTATCTGTGCCACAGCTGTGTGTTGACACTTTTTCTTCAAAAACTCCTACAGCCATGCAGTCTAGCAAGCAACTGAGTGACTGTCTCAAAGTACTCGTTTTTAGTGATGACATACTTCCTAATACTCATCGTTGGTAGATCCAGATCAGAGGGAATCATAGAATCATTTGTGTTGGCAAGAACCTCTAAAATGAAGCCTAGCTGTTAGCCTAACACTGCCAAGTCCACCACTAAACCATTTCCCATGGTTTGTCTGTAACCCATATTGCTTTGTTTCAATTCTACCATTGCTTGATCTTTATTTTCCTTTCAGTTGTTGTTACACCTGGGCTATGAAAACAAGAAAGAAATGTAAAAAAAACCCAAAAACAAACTACTATTCTGAGAAAAATCTTTTAAAGTCCAAGCCACAAAAATCCTGAACCTCACCATAATCTTGCCACTAATAGAAATGCCAAGATACTAAGATTGCACTTAAGGTGTCCCCAAATTGTCATCTGAAGAAATGATTTCTTCTCTTGTGCAAATTTGCATATTTGCAGAGATGAATAAAAAATATGCCTGTAAGAAACTACTTTTTGCATGCAGCACGATCTTATTAATTTTTTTTTTTTTTGTCTGAGGGCTAATTGAAAACAAAATGCCTAAATTTGCAACGTTGTACGTGCATGAATACAATAACTCCCCCATTCTAATTAGCTGGGGCACTGATTGAGGTGACTTGCAAATAGAGACCTAGCATGCTTTTTTTTTTTTTCATTTAACAAGAAATCAAAACACCTAAAGGTGACTCACTGCCTTTAAGATGTCACTGAGGAATTGCAGCCGCTCCTACCATGCTAATGAAGACCAAGGTGACTGTGCCCCTCAGATGGCGGTCTGCATTTACACCGAATAAGCCCTGGCCAATATTTTGGAGCAGAGAAAACAAAGCCATTGCCCTGCAGCCGGCGACATCCCCCGGTTGGCAGCAGCCCCGGGCGGGGCGGATGGCGGAGCAGGAGGCTCGGGCAGCCCGGCAGGTGACGGGGGCTGGCCGGGGACGCAGCTGGAGAGCACAGCTGGAGGGCACAGCTGGAGAGCACAGCTGGAGAGGGACCAGAGGGCAGGAGAGCCATTCCTTGCTCAGCTCCGACCTGTTCAGGCAGCATCAGATAAGGAAGCAATTGGTGTGTTCACACCTGCTTACATTCGAACTATCTGCTAACTGCTGACACAAACCTTCTATCTTCCTACTGAGACATCATGATAAATTCAGAGGAAATGGAGCTGTACAGAAAAAAAAGCGCTACTCTTTGCTAAATTGAGTGATTCCTCCAGGCTCTGACCAACAGCTTGAGGTCAGCATAAGCAGAAAAGACAAAAGAGAGTCCCTCAGGGATTTTTCAGAAGCTTAAATAGAAAATTTGCTCAGCTGTTTATCACCTGAGTTTGACCTCCCAAGCAATATCTTTTTTTAAAAGAAGGCAATGAAGGATTTGGCAATGAATGAAAGGGAATTCATCTTCCCGACATTTTGTTAGTGACATTCTGAGGTTCTGTTTCTGACTTACATTTCCTTTGGAGTTAGATCCTTAGGTTCGTCAGGCCTTTTTGTTTGTTTGTTTGTTTTTGTTTGTTTTGCTTGGCTTTGTTTTGTTTGAAAGGGGTGAGTTTTATGTTGTTTTGTTTTGCATCGCACTACACCCATGAGAAGCAGTGTCAGATACTGTTTTTCTTTGCAAGATACGACTGGGGCTAGACACTACCTGGGATTTTTTTTTCACAATTCCTTCCAAAAAAAGACATCAAAAGCTTCTTTTTCCCTCATATCTTTTTTTTTGTTTTTTAATTTTTTTCTTTCCTGTAATAAATCCGTTGTCATTGAAAGGAATGATCTTATAAGATGTCTCGAATCCTCCTCTCCCAAAGATACTCTCACAGAAGCAGGTGCTTGGCATCTCTCAGGATCAAACCCTAAAATGCTAGTTGCCATGGTGACTGAATGTGGAAGAACAATAAAGAGCTGTTTACCACGGAAACTTATCAGCAGGGCTCGACAAAACACCACAAAACTGTAATTAGGGTTGCGTTGAAACAGCTTTATTTCTGCAGCTAAAACTAGGCAACAGCCTTTGTCTTTGATTTCTTCCAGATATTATCCCTTGCACATCCCTTGCATCCCTTGTGTAAGATCCCACCCAAACTCTAAGTAGATTATAGCAGAGTAGGCAAAAATTAGCATTTTGAAAAATCCATGAAAAACAAGGCTGCAAAACTGCATGCAAATGACTGTATGAAAAATGATTCTGTGAGAAGCAAAGTGCTTTAAAATATCCTACATATCCAGAGGTTTCTACACTCCACAGCAATCTGCAGAAGATCATGATAGTTTAGCATACACATTTGGATGTAAGAATTCTTTTCATATTTGATTGAAAGGGCAACACCGCAAACAGAACACAGAGTCTTTTTTCATGTTAAATTTTGGTTGGTTTTTTGTTTCTTAGGATTTTAGTTTCCTATGCTGTTAGTAATACTGCTGTCATAGCATGACAAGTTAAACCAGAGATTGTTAATAGTAGTAATCAATGTTAGCTTGGCAGCTCTGTGTCCTGAATGAATTCAGAGATGCACTGTGAAAAGCATTTCACAAATGCCTGTGAAGGGAAGGTCTTTACCGGGAAGAGCTTTCTCTTTAATTAAACAAAGCAGATGGTTCTGGAAGGGAAACAAAGGCACACAGAGGTGAAACATCTTGCCCACAGCTGATCAGTGACAGGTCTCAAATACTTATTCCCAAATCGTTAGAATTCTGAACGAACGCCAGTCATCAGCAAAAATGGTGGTGAAACTTCAGCATCCAGTTTAAACACCGTGTATGGAATGTGTGTCTGCAGGTCAGAGGTGGAGATGTGGAGCACCACCAGCCCACAGGCAGCAGATCGGGAGTCATTGTGTGAGATATATATCAATACTCCTGTTTCTGCATGCAGGAGTTGCACATTGAAGAAAGTTCCACTCTTCTGTCACAGCATTCAGGAGGGTATTGGCAGATTTCAGTAATTCAGCAGAGATATTGGGAAGCCTGACGTAGTTGTCGCATTTATGTGCTGGGTTATGTAACGAGAAAAGTAACAGTAAAAAAAAAAAAAAATTAAATAAAATTCTATTTTCAAGATGCCACAGATAATGATCTGCAGCATTCATCCTCTTTGCTCTCCCACGAGGTTTTTTTGTCATGCTTCCATTTTTTCTGCAGGTTGTGTTGCTTCAAACTTTTGTATCAGTTGTTCACCATGTGAGTCCCAGAAATGTGGAATCTGTTTCTGTTAGTGCAGTGTCTGAATCAGCTAAATCCAAAACACTAACACTTCTTTTTTGTTAGTTTGCAGCAGCAATAGATACCTAATATGTTCACCTGAGAATAATCCTGCTAAACATGTTAAAAGTATATCTGGTGCATCATCTAAACCATTATTTTATGCATGTAGAAGAAATGGATCATCTGTTCTTCCAGGCAACACCATTTAGCAGTAGGTAGGGAATGATCTAAGGAGGAAAAACTATTTCCTTTGAGCATTCAAATATCTGAATTGATTTTTCTTCCACTTCAATGTAAACCCATTGGCTTTGCTTCGGTGTGTTGCAGCTGGATGACAGAGAGGAAGGTCAAATTCTTTGAAGTGATATAACCTGAATTACAAACCAGGTCTGGAAGAGATAGTGGGTGGAAAGAACACAAGCCAGGGCTGATCTCTGCACAATCTACAGCTGCTGTCAGTATTTGCACCACTGGTCTCTGATAATTAGCTGCTACATGAAGTAAAATGTCTGGTGTGCCCCAGGTAACTGTTGTTGTTGTAAGAAACTAGCAAAGATAATGATATCTGTTTCCTGCAATCGTTTGCAGTGTTCCCTTGCTACCATCACTCACCTTTGGTAATCACCAGGAAATCTCCTGGGATTCATTCCTCGCCCTTGGCCCGGGGTGCCTTGCCCTGAGGGGCAGGGCATGGGGGGAGGCAGTGCCTGCTCATTTCCTGGCACTTGAAGAGACTTCAGAGAGAGTGGGAGAGGGAGGAAAAAATACCTCCTGGAGCAGAAACAGTTGCCAAGACATCATGAGTAGGAAATGAGAGATAAGAATTAAAAGCTGGATCATAGAGCTGCAAATGATTGTAATGTGTTCTTTCATCAAAAAAGCTACAAATAAAGTTTATAATTGATTATTTTTTTTTTAATTTGGAACATGGGACTCCAACACTTAAGTGTTCAAGCTTTCCTGGCAGTGAAAGCAGAGGCAAAGGGCTTCCTCTAAGATCCAAAATACATGGGGCTTGGTGCCTGTTGCAGTTTCATTGCTTCCTACACAGATGCTGCCTGGTTCTGATACAGCTATGCAGACATCTCCTCACTCCAGGTGAAGTCCTGCCCTGTTGGCCCATGTGAGACTTGAAAGGACACAGAGATCCTTGTGTTAGCCCACTCATAATGAATTACATCTATAATGAAGATGATTTCTTATGTCATTTAGCTACATAACATCTGAAATTAATTTTGTGGGAGCAAGGAAGTTGTTCACATTGGGCTTCAGGGGCTGTAGCCCAGTGACTCTTAGTTATCAGAGGCAAATCAGAGTAGCATCAATTTAAAAGAGTTTGGTGAAATGAAAAAATGTTTTGCTTAAGAACAAGAGCAAACAGTTTGTTGGGAGACATCTCACACTCTTGTAGCTGGTTTAAGGTAGGCTTCTGATGGAGAAGGGAAATGTTCAAGCCTGCTACAATCAGTGAGGGTCAGTGGACACCTCAGGTAGTTCACCAATTTTCAAATGAGGATATTTCTCGTTCTCTACATGTAATGAATATCTTAAGTCAGAAGCCTAATTTTAAAGGGTGAGATGGGTATCCTCTAGTGGAAGAGACAAGGGAGTATGTCAGAAGCAGTAACAAAAATATACAAGTCAGTGAGATCGTATAGATTTCACACAATAGGTGAAGCATAAAGCCTCATTGTAAATTTTTCTCTGATATAAACATGCACACCAAACCTTTCAACCATGTATTTTTTTTTTAACTTCAAAACCTAATTTTCCTCCTAAGGTCAGGAGATTCATGAAAACCCATCCATTTGAGAACTCATTATGTTCCCTTTAACTGAATGGGCAGCTGAGCCAGGTTGTCCCTTGGTGCCTCTGAACTCTGCCTCTGACAACAGGATATAGGGATGGATGGGTCAGTGGTGACAGAAGTACAGCACTTCAGCCACCAACTAGGAATTTGGGATTTTACTCATATGACTGTTTCTTTACAAGTCTCCATATGTACACTCATGATGAAGGAAAAAAGGCATTGCTGAAACCAGAAAAATAACAGAAAAAGTTTGAAGTTATAAACATGTGTTGCACTATGTTGAGTGTCAGCCTGTAAAGTGCATGCTACTACTTCCTGGGGAAAACAATCCAAAATACAAATATTCCATGATATATAGAAGTCTGAAAAAGCAAGGGCAATACTGACAGACTAAGGCTGGTAGTAGACAGGAAATTAAACATAAGTTTACAGTGCATCCTAAAAAAGACATCTGGGGCTCCATTCAAAAACTCATTATTGCCTCACCAAAAAAAGGTCAAGATTTGGTAGGGCTTTTGCTCAAATACTATTTTTAGTTATTGACACATAGTTAACAGATAAAAACAGGAAAACATCATAGAAATGATTGTGATAGAGGAGAAACTCTCAGGAATAAAAAAGGAAAAAAAGAAACACAATATGTAGTTTCCTTCTGCTGCACATTAACTGTGAAAGTCCCACTGGATATCAGCTGCAAAACCTCTGGTCAACTTGGGTAGAGTATTAACCCTGGTGAAGGGAAGTGGACACAGAAACTCTATTAATATTTGTCAGAAATACAATGTAGGGTGGAGTAAAACAACAAAAGAGAATGGAGCAGCACAAGGAGATAGTGTCAAGGAACAAATTCAGAGATCTGAGTTATTTCCCAGATTTGCATTGACTTTCTATATGGTGTTGGCCAGAATCAACAAATTTGTTTTTCTCAACTTCCTTCCTCTCTAAATAAGTATGTTATTGTCTTTTATTTTGCCTTCTAAGATTAGAAGTCTCTAACCATGCTGCTTCCTGTAATGGGGCATGGTCTATATTACTGCTATGACTTCTACTGCTACTTAATCACTGTGGAAGAGAGGAAATAAATGTGTTTTTGTGGGTCCCAGGGGTGCTGGAGGACCTGTTAATACCTTTGTTTAAAACTGAATTGAATGAAATAGTGCAAAATTTACTTTTAAGTGCCCTCTGGCAGTAGGAAACAGGAGACAAGACAAGTGCTGACATTTCCATCCTGGGGAAATAACTGTGTGAGTATATCACTCTTTTCAAACATACACTAACAAGTACACTCATAGTAATCTGGATTATAGAGTGCTAACAATCAGTCTCTGAAGATGTGTTTTAAAACTATTAGAAAGTATTATTTCTCAATAGGACAGGAGTAACTGCCATTATATTTTTCAGTATTTTTATTCATTTCACAACCTAAAGAAATACATAGTTAATATCTCAGATTGTAATATATTTCTAGTTTTCACTTGCTATCAAATCAGATTTAAGTGGAAAGCTGCTAGGTAGAAAAGCTAGTTGTAATTGATACACTATCAAGGAAAATTAATCAAAGCTCCTCTTTAGACTCCTGGATAAATTCTGCAAGTTTCCCTGTCAGCAGTCCCAGCAACAATTTAGCTCACAATCAAACATAAAGTTAGAATTAAACTTCTGAGTTTCCTCATTTGTTATCTTTCCTCTTCTTTCACTTCTGTCAAGATAGGAGGATGGAGCAAAGCTCAGAACTCTTTTCTTCCATAGGATGCTGTTTTAACATGTGCTGTGACCTCCAGGAGAAAAAAAAAAACATCTATGCATACACAGAAAAAACAAAAAAACATCCCTCAGCTGCCCCCCAGATCCTTACTAAAGCACTAATTCCAGCTTTAATCTGGTCTATATTATTTTCCTGAGCATTCAAACTTTGACAATAAAGCCATTTATAGAGTAAGCAGATTCATTGTTTCACTAAGCACACAGAGATGTATGGTCTGTACACTTTGAGTGAGCCTAGAAAAAAGTTGAAGAAAATACTAGATTATTAGGTTATGCTTCAGAATTTTATGTCAACAAATAGTTTCTACTTTTCTAGCTATGCTACCTGTCTTCCCCTGTCAGCTGTCAATGGCTTGCTTCTTTTTAATGAATGCTGGGGCCTCCAAAGTTCCCTCAGGCACACATACATCAAGAAAAATGCTGAGATTTGTCAATTCCCCTAACATCCATTTAGGATTATTGTCAACATTTATAAATCTATAAGCAAAACATTCCCTTGAGACTGATTCTTTTTGACGGTTAGTTGAGGTAGGTCACCCAGCAGGGAAAATCTTGTTGGTGTATGGCAAGGATGTGCTGCCTTTAATGCCTTTTTTGTCAGTGATCTTTGAGTCATTTGACTGCTTCCAGAGTAGGATTTATCATTTCTGTATGTGTCAACCCCCTTGATTTTGTGATGGTGTTTGTGCATTTATACAGATTTGGTTTGTACTGGGCATGGGAATGAATTACGGAAAGGCATAGAAAAATCTCTGTCTTTAGGAGTAACATATGGGATTTTTTATTATTTTTTTTTTTGCTAACGCTCATGCATAAATGCTTAGCTTGCTCAGTTAGAAAAGAAAAAACCAGCAGGTAGCTCAGAAATTGTTTTAGTTTAAGTTCACTCAGAAATTTGACAGTTCTTTTAAAAAGGGAAGGGAAAATACCACTCTTTTGCAGCCTTAAGGAAAGCAAGTACAGATGAAGGAAACTGACACTGTCAGACCATCAATTAGGAGGGATGATAATTGTATCTTGCATCTAATATCAGAAATTAAGCATGAGGTATCCCTAAGGTATATCAGAATTATTCTCTGAGATGGCTATCTCAACTTTTTTAATTTCTCAGACATATACCAATTTACAAGATGACTAGAAAGTCTCATGGCATTTTAGTCAATGAAACAACTTGCTTATTAACAAATATTCTTAGAAAATCCATTCAAGATCTATATATACATCTATAGGTAGAATCAATGTTAGGAATTCAAATGCTTTGCAATATCCCTGAACATGCTGGTCAATGCAAAGTATCTGGGAAGAAGTTGAAAGAAAAGCGAGAATTCCCAGTGTGTAGAAGAGTCCACAGAAGTACAAAGCATCAGAATAGAACTGGGTTTGTAATGGTTGAGGTCTAAAGTTCATTCAGCACAGTAGTCTACCTGCCACAGGAGGGAGAATATAAAGACCATGCAGAGAGGAACAATTTCTCATTTGTATATGCTCTAGACCTCCACAAGCTAAGGCTGACAGACTTCCTGAGCTGGATGTAGGGGTGCTACAGCTCGTTCCTCATGTGAGGAGCTGTGTAGATCAGTTTTGAGGCCCTGTAAACTGTTAACTTCAGTGTCCTGAGTTTAATTTCACATTAAGCAGAATTGTGTGAATTGTCACTTTGTGAACCTACCATCTACTTGCTGTCTAGTTCGTGGGGATTCTCAATGAACCTGATATATTTGTTTTTAAGGAATTTTAAGACCAGCAAAAGGAAATGGTGCATCAGTTCATAGACTGCAAAAAGCATGAAGAGTTAAACAAACAAATTGCAAAGAAAAAGAGGAGAAAAAGCACTTGAGGCTTTTATCTGCATTTTAATGTTTGTTATTAGGAAAAGCAAGGAAAAACACCTACAAAATTAAATGGTTTTGAAAGTTTGCTGAGTTGGGAAAGGAAAACCAAAAGGTTCAGACACTTGATTCAGTGAAGTGAATGGGGGGTACGTCTGCTTCTTGTCCTGTTAGGATAGGCACACTTGTGAATCCTGATTCACAAGTGATTGTCCATTGTGCCTGTCATTTTCCTGCCCATCCAGATTGGTCTTTTAGGATTTAGATGGTTGCTCAGGCTTTCAGAAAATGAATGAATGCCAGAAAAGGGAAGAGTTATGTACAATCAGCAAAGCTTGCTTGAGAGCAAAACGTTTCCTTACAGACAAAACTCAGTTCAGTATGTGATTTTTCACACATAAAATATGCAATTTGACTTCAGCATTTCTTACCAATGGTTCTAAGTGAACTTAATAACAACTGTGAGAAATGCCTGGTTACTGGAGATAAGGAAACTACCAAACCCAGTGTTGTATGAGGAATTTAATGAGACCTCATATTTGATTGTGAAGCAGCAGGATTTGAGTAATAGTAGACCTTCTCTGCCTCCATCCAACTAATTAAAATTTGTGCCGAAGGCAGATGACTAACAGTGGCATGGAACACCTCAATTAAAAAAGCTGGAGAGAAAAATTGCAATATTTGGTTATGGTGCTAACAGAATTTAGTCTTTGTGATGGAGTTTAGTGCCATATCCATAGGGAAGTTCTCAGGAGTACCCCAGTAGAGTGCTCAGGCAGCACATTTATGTCTCTGTAGCAGAGAGAAGGGGGAGTTGGATAGGAAAGAGACTGCAGAGCGTGGAAGAAAAGAGAAGCTTTAGACTTCAGAGAAAGAAAGCAAAGAGAAAGACATGAAGAAAAATGACCCTTGAAAGGTTAGAGCTCACAAAGAAAAGGATCGTGTGTATGGCAATCAGGGGAGCAGAAAGTCCTCCTAGGTTGACTAAGCAGAGACAGTTTAAAGGCATTCTGTCATACTAGTGATTATTAGTCCTTTGAAACCTATTAATCCTATTAAGAGGTTGTGGAGTAATTTTAGAATTTAAACAGGCAAGCAACTATATTTAAAATTTGTTGCCATGTATTTTCTTTTGCCATTTATTTTATTTCCATATTTCTTTATTTTCAGTTTCATTTTATCTTTTTTTTCTTCTTCGCAACTTTTCTTTTCTGACTTCTTGTTTCCTTATCTCTTCTGTTTCTTCCTACATTTTATTCATCTGAAGATTAAAGAGGAAGGGCTGTGTGACCTTTACTACCAGCATTCCTCACATTAGGAGGATGGGAAGGCAAAATAAAACTCCTGGAATCTTTCAGGCAAAGCAGAGTATTACTGCATACACTGTAAAATAGCTCATAAAAGGAATTTAGAAAGAATACAGTAAACACCAGTATAAGCAGCAAAGTTTGGCCTCGGCCCACAGGCTCTGCCAGGCAGTAGAATACTCATCAGGCAAAATGGCAACATAGCCAAACAGCTGTGTGTTCCTCAGAGAAGCATGTAGAAACACATGGCCTAGGAAGAAAAAGGGGCCCTTCTCTTCTTTAGGCTCACAGAAATTCTGTATAACAGTCAAATTTTTACTATTTCCTTAAGAAGATCTCTGTACCTGGAGAATTGTTGTTTCATGGGCTCTGTTTCAGGTAATTAATATTTAGGTAGTTAATATTTTAGTTAATATTCGTATGTTATATAGAATTTGTTATTACTCACCAAACTGTGGTGAGGGACACTTTGTCAGCCTGGGCATGTCCCATTCTCTGACTCCCCTGGCTGCTGCCACACATTTGTCATCAGTGCAGAACGATCCTTCCCTGGCCAACAGCCACTGTACTTCATTTCTGCTTCCTTCCAGTTCGGAAGCCAAAGTCATAAGACATATAAGAAATTGTTCTGGATCAATTTTCATCCATGTGTATATAAACAGTCATCAGCTTGCACACCACTTTATAAATCATAGCTAGTGCAGCAAAGATATTCACAGCAAAGAATGGGGGGTGCTGTGAAATGCAGGAGCACTGTGATCTGCTGGCATGAGGGACAGCTTGCCAAGTTACACAAGATCTCCAGGATCTGAGGGGGTGATTGAGCCAAGGTGTTCCTGGTCAGTTGGATGCAAGTGTAAGGGGAAGCCATGAGAGGCTTAGGAACACTTCACTCTCAATCTGCAAAAAAATACACAGCCGCAGGGTTGCAAAACCAGCAAAGCAGCATTTGTGGAATTCACAAAGGGCAAAGTGCTATTCTCCATTGCATGCATATTTATTTTGATGTGGTTGTCTGTGGGCAGCAGTGTATGAAATCAACCACACTACTGACATTTACATTATGGCAACTTCACTGCAGTCTGGTAACAGTGAACAGAGACCTGAGAGCAAATAGAGCAAGCCTTGCTGTCCTCAATGTTCCTTCTCATTGCTAGGTGTAAAAGGCAACAAAAGCCAAGCAGTTGTATTAAGAATCTTGATGTAACTTCTGGAGAATCCTTTCCCCATCCGCTTCTTTTTTTCTATTTTTTTTTTTTTTTAATGAAGAAAGGATACATTCCTCAGATGGGCTAAGTAGGGTAAGAATCCTCTGTTTCTCAGGGCCTAGTGTTTTTGGGAAAAATCTGATGTGAAGCACATGTGGTACTTTCCTGTGCTAATGCATGCTTATAAAGCACATGTATGGGTGAGGTTCTCTTTAGGTAAGGTCTCTGTTCATACCTGCTGTTCACCAATGTCTGTAGTGCTGAAAATGCTGACAGTGGATATGAATCAGGCTGTATACTGTAATTCCCAAGACCTCATTAGCCACAAGAGCCATTTGCTTCCTATTAGTTCATTAATTAATTTCTAGTTTAAAAGATTGTTTCAGAGGGAAAAGATAATTCTTTCTTTACCACTTGCTCTTATGTGTTTTACACTTGAGGAGGACAGAATTCAGATTTCATTTATCCACACACCCAAAAATCCCATTTTCTAACTCCATGAGTTCTGGGGTTTGCCATAGTGATAGGCTATCTCAGCTCTTCTGCTTGTTTCAATACCTTCCATAAGAGAAAGGCACATTTCTTTCAGAGTGGTTAGCCATTGGAACAGACTCCTGGTAGAGTCTGTATTTCCTGTGCTTATCAAATAAAGGCTATAAACCCTGCCAAAAGTTGTGCTATATTCAGATACAAGTTACTGGTCTCTACAGTATTAAGTAGAAAATATTATTTGACTAGATACACAGGATGGCCCAGGCTGGAAGGGAACCTATGGGATCATTTCATTCCACCCCTCCCATCATGGCCAGGGACACCTTCCAGTAGACCAAGTGGCTCAGAACCCCATCCAGAGTGGGCTTGAACACTTCCAGGGGTGGGACATCCACAACTTCTCTGAGAATCCTGTTCCTGTGCCTCAACAACCTTGTGGTAAAGACTTTCCCCCTAATACCTAGCCTAAACCTACCCTCTTTCAAGTGCCTCCTACATTCTTAAAATTGATGAATGTGTGAAATCAAAATTTGAACACAAGAAAGAAAAGATTCCTTTATAGCTTAAATTCTACACATGATTTCTACATAAGATGTGTGACAATACAATATGTTAGGTGTTTTCTGAAGGGATATTTTATTTTTGAGAGAAATGTGTTATAGAATAATAAAAATTTCAGCAAACATGAAAAGGGAAAAAATAGAAGAAGCTTGTAATTGATAATGATAATCAGTAGATAATGAGCACTAAATATTTTTATAAAAATAAGTGATCCTTCAACTTCTCACTAGAGGGGAATTTAACATTTTATTACTGAAATTTATCATAAATATTTCACTACTGTATGTTAGTGTTTAAATATTTATGGAGGGAGAAGAGCTTTAACACAAGAAATTGGGATTGTACTTAAAGAACTCATACATCTGATTTTAAATATCCACTCCAAGTCAGATGGTTAAAAAAACCTTTGAAAGCTAAAGACTTGATTTTCTTATATTTCAAAACCAAGAAATAAATTATTATCTTAATGAAAAAAAAATTTCTGTCCCTTGTCTGTTAGAAAAAATTCATAACAAAACAAAAATATTTAATTTCACAAGTCTATGGAATTTTGTTTGGTTGACTTAGGCATCATGTAGTGACTAAATTTCTTTGCTGTAGAAATAAATATTTAAAAAAGAATCTGTTTTAGTCTACTTGCTATACTTTATTGCCAAAATAATGATCAAACTAAATGATCAATCTTAGCCCAGCATTTCTTCTCTGACAGTGGTCAGTGCTTCAGCCAAAGGTACAAGAAAATCAATGGTCAATTACGGCACAACCCTCCCAAAATGAAAGATTTTTTTCCCTCTAATTCTTATTAGTTGGCAGCAAGCAAAAGCTTGCTCTTTTATGTCCATTATATATATATATACATATATTTATGTTATATACATATATATATAAAATATCTTGTCTGATGCATCTGTGAGGTTCCTAGTCACCATTCAGAACTTTACACTCAGTAAAAATCCTGTTCAATGTTGACATGTGTCAATGAGTTCCACAGATGACTTATACGTGCTGAAACCAAAATATTTCCCTTTTATCAAATGAAAAAATGTAGCCTTTCAATTTAAGTACACTTCCGTTTTGTTTTTAAGTTGTAGTAAGAACATCGGGATAATAAACTGATGACAGAGGCAATAATGATCAGTCTGGATTTGATATAGACCTTTGTTCCTGATTTAGGAGGCTTTAGCCATTATTGGATCAGAAACACGGGTTCTCACTGACTTTTGTGTGTTTTGTACACCACAATCACTCAGCTTCTGTCAAATGATATAAATTTAAGGTCCAGACAGTAATGTCCTTTGGTACCAATGGTTAAAGCAAGAAGGCGATGCAAAAATGCACGTTCTAAACCTTAGAGGTGAGGAAGAGAATTACTCTTAGGTTCCCTGTTCTCTGAGAGCATCACTAGGTCATGTGAAGAGAAAACTGGAGGAAATCCTAACTATGAATATATTAGTATTTGTAACTCTTATTTATACTTCAAATTTTGAACAATAGTAAAGCCACATTTTTTATTGTATTTCAAGCAACACATATAATTTCCATCATTAAATGAAAATATTATCATACATCTACTATAGAGAGTCAGTAATAATGTATATTTTTAAGGTGTGACTCTCATGGAGCAGGAGACCATGGATGAAGGATGCACTTTGAATACACAGTATGAGCAATGGCATAATAGTTGATACCTGTTTTCTTGTGTGTTCTTCCACGTATAGTCTTTATAGGCACTCAAGTGTCTTTAATGCTGAGAAGCAATTTGGGAGTCTCAGGTTTGTAAGAAGTAATTTCTAAGCACAGAAAAAAAAGAGATTTGTGTTCTTATGGATCTCTCAAGGAGAGTGTAACATTTTGAAAGGCCACACTTTTCCTTTCTTCACACGGTTTTATTTTGTTCGGTGTTCTTGGGTGCGAAAAAAGAGGAAATGTTTAAATAGTTAAACTGACTAAATATACAGAGAGACAGATTTGTAGGCTTTGGATCCCATTTTAGGTACTTAAATAGGGGGCTAGCTTTTTAAAATCTTGCATCTGTCAGGTCCTGCCAGGACCAGTTTGCTGGGACCAGTGGCAGCTGCTGCATGCCCAGCCCTTTCCAGGAGGGCTGTGTGCCCCAGTCTGGGTGCCCCACCAGTTTCAGTTCTCCTCCTGCATGGGCAATTAATGAGTTCATTTTCCCTGGTATTTGTGGGGGCCTTTGGCGTGTCACTGAGGGAGAAAAGAAACACTTCCTAAGAGTAATTACAGTAACCACTGACAACAACTTAGGAATAGCAATACTACTTGACCTAACCTTTAATGTCCTATTCCCACCACTAAAATTAGTTGTTGAGGTCTGGAACTCTTACACAGCTTTCTGCTGGTTCCCAGCCTCCAAATGTGAATGGGTGTCTGAACCAGGACAGTGTCCTCTGTTGCCTTCTGGGTTACTGGTCCTGTATGAAATTGATATGAAATTGGTGCACATAAGACTGGACCCTCTTCCAGATTAAAGCAGATTTTTTCATCTCCCTCTGAGGAAAGCCGAGCTCTTCGGAGCTCTGCACTTAAGCTTTGTAAAGGAGGGGCCTAGTCACCATCAGTGGATTCCTGTTACAATAGGATTAGACAAAAAAGCTACTACAAAAGATTCAAAATATAATGATACTCCTGATGCTTTCACTTTTGATGCCTTAAAAGCTGTCTTTGCATTATATGCCGCTGGCTCCATTGCACACTCTGGGGCATTAGGGTAAGTGAACATGCAAGGAAAAGGAAAATCAATCTCCAGCCACAGATAATGGAACTACTGGTGCAGATGGTCACTAAACACCAGTGGTTTATAGGCCTCATTCTGGGGCTTGAGTTGCTCAGATGATTCCCTGTGGAAAAGAAAGAGAAAACTTATGAAAAAATATGGAATATCCTTCTCCTTGGGATCATATATATTACATTGCATTGACATTTTAGCATTAGATTGTAGCCTGCTCTGCTTTCACATCTTGATGCAAAACCGGGAGGGTCTCTGTTTTGTTTGCTTTAATTCCACGTTCAGTCACTGCTTCTTTTAGGTCTCAGATAGCTCAGTTCGTGCTGGAAAGTGTCAACCACAGAGCCAATGTCCACGATGATGGATTGCAATGTTGTGTGAGTTACACAGGAGAGCGCCATTGTGTGCAGATTTTCATGTAATTAGCCAGGAAACAGATCTTGTTGGGCACACACAGCCTTTGGAAACAGAATTTTTATCCTTACAACTGACCCTGACCAGAGTTATCACCAAGGTTTCATCAATCACAGCAACAATAAATACTGATGTTTTTTACATCAGAAACTTAATGAGCACCACTCTGTATGGTTTGAACAAGTAAAATACACATTTAGGAAAACCAGGTAAATTTAAAAACATGTTTCTACTTGCCCAATTAGCCAGTCTGATAATTTGAATTCTTAAGAATAAAATTTAATATCCAAATTCCTTTGGGCTTCCAGTGACTTTTTTTTTTTACTCAGGCATGTTTATATATTAATGCATCTAAGATTTTCCACCCAGTTTCTAGAATGGCATTTTCAAAACCACTTAATTATTTCATTAATAACAGAATTGTCTCTCCTGTAATGATCTTTGAGAAACCCAGCTCCTGAGTTTTTTCCCTGGGTGAAAGGGGGGAAGAAGGATAAGAAGATGAGTAAAATTTAAAGAAAGAATAGGAAGATGTATTCAGAGGACATATTTCTGCAGATTTTTTAGATTTTAAACTTTTCTTAAATTTTGAAAAGTTTTCATTCTTTTTACAGTTTTTACAACCATCACTACATGTATTTTTACATGCAGTGGACATGGAGGTAACTCATGGATAACAGAGGAACAGCTGAATTAAATGTAGTATAAGTACATTTTTCTGGTTAAAATCAGTTTATAGAAATTTTCAATTTATAGAAATTTTCTATATTTTTGTCATATCACATAATGAATTAATGAGGACCCAAGCAATAGTTACAGAGCTAAGATAATTTGTATTTTCAATTTCATGTGGGATTTCTGTAGAAACAAAACTATTTGCTAAATCATTTTACTGCTTGTGATGCAATTTTCATTTATTTTAATATTTAAGCTTCTTTAATTTTTTACAGGTATTTAGAATTAAATTTTGGGGTTTTGAATGCATATATTCTGCTTTTTTTTTTTTTTTTCTTTAATAGTTCTTAAAATTAAAATATTCAAGAAGGAATTATATAGATTCTTCTCATTATTTTTATTTAGAACTTGTTGATGTACAGCTTTTGTCAGGGACTTGATAATTCAGCCTGACAGTTTTGGAAAGCTTGTCTGGTTTTTTGTCTTCTGACTTCAGGGTCCTCTGGGCATCATTTTACACACATCCATACAAACCTGTGTTCAAATACAGCAGTAGGGAAGAAAATTTCATAAGATATCAGTAGATTTTCCTACATAGGAGATGGAGAATGAGAGAGTCCTTCAGGGAGCAATTCAAAAGTGTGTCTCTTTTCTCTTTGTCCTTCAAGTATTACTGCAAAATCAGGAGAGTCTAAAAAAAGTCAGCAGTAGTGGTCAAAAGCCTAAAAATTATTTCTCACCTAAAGTAATAAAAAAAAAAAAATATTTTAAAATTACACAAATCAGGGGGAACATGATGAAATTATATGTTCTGAAAATAAAAATTATCTGAAAACAAAAGACCAGGGAAGATGAATAGGAACTTCTGTTTCCTGGAGTAAGAGCAAGGATGTATAAAGGATAGGAAATTCAAACCAGAAACACCAAAATGTTTTTCCATGCAGCTTCATGATTAAACAGTGGAATGTAGTAAGTAGATGAGACCAAGATCTGGGCCAGGTTAAAAAATTGATGTGTATTTATACGACTGCCAGGGCCTCAATTAAGAAAAATGAATAGCTCCAAAGGGTTTTTTAAGCATTCTTAAATCTGTTAGAAGGCAGAATGAGGTGTTGCTGGAGCTTCTCTGCTGGCTACAGAATTTTGTTAAGCCTTGCATGGCAACAGTTTTAGTTCTGATGGAAAAGGTGCACAGCCATAACCAAATAGGGTTGGCACTGTGCCTAATTTCTAAATAAGTCCATAAAATTTCAGGTACTTGTGTTTGCTGAGATGTGAGCATTGGCCCCAGCATAACACGATCCTCTTTGTACATTGGATTCCTCCAGTTTCTCCTGTTTCAGAGTTTCTCACATGCTGCTACTTCACTTCAGAGGTTTGAGGAAGGAAAGGAAACATCTGGAGCAAAGGCAGAGGGTAAAGGGGTTAACAACTGATGGAAAATAGTGTACTTACCTCCAGTTCAGTAGCCACAAGTTCTGCATTCCTTTCCACAGGAAAAATGCACACATTTGATCCCAAAACTATCAGTGTTTGGAGTCAAAATGCCAAACCTCCTTCTATTTCTTGTAATAATCTGGATGTGAAATTTTTTTATGCATGTAGAACCCAGCTAAGTGATTCAAGGCTGATGCACTACTTAGTGAGTGGCAAAAGAATTCTGCTCTCTGTTTGAAGTGGGAGCTCAGCAGTCCCAGGGGTGCAAAGGCAATAAACTGGCAGAAACACTCTTTTTAACTGCATCCCCCAAAATTGGCAATGAGCCCTCTGAGTGGTCCAGTTGATAATATTAGTTAATAAAGCAATGCCAATTATAACATCAATTTATAATACTTATAATTGGGAGGACCGCTGTGGTAGGTTTCTACTGGTATTTGATTTTGTAGTGAGAATAAACTCCCCTTGTGTTAAATGATTTCAGAGCTAAAAACTTCTTTTTGTCAGGAAACTAGGCAATCACTTTGGCTTCAAAGTGCTGTTTGCTTAGAGGAAGTTTCACATTGTCCAATGTTCTTTAGATTCTTTGGAAGAGGTGAAAACTATAACATAGCATAATTTAAAATGGATATGCCTTTTATACAAACTACAGTATATTATAGACTACCTCAGCTTTTATTCCAAAATATCCCTTTTAGCACATTAACTTTGTCAGCCCTGTGTTTTGCTAAGGCATTCAGGCTGCTCTGGATTTATATTCCCCTCTGAAATCAATAAAATAGTAATGAAGCAACAGTGGACACAGTCAGGGCCTTGCAACAGAGATTCAGACCCCATACTGGGTTAATGTACTAAAAGATTTTGCAGCAGCCAGATTTTCATTTAATGAATTTCCTCTTTCTTTCCCCCCTTTTTCCTGAACAGCCCCCCCACCCCCAGTTAAGTTTGCTGCCTTTGCTGTTGTGTGCTTTCTCCCTTTCATATGACAGCAGGTCGAACTTTACCAGCTGTTACCAAATGGGAGATGGGAGAAGGATTGTAGGGCCAGGAGGGCGATGATGCTGCTCCTGGCAGGGGGCTCTGGGCACAATCTCAGTTGTGTCTGACTGGAAGTCACTGCCTGTCAGCCTGCTGAGGTGTGTGGTACAAATGGTATCAATCCTTCCAGGACCAGCAGGGTGTGGCTTAGAGGGAAGATCCCACCAATATTTTTGAATCTCATTAAATGTCCTGGGACAAGTTATAAGGCTTATTACTACAATGCAAGTGTAGCAATCACTACTGCTATACCTAAGGTTGAATATAGTATTGTTTTCTCTCTCCTTGCCTGAAGTGACTACAAACCCTGTGAAAATACAGCTTCTTAGGCTTCCCAGAATGAAAACCCCCAAACAAGGGTTGTATTTTTAGGTGCATTTCATTTTGTTAGATATATTAGGGGTCAGAAAGAGTCAAAGAATTTATGATCTTCTATGACAATAAAAATTTCTATTTTGAGAAGTGCCATTTCCTCCCCTAGAAAAGGAGAAGAAAAGAAAAATTTCTGTTTCCAGAAATACTCAGAAAGCTTCTGCTGTGTGATCTGCTATGATTGTATTCTTGCCAGCTCTATTGCATGTGAATGTTTTGTCCCTATGTACGGAACATCTCTGAAAGCTGGGTGTAATCTAAGGTGCAGGCACAGAGCAATCCTGTCTCATGTGTGCAGGGACTCTTGACACATCAAGGGGCATTTGGACATGCAGTCCACACACCAGCCACCACATCTGCACCTGCACAGCAAATCTCACATTATTTGTGTTTGTTTGGGAGTCACTGGTAATTGTCAGAGTCCTCTGGTAAATATTTCTTTTTGCCCAAAAAAAGGCAGCTGGAGAGGTAGGATCCACTTCTGAATTTTAAAAGTTGGCAAGAGTGATAGATTCGCTGAAACACTGGAAAAGATTGTTGGCTCTCAATGCCAAAGCATGTAAGCAGTGCATGGGTGAGTGTAAAGTGTTTGGCAGTGTCTTTGCATCTTCTAAGCCTGTGTGCACCTCTCACCTGGGTGGGAGAGCCCAGCCCTGCTGCTCTGGGACCACCTGCACAAACTCCTGACACTCCAGTCCATCTTTGAAAATATAAAATGTACTTCTCTCATAAAGGTCTACCTTGGATATTCCCAGCACGTAAAACAGGTTGTTAAAGCTGACTGCTGACCTTAAAAATAGCTTTGAAAGCACAGCACTAGTTCAGTTGTCCAGGGCACAAAAAGTGTGTCTTCTCTTAAATAGCCTGTGAGTAACCTTCCTCGTGGACATATTTCTACCACCACAGAAAAGAAAATTTCATTAGGATTAATTGTTGACAAGTACACTCTCTTGTTTAATCATAATTGATGCTTTTTGTAGCCTTAAATTCCATTGTGTCATCTATTTTTGCATATCTTTTTTGAGAATACTTTTGCAATGCAACACAGCAATCTGCACTGGATTAGTAGTGAGGATGGTGAAATCTCACCACTGAATCTTTAATTCTCTCATATGGAATAGGACCAGAGAGAACTGAATTTGCAGAGTGTAGAGTCAAGAGGTATAACTCATCTTCTAAAATTATCTCTTTCTTTCTACTTGCAGTAAAGGAAGTCATTCTGGCAATTAAGTTTTCTAAATATGACATAAATAGTAGACTTAGAGAGAGCCAGGAGAAAAAATTTGGTTGGTAAACTTACTAGTTAAAACCTGTACTCACTGTTTCTTGTTAAGTATTTACTCACCAGCTTATGTCAAACTCATTCCCTATCAGAGGCAGATATTTAATAGGAAAAAAAAAAAATCTCTAGGAAGTTCAGTGACTACCAGGGAAGTGCAAGATCTGGATCTGGCATCTTCTCTGCTGTACAACTGACTGGGAAAACATCCTGGGGGAGCACTAAGTGAAAGTGTATCCAACTGTAACACATGAAAAGAACTGTGTAGGGTGCTTTTCTTAATGCTGCTTATATTAATTTTAATCTATGATATTAAAATAAAAAATTCATGAGGAATCTGTTGAGCAAGACAAGATTCCCTCTTCTTTTCTTAGGTCAAAGTAGAGGAACTAGTATAGTTTGTTGGGATCACAGTGGACTATTCACCAGTGTTGAAATTTTACAAAAGGTCCTGGAAAGTTACTCTTTCTGATGGCATTTAACTACATTTAATTTAATTTTATTTGTGTCTCCCTACCTATGTATGCAACACTGGAATGCAACAGGGATAAGTTTTAAAAGTAGGTAAGGTAAGTGACAGTTTGATAAAAGTTAAATCCTGCCTAAATACATCCAAACCTGTAAGACTATAGATTTTGTCTCTGGACTCTACTTGTGGCACAGTCTGATGGTAACAAGTGAAATGCCTTGTGTTGCAAGAAGTATTTACATGCATCCTTGTCCTGTGATAAACATCAGACAGCCACAGTAGAGCAAACCTGGATTTGATATTGTTGTCTTGTAAAGGGAGGTTAATTGCTCTCTGTAATTAATAGATGCCTTTTACATTAAGAAACAAATTATTTCATTTATTCTGACAATTCTAAATGGAATATAACAATCGGTATATTTAAAACAATTTTTTTCTTTTACTTAATCTGAATAGAGGACAGCTAAAAACATTTCAGTCTGTACTGAGGCACAACTTCCACCATGCTTCAATAATTTTGCCAAACTAAGAAATAGCAAAACAAGGCAAAAAAAGACTCTGATAAAACAGATTTACACACACACACTTAGAAAAAAAATGTAATTAGTATAGTGTATAGCATGTCTTTTAATATGGATAAAACTGATATGTTTAAAGTCATGCACTTTCTCAAGCCTTAGTGAAAGCAAGGTTGGACAAAAATTTCTGTCTATTTTTGTATGTCATGCAACTGTGTCATATAGAAGAGCTTAGTATTACTGATCACACAAGTTTCCCCATGTGCAAACCACACAATTTTAAAACGCCTTTGGTGTTTTTGTACTTTTCAGAAATGTGTCCCACAACAACCTGTCTTCTGTTTTTAGATAAGGAGAGTGTTCATATATAGATTGTTTAAACTCCAACTTAGAATTCATTGAATTACCTTTTCATGTTGACTTGCACATGTATATTTGTTCTTTAAAGCCTCATTTACTTTCTTCCTTTTAATGTAAGCAAAAATAATTTTGTAGCTAAAATTGCTTTTTTGGTACAGTTTGATTCAATCAGCTTTAAACTGTGCTGATATTTACCGGATGGTCATAAAAAGAAAGCAAAGTGAAAATGACAAAAAGCCCCATGTTTTGCAGAAGTTCACATTCAGTGCATCCAATCTGCAGTCCCTGGAGACAATAAGAGAAAAGAGCAGGTCTGTAATGCAGCTGCCAGTTTAGTGATCAAACCCAACAGATTGTGGTCTGGCCAGATCTGGTGTCCAGATAAAAATGGCATTCATGCTAACCATCTGCCTACAGGTCAGTGGGGACAAAAATTAAAAATAATTACCTCTAATGAATGAATAGACAACAGCAATCCTCTGTGAGGTACGGTATCATCTCTGTGCTTGCACACACACATAGACACAGATACACACACACATATTGAAGAATCATTGGGTTATTTTTTTTAGAATGCTCCCAGATATACTTTTCATTTATGTTTTACTTTAATTACCTCACTTTCTGGCTTTATGTTATTGTAGTTTTAAAATACACAACTGGTTTTTTTGGCAACTAAATTGCACTAATGGTGATACAAATACTTTGATTATGCCCAGCACAAGACTCAAAAGTCAGCTTCTTACTCTTAAAATCCTAAAATCCAACTAAGTCTGAATAAGCAGAATTCTAGACACATAATCTCCAAAAAGGCAATTTGGACTATTTACTTTCAGGTACAACCTCTGTGGAGAATTAGGAGCCTTGAAAGAGTTAAACTGAGCACTGATTACTGCAGCTGGAGCTGCTTGGAGGGGAAAAGGAAAGGTCCAGACTGGGGTGTGAGGCTGCCTGGGGCTGTCCGATCTGGCTTTCATATCTACAGATCCAAATCCACCATTCAGAGTTGCAGCTGGCATCTAAGTGTCACAGATTCGTGTTTTTTTAGAAAAGGAAAGGCTTGTGTGAGATGAAAAAATATAATAAATCATGGAGATTCATGAGCGTCTCTTCTTAATGGCCCCTGAAATGGGCCTGCTGTTGCTATAGAAAGACTACATAGTTGGTAGTGTAATTTCAAGAGATTGAACATCTTTTCTTTATTTCTACAGATATGGAACAAGATTTATTTCTGTATTAACAAATATATTCTCCAAACAAAATTATTCTACTGTCTTCTATACTAAGCAGCCATTAACTCATCATTTTTCCCAACTATTCTGGAACCAAATGTGTTCTGAAGATATACTCCAATTTAACCAAAGTGCCTCCTTTTTACATCTCCATATAAACAAATCTGAGTGCCCATGTAATTAATTTATTTGTAGAGGAAGTCAATAAGAAGCTTTTAAGAAGATTTTACTGCTGTAAACCCTGCCTAAAAGGCTTTGGGCAAGCTAAAGGATACCTGTACCTATAAGAGGTTTGTAAGAGCCATTATTGACTTAATCTAGATTTAAATTACCTCTTTTCTACATGTATGTGTATTACATAATGGTAAAAGATGAGTTAATTGATTGCAAAAGCCAGGAATGACAGAAAATGTATAAGAAATATCTATGCAGAAATGTGTGCTTCAGCTTTTATAGAGGCAGCCTAAATTTCCCAAGAAACAGCAGTTTTTTGAAATCAAAGTGAGCTTGGCTTCCTAATTCAACTTTGCACTGAAAAAATGTTTTCAGGAACCTCTAAGCTCAAGCAGGTTGTTGTAAATTAGATCTTCATCAAAGATTTCTGGTTTCTGCTGGTTTCTCCCAGCACCCAACATCCTCACCAAGTCAAACACTCTGCCTGTGCACACACTGCTCCCAAAGAACCTGGTCACAAGAAGATCCTTGAAAGACTCAGAGCTGTCTCTGCAGGCTCAGAAGAGCCCACGTTGCAGAAGGAACTGCACTGTGTAGTCAGTTCCTAGTTTGTATCAATTGAAGTTCAAAGCCAAGATATTCTGGGCTCATATCCTTGTCTACAGCTCTTCAAGAACAGCCCTGCTCCTGTTAAACAGAACCCAGCAGACATTTCCTAGCAAGGTGCAGTCAAATTGCTTAGCTGTGATTTTTGTTAAGGGCTGCTCAGGCCATTGCTTTGTTTTTAGTAGAATATTTTGCCATGGAAACCATAGCAATTAAAAAAAAAATATGAAACAATAAGTATTACTACTACTCTTAAAGTACAGTTCAGTGTTAATTTCACAGTTGCCTTTAAATGTAAAGTTTATTTTTTTTATTTGAAATAATCATCTCTTCACAGTTCAAATGCAATATTTATGCATATCTGCACAGATGTCCACAGACTTTTAAATATGAAAGAAAATATATGTAAGAATATACGTATTTCAGAGTGAATTGACTTGTGACTTGGCATGTGACTTGTTTTTAGAATAAGATGAAAGAATTGCATGTGGCCAATGCTACTGCACAGCGTAATGCAGACAGGAGGCACTCAGACATGATAGAATCTGAACTGTAATATAAGAATTTGCATATAATGAAGTAGAGTACTTAATAACTTCTTTAAATAGTATTCAAAACATTGTTATGCCTGTCACCATACGAGATCAAGATCCCAGAAATCCACAAAAAATATAAGTGAGCTGAAAAAATTGTTTGCAAAACAGCATGGTGAACATGTTCCTCTTTGCAATTTTTTTAACAAATTTCTTCAAATAGATCAGGTTTACAACCAACCTAGCAACCAAATGCACTTACACATAGCCAACCCTCAGTAAATTAATCAAGTAAATTCAGTAAAGTTGAATTTTTAATTCAGTAAAACTGAAACCACAGACTGTTGGAAGTTCAGAAAGGAGCAATATTTGTATGCTGTGAAAGAGTATGTATACACATTGGAGAAGTTAAGTTAAAAAAACCCTTATAGCAAACAAATTTGGACACAGAATTTGGACTCAGAACTAATTTTTAGAAATTTCCCAGCACTTTTCTCTCTCCTGGAAACACAGCATGGACTAGTTTCCCTTCAAATGTACTGAACAGATGTAAGAACTGTATGAATAAGGAAAGGTACCTTTCTAACTTGACTAAAGTTAGAGCTCTGTAATTATGCTAGCTTTCAATATATTTTCTTTTTTTGTTCACTATTTACATGTCCTGATTTGTCCTAAATAATTTTTACGGCTACTCTAGATGGTTTTTTTCCTGTCCTGTGGAGGAAGGAAGAGATTATGTCTCCTGTATGAGTGACAGGATGTGCATAGACTATTAAAGGTGAGTCTTATTAGCACAACTTGGAACAAACTTCTGGAGAGTAAGAGGTGGTAGGAATAAGGCCAGTGACAGCTTGCAAAGAGCCTGATGTTTGAGAGGAGATTAAAAGAGTGTTGGGAACAACATGCAGACAGCCAGGCATGGAGGAGGTGGTGGAAGAAGGAGACAGCTATAGCTCCTCTCTATAGACTCTGCTGTAGCTCAGAAAAAAGCATTAAATGTCAGTAGATGTAGTGCACAATTACAGGAAAGAGTTCACCCTGTCTTGCTCTGTGTGAGTCCCTGTATTTTGAAAGTATCTACTTCTAGATTTGGTAAAAAGAGCTTTAAAAATTAATAGCTCTGCTCCACAGGTTTGTTGGAAGAGAAAAAGGCTTTATAGTTTCATCTAAATCACTGGCATCACATCTATATATTCTGTTTTTATTGATTGGTGCTTTTAACTCATCCCTTTTAAAGCTACCTACAAAGAGAGCCTTTGTCCCATACAGTGAGACAAGGACTTGGCAGTGCTGGGCTAATTGTTGAACTTGATGATCTTAAAAGTCTTTTCCAAACTCAATGATTCTATGATCCTATAGGTTCTCTTCTTCTTTCGTCTTCTAGTTATTTCTCATGCATTAAATCTCATGTTACTGTCTCCTTATTTTCACGTCCTTTCAGCTGCTGACTAACCAGGTTCTTATCCTTTTGCTGACTGCATGTTTTCCAGGAAATGAAGACCACTTGCTTGAGACAGCAGCTGATCCTGTGCTTCTAAAGTGGATTTCCTGGCTATGGAGTTAGCATTTGTCCATGCAAGCAGTGTCTATCCCCACCTTGCCACACAGTGTGCACTAGCCACAATGTTCTCCTCTAACAAGGTAATCACTTTGAGCTGAACATCAACATGTGTATGATATATTGGTGACACAGACCATGGGCTTTTTTAGGTAATATTTGCTTTTGGGGACTCAGTAATCCCAAATTATGTATGAGGAGACATTTGTTTCCAAGCTTTTGTGCCATGCTTGGCACAAAATTGAAGCTTTGGACATTTTATATGCAGTGTTACTCATACTGCCCATCTAAACCTATTGTTGCTCACTGCTAATGCCCAAGGCAAAAGTTTTGCCCAGCTTCTGCCTGGGCACCACGCCATCCCAACAGATGGGTATGAGTGTAGACAATCAAGAATGTATGTTTGTTCGTCAAACAAGAGTGGTTGGGGCATTTTTCCCAGCTGACACCAAAAACAGCTGTCTGCCTTGAGCATGCTTATTTCTAGTTAAAAGGTCTGTAATATATTAGTAATTCCTCTCTGAACTACACAAACTGTCAGTAAATAAAAGTCATTTACAATTAGCTATGGTTACTATGTTTGAGGCTACTTTTAAGGAGTGGCCTCAAACAGGTGCTTAATTTTTGCTTCCAGAATTAGGAAGTGAGGACCAAGTGCCCATGACTCATCTGAGTTGCAATTAATAGAACTCAAAATGTGTTCTGAGTTCCTGTGCAGCAGGCTGCCCTCTCTCCTGGTTGCTGAGGTGACAAGGACCTGTGGTACCTGCACTCCTTTTTCACCAGTGCTATTCAAATACTCCCTAACCCTAAAGAAGATGTTTGATTTCCATTGTCTAGGGGGAGGAAAATATGAAATATTTACCTTTATTTTCCAATGAACAACTTATTAAATTTCATTTTAGAAAAACCCCAGTTATAAAGTCCTTTATGTTCTTCAGGTGCATTTCAAAATATTTCTTTCATGTTAAACAGAGTAACTCACAAATTTTTGCATTTCATAATCTCCACATGTAGCCATCTGATATTTATATTCCTGGGAAAGATTTTAGCCAGCAGCAGAAGGGAATTAAAACCCAACATTGACTCATCTACCAAGACAACAGCAGTTCTGCTGTTTCACAGTGTCATAATGATGTATATACTCAAGATTTTTGCTGTATAGTATACAGTGATTTATAGACATCATGCGTCTATAGAACCCCAAGCACAATGGCTCTTCATGTAATTATTTACTTGCCATTTTCAGCCTTTTATCACAGATGGTCAAAATTTTTCCTCCTGTAAATTGCTGTAATTTTATTAAAGGCAATGGATTCACATGGGATTAAAAAAATAATGAATGTATCTTAATGTCCCACAGACTACAGCCACAATGGCACATGATGAGTGTTCTGAAATCTCTGTTATCCCAAACTATTTTTGAAGGACACACCAGAAAAAGGCCTGAGACACCAAGTTTCAAATTTCAAGTCTCAACAAGCATGTTTCACCTCAAAAGTTTTGTGTCACAGTATGAACACTGACTGCAGGATACATAATATGCACATACAGAAAAAAGAATTCATGGTATATTGTGATTTCCCACACCAAAACCCTTGAGAGTTGATATTACACAGAATGTTTTGATTTCCCAGTGTTTAGCAGAAGAAGCCCAAGCATAAGAAGAAACAGAATGTATGGGACCACTGGACAGGCTTGGGATGGCAGCACTCAGTTTTCTAAGGAAACATGCCACTGTATCTATCACACATCCACATTTGGAACAGAAAGAGCTGGAATATTTACAGTGATTCCCCTGGGAATCAAAGCCTTAATTCACATGGCTATTTTCCCACAGGTTTAATGGGGAATATCTTTGTCCTTGAAAATCTGCCAGGACTGAGCCGGGCTGTGCAGCATTTACATCTACAGGGCACTGACTGAGTAATCAGAGGCATGAGCATGCTCCATCTGTTCCTTGCCATCCCACTAACACATGCTGTTAATGGCTTCACCTAGGAGAGCTAGGCACCATCCCAGTCCCTCTGCATCTGACAGTGCATGGCATGTCCACCAGGATGTCCTCATCACCTGATTTTCCTGAGTGCCATGAAATAGCAAAACATGGAGAAAGGAGAACTCAGGAGAGTCTGGAAACATACTGGACAGGAATGGGACAGTGGAGCAGTACTGCCTGTCTGGTGGTCTGGTGAGTGAGATACAGGCATTCTGCAGTCATTTCATGAATGGAATTAAAATTTCCAATAAAGGGAAACTAATCTTATGCACTTCTTCCTCTTTTTATTTTTTTTTTCCCTCTCTTTTGTTAGTCAATATAACATAAAATTTTTTAGGGGATTGAGATGATATTGTGCCACTGCACCACAGGCATACCTGTGCAAATGATGAAAGGCCAGCAACTGTAACATTTTCTTGTCTCTCAGTGATTGGTCTCTGATCCTCATCAAATATGGAAGTGGGAGCTTTTTCCAGCAAGCTCATTTCTGAGCTAAGCGAAGCTATTTTAGCAGAAGCATGGAGCATCCATAAATAAAGGTAGAGAAAAACTGTTTTGAAAGACAAAAATTTTAATCTCTAATTCTTTCTCCCCTCACCCATTCACAACAATGTTTAAAAGGAGAGCCTTCTCCCAGTTTCATGAGGAAACCAGCTTCAGGACCACCCAGAGAGCTCTATTCCCTCTCCTTGTCTAAATCACACAAAGAAAAATAAACAAATGAACACAACATTTGCTTTCTCATCCCTTCTTTTCACTAAAGGGTCAGGAAGGTCGGGGATCCTTCTTCTGCCATCTCTGGACACCCTCACCCTCTTCAACAGCCAATCCAGATGGATCATGGCCTTTGAAATCTTAAATCCTTTAATCAGTTTCTCCAACTTTCTCTGTTGGCTCCTTTATGTCACATTCCAGGGCTAATTCAGGTACCTTCATACAGTGTAGGATTTGGATGACAGAAAACACATGGAGAAGTACAAGTCCAGATATCTGTGCAAGCGGTGGGTTGATTATCCTTAGCTTCATTAAGGTTGCTCAGCAACATGAGCTTGTATAAATCATGTCAGAGCAGCCGCATCCTGACAAGCTATTGGCACTGCCAGGATACAGAGCCTTCCCTCACACTGCTGAGAAAACATTCCCATGAACAGTCCCTCTGCTTCCAGTGAGGTAACGGGGGAATAAAATTTAGGCTTGTCAAAAATTTAATGAAGAATTATTCTTACTACAGTTATGAGTGCAACCGGAAAGGAACACGGGATGTTACAAAAAAGACTTTTTCAGTGACTACAGAAAGATATGAAAAAGCAGCACTTGAAATATTAAATATTGCAGCTAAATTATCTAGGTAATTAAACAAGGAGTAAAGAATTCCTGAATAGATAGATCACTGGCTGCACAGCTCACAGCTTTTCTATGCCTGGAGAGACAGAGACAACGTATTCTTGAGAGATTCATCAAAAAGTTTGCAGTCATCATTTCCAGCTGGATTTTTTCCATTTGATAATTTTATACAGTTAATCAGAGCTCATCAAATACTGCAGAAATAGCATTCAAGAACTTCAGTTAAAATTCTAAACAGCTTCCTCATGTCTTTCTATTTCTTATTAATATGATTATGTTCGCTCACAAATGTTCTTTTTTTATCTCAGCTTTTTAATGATTTTAAATTACCAGCCATTCAGTGGAGCAGCACTTCAAGTAGCATTACAGAACAAGGCTGACTCTTTCATGAACTACTCTTACACTGTTAAGCCAAATAGGAATTTCTGTGGACTTCCAGATATTCAGTATCAATGACATCAAGCTACACCTGGTGTTTTAAATTTGAGGCAGGGCCTCCTGAAGAATGGATTTATGTGTAAGCAATGGCAATTCTGGAAGCAGTTTTCCTTTAATGATATGTGCATGAAATGAATGGGAGATTATGTCAGCCTTTTAAAATGAAGTGAGGGTTTCTCAAACACCTTGCAGATGATTTAGGACCCCATCCCTAAAAGTCTATGCAGATAGTACAATTAAGAAAGCCTCACTAAAGTCAAATAGGATGCTGGAAAAACCAGAGATTATTCCCTTAATACAAAGAGAGAAAATTTTGTGTTGAAACGCTCTAGAGGAGATATGCTCTCTAACCCCTATCTCTGAACACATATGCTTTATTGCCTACCACCAGCTTTAATTATAAACTGAAGGATTGTGCTCCAAATCCTCTATAAATGACACACTGGCTGTTACTATACCAAAGGTGGAAAATTGTTGAGAAGGATTTGGTCTGGTTTTGGTTTTGTTTTTGTTTTTAAATCCCTCAGTTCATGGAGTAGGAAAAACTATTGTGTAATTACAGGGAGATTTGCTTAATACAAACAAGCAAATAAAAAAAATTCAAAAAGCAGTTTTGAAACTTTAGGAAAGATTTAGTTCTTATTCTCTGCACAAAGGAAGAAAGATTTCTATTAGTTTCTTCCTACTTGAACATAGGAGTACGAAAGAAGCACCTGAATCTGAGAGACCATTGGGGCAATAGGGTTTTCTTCTGTTTGTTTGTTTGTTTGTTTGTTTGTGTTTGTTTGTTTATACAATTTTGCTGAGGCATCAAATACTTTCAAATAAAGAACACTTCAGGCCATTGAATGCTGTGTGTACTCCCACACCCTTTTTTTTTAAAGTTAATCACACTGAAAGAAACCACTTACTGGGAAGGAAGACTACTCTTGGCCCATTTCTCTACAGGACAAGCTTCAGATCTCTGAGTTTTCATTAAAAAGACACCTTAGATTTGTGTTGTTCTCTGCATTTCCTCCTCATCTCCCCCTGCCAGCTATAACACTAGAACAGTGCAATTTGATTTGGCAATCACTATTTATATTTACTATTTACACCATTTGAATGGCTTGGGACTGCCTCATCTTACACATAAGATTAGCATGATGAACTTTTGCTCTCAGTTCAATTTTGCTTGCAGAGCAAACAAGTGAAATATTACAATTTCTAAAAGAACTTGGACTAGCCAATAATTTCAAACATTAAACATCTGAAGTATTAAAATAAAGAAATGTAAACTTCCAGTAGTGATGTGGTTACTAAGTATATGGCCATGGGACAAATTCTATGTTATTAATAGTAAAGGGAAGACATTCTTTACTGTGAGTGTTGTGAAGTACTGTTTTCCCAGAGCAGTTTTGAACGCCCCATCTCTGAAAGCGTTCAATGCCAGGTTGGACTGGGGGGCTTGGAGCAACCTGGTCTAGTGTAAGGTGTCCTGGTCCATGATAAGGGGGGCTGGAATGAAATGATCTTTCAGATCCATTTCAACACAAACCATTCTATAGTTCCATGAATAGCTCTAAATGTCATTTATTTCTAGTTTAAAGGGGGATCATGTTGCTTGCTAGACACATGTACAAATTTTTACATAACATTTTCTTTCTCCAACAGAAACCTAAGCAAATGTAATGCAAATCTGAAAATCAATATGATGTGTATATGTCATGTACCAACATATTAGATCACTATCATGTTATAATCACCTATCCATCATAAAAACAGAGTATTGTGTCAGCATAAGTACCAGTTGAGATATACATGTGTCTCAGCACTTACGCAGCATGGATAAATCTTTCATTTTCATGTCAAAGGTCTTTTCATCCAGAAAAGTGAATGCTCTAGTTCATGAAATTCCTCTTTTTTTCTGTTTTTATTTCAACCAATCTTTAATCTTAGGAATTAGGGTAAAATTTTTTCTCAGAGCAAATCATCTCTGTGTGCCAGCTGCAGGAGGTCCTGACTCTGAAGAATGCATCAGGGCTAATGTCAGACTTAGGGCACTTGAGGGGTGTATTTACCACCTTGTTGTAGTAGAAGAATTTTAAGTTGGATATCCTTTTTCATATTGACTTTACACATGTAGAAAATATGTAGCAGGGAAAGTAAAAAAGTTTGTGGTATTCCCCTACTGCACACTCAGTGACCAGATCTGACACTCACAGAGATCAGTGTTCTACTCCTGTTCAAGGGCAATGTGGACTTGCTAAGGGAAGAGTTTTCTCTTCCTCACCCCGCATCCAGGCACTGCCCTCTGCTTACTGCATACACAGAGGTTTTAGTAAAGCAAAACAAAAAATATAAATAAATAAATAACTGTCCCCAAATAAACCGCAACAGTTTAGGGAAGCTATAGAACCTCCGAAAAACTTGAGTTAAAGAAAGAACTTTTGGTGGACTGACTCTGGACACAACGTAAGACATAGCTAGAGACAATTCACAGAGCACAGTCTCATTTTTGTTTTCTCTTGTGTGGTCTATAAACAAAAGAGGGATCCTGATCTTCAGCTCATGACTTTGTTCTTCTCATATTTATTCACGTGGGGTTACCTCATGAACTCACCTCCAGGGGAAGCTACATCTTCTTTTATACATCCAACAGTTGAACCACTCAAGATGGAAAGAAGAGTTCAAAAAGACCAAGCTCTCCTGTCCTTTCTTGGGTTCATTGCTTCCATCTGGAAGCTGAAGTACATTACCTGGGTGGGAGAAGTAAGTTGAAATTATTGCTGACCATTCTGCTTACTGAAATATCTCTCAGAGGCGTCTGAAATTAGGATCACTGACTTTCACAATGGTTTGGGTCGGAAGGGGCCTTTAAAGGTCATCTAGTCCAACTTCTCTGCAGCAAGCAGCAACATCTGCAAGTGGACCAGAGCCCTGCTTGGCCTGACCTGAGAAGTAGAGGACTCTTGAAAGAGGGAACTGAGGATTTCCTACATCACAGAGTGATATAAGCCCAAATTGTAGCAGACGAGTTAGTGTGGGTATCCTATGACTTTAACTTAGTAGGGACTGTGTCTCTCTCTTCTCAGAATAAGCTGAGATTTCATTTCTTTCCTTTCTTTCAGACTGGCAGTGTGACAGTGCAGACAACTTAGCTCTACAGAAAAATATTAATGAAAACCCTTCACAGAGAGTTTGCACATAAAAACCTTTAAAACACCTCAAAAACAACAAATCAAAATATCTTTCCTTCCCCCCCCATACTTACCATCTCATATACATATACTAAGGAGTATTATGTTGAAAATACAGATGTGTACATAAGCTCATCCTCGAGTTACTGTGGACTATGTAATACAACTATCAGTGACCTTCCTTCTATCACTTTCTTTTGGATGGAGGAGTCTTTCCTTTCTTGCAGAGGGAAGCCCATCAGATTTCCTTCTCCTCTGTGTCCTCTGCAGTCCTTGCCCTTCCACTCTCACTGGAAAGCTCACCCCTGAGACATTCCCATGCTGGTGGGAGTGGAGGAGTGCAGAACTCTCCAGCTCCACCCTCTTCCAGAGGAAATGTCATGAGAAAATGATTTCTTGAGGTCTTTGCTGTTAAAATGCTATGAGAATGCTTGCTATCAAGTGTGCATTTTTATGGCATTTTGACTGGAAGTAATGTGAGAATGTTCTTTCTCACATTATTTCTAGTAGAAATACCCTGAGAACACTGTTGTTTATGATATTTCTACAAAATGTTCTTGGAGATTGGATGTGACTAAATTTGCCTTTGTAATCGTGGGGGTTTTTTTCCTTCTTCTAGCTGAAATTTAGGCAACATCTAATGTTTCTCTATTTTAAACATTTCTTTTATCATTAAGCCTTGTCCAGATTTGTGCCAAATGAAGCCTTTAGCTGAGATAGCTGATTTGTTTCTTTTGTGCCCTAAGACCTAGCCAAACTGAATCAGAGGTTAAGAAACCAGATTAAACTCCACAGCAATTACAGTATTTATAGGATTTTCTTCTGAGATGAAGTTGTTTCGACTGCCCTTTCTGTTTCAAAGTGGACCCACAATAGTGTTGAATAAAACTGTGGAGGAGTAGAGACCTGGAAGAACAAAGACCACATACTGTAAAAAAGCCATTCTAATTAAATCAGAATGAAAACAGAAGAATGCCTTTGCTTTCAGAGAAACAAGTAAGCGACCTAGAGAACCTTATGACTTGGCAGTCTACACATTTCTTTTTTAAAAGACAAATCACATCTTTTAAAGGAAATAAATCCTGGAAAAAATATAAGATGTGTCAAGTCAATCAGATATTTATGCAATTTCCTCCAATCCTGATGTTTCCTTCATGAATTATGCACTTTCAGCTGCTGCTACTCACATATGTGGGCCCTTGTGGCATGTTTCCCAGGACCAGCATGTGATTACAGATCATAAAAAATGAACATACACATTGCTCCTTCACTAAAGGCTGAGATGCACATTTCCAAATGCTCCATGTTAAGGATGTCTCTTCTATTTGAAAAACAGCAGCTGTTATTAAAAACATCCATAGCTATAATAGCTGCAGCAGTGAAAACTAATCACCATAAAGAATTAAGAAACAGATGCCCCTGAAGAACGGAATAGGTGAAGTAGCCACTAAGTTTTCCCATAGCCAGAAGGTGGTGCTGCATTGTAATGTAGTCACAGGGGGTCAGGTTTGCATCTTTGATAACTTTGTCTGTTTAATTCACTTTTAAAAAGAGTAGAAGAGATTAAATCATCACAACTGTACTCTGGGGTAGTGTTCAGCAGAGGTAAAACGAAGCATAGAATTTAGTTCCTGATATATGAAAAACCTGTGGTTGTGCTGGTTTGACTGGGTCTTTCAGAAGAAGCTTTAAGTTCTCTCTCTATTTAATTTGTTGCTGGTTTTATTAAGCTCTCCTGCTTTCTTAACTCTTCTGTTTCACCTCAGGAAACAACACAGGGAACAACACAGAAGAGAAAAATCTAGTCAATCACTTTGTGATGTGTTTCCTTGAAAAAAATCTTTATTTGTTTAACATATTGCATAATTTTTGCTAAGAAACTTTGAGCTTTTTCCTTTTGTTGAACAGAAGCAGAGATATCTCCAGGAAGACACTGTTGACTTCGATGAAACTCTCCCAGACTTTTCCAGCTGAAGTGGTGCAAACTCCTGGTGCAAACTCCTTCTTTAACAGAGGGAGAGAAGGAGAGCAGAGCTGCTGTCTCGTCGCGTGTCCGCACAGTGCGGAGTGGTGTTGTGCAGAGGATCCCTGGGATTTGGCTTCAGTAAGGCAGGGTGGATGCCTTGTCTGCTCAGTTAGACTCCCTCAGTCGTGCTGAATCCTGGTCTGTATGGATGCATCTGCATTACTTCAGATCATGAATGAGCTTTGGAAACACACCTGGATTGCCCTCACCTTCTGCGCCTTGCTCTGTGTTTTGGAATAGTCTTGGAGAGCAGATGCTGGTTGTCAGTAAATGGGGAGATGTGCTCTAGCAGCCCACCCTGAACATTGTCATGACTGTCCTAGGGACATTCATGACACAGGATTGCTTCCTTCCTTCACCCCC
>VYXF01006253.1:1064081-1114423 GCA_013397295.1 Polioptila caerulea | reverse complement strand
CCCCCCCCCAAATTGTACAGGGTCAGGATGTAGGGCCCCAGCACCAAGTGTTTCCCTCCTACAGATTCATTCCTATTGTTCTGCTTTAGGGGCTCATACAGCTCACAGGTACCTCTGGGTAAGCTAAGGGTTATATGGACAAATCCCATGTTCTCTGATAAGAAAGATATCCAAATCTGATGTGATTCTTTTTTTTTTTTAATGGGGAAAAAAATTAGTAAGAATCAGGCAGCTGCCTCATGGGAATAAAGTTTTGACTGAAAGGAAAATGACCCTGACCATCAGAGCAAATCATCTCAGGGACATGGAAAATTATTGCAAAGTAATGCCATTGTTGTTTGCATTACTGAGGTACACTGAAGCCATGGACCAGCACTCACTTTTACTAACTACTAAAAAAATGTGATTTTTTCACAGCAAGGGAATGAATCTGGAGGTTAAAATTTTCCATGGATTAAAGGAGAAACACTGTAAGTTCATGGAACTGAAATCCACTGAGAATTAATGAGTGCATAAAAACCACATCCAGTCCAGGAAATTGCTGGGCTGAAAGTAGCTGGAGGCTGGGAGAACAGTGAGGGGGATGGGCAGACAGATTTGCCCTCTTCTTACTATTTTCTAATCACTACTTTGACCACTTTTCTGGCTGGTCTCGGGCAGATAAGAGGTGGTCCTCTCCCCTGAGATGATCTTCAGCCCCTTTCAGGCCTAGGGCTGAACACCTTTATCCTCCCAGTGCTTTCCAGAGAGTTGCCTGTGCAGCTCCCCTGAGTTCAGCTGTAGCAGCCTCTGTGCCACTGGGAATCAAAAGAGGATTTGGTCACCTGAACCTTCAGAAGAAAATTTTCCATCAACTTGTTATTAATTGGGGCTAATTTATCCTTGGCATGACCTTTCTGAGTGATGGCTACTCTCACATCAGCATGGAACCTGTGATTATGCAGTGACTGAGATATGCTTATGTCAGCCACTGAGAGATTATCCAAAATGGAAATCCCCTTTCCACAGGAGATGCCACCTTTGCACTGTGCATAATGTCTTTGACAGGTTGTAGAACCTTTGTGGATTAACTGCAGGTTTTTCCCTAAATTTAGGATGCCAGAAAGCTACTTTCAGTTTGGAAACATGCCAGTTGTTCCAATGGGGATTTCTAAGATGTGCAAAAAGGTACACATATTTTGATACAGATGAAAAATAAAGAGTATTTTCTTTTCTCTAACAAGATCATGTAGTCTGATCAGCCTTATGTAGAATAACTTCATGAAATCTTTGAGTTCATATTGAAATCAATATGACTTCATTTTCCGTGATTTTTTTTCAATTTAAATATAATTCTCTATGTATATGTACAATAACTTTTAAAATCACCAGATGCTTAATGACTGCTTTCAATTTGAAAAGTGGCCCACAGTAGATGGACTAAGCCTAAGCATTCCTGAAATCATGGAGTTTTATTGTCTTAAATTAAAAGAATTTTGAATAATGAGAGGGAAAACTGAGCCCTACTTTAACTTACATAAGGAAAAAAATAGGGAAATTATTTAAACAAAATATTATTTAAAGTATCTAGAGATCTAAGACCTTTACAGGCAGAGATCATGTACAGCTTGGGGTAAGTGCTTCTGTGAGGGTTTCTTATTCCTGGAAACAGAGGCCCATAATGGAAGTGGTGACAGACCTTAAATGAGTGCTGTGCTACTGTACAATAATGTGTATTCTCAGTGCCATATGGTTGTGATATGCAGCTGTTTTCCTATGCTGATTATAAATTTGGATTGTCTGGCAGACATTACAGAGGGAAAAGACATCATTGATCATTTTATCTATCCACTCTGGGTCAGTGAAAGATCATTACTGCCAGTCTCAATTTCTGGTTTTTAATTATTTGCATTACTGTGGTGTCCCAAATCCCCAGGGAGGTCAGTGTCCCCTTGTTCTGTGCATTATACACATCAGGGTAAGTGTTGCTTGCTTTGAAAATGCAGAGCAGCTAATGTGCAGATGTACTTAGAGGCAAGCAGAAACTGAAGCCAAGGTGACACGATACTTGATGTAAAGACTATGAATTCTTTGCTGCTTCTTTTCTCTCTTCTTTTATTATAACCTGACTATCTTGGCTTGCCTACTAGGTCACCTTATCTGGCTGAAAGTTCACAGGCACCCCAGCAGACCTGGTGTTCCCAGAAGCAGCTCCCTGTGAGCAAACACAGAAACACAGGCAAACTTCAGTCATTTGTCTGAGACTCCACAGGGAAAGAAGTGGGAAGGCAATGTCATGGGACAGAAGAGTGCGTAAAAAACATTTGCAGAATTACTGGAAATTTGTCTATGCCATGAAATGGTCATGTGGTAGAAATCCCAAAACTAGTGGGAACTCGTGCCATCAGGTGCAGACTGTACATGTAACACAGCACTGTGCCACAGTGACCTGTCACTGCATTTTCTCAACAGGGCTTATTAGCCTGGGCACAGCACTGTCTGATGTGGGAACAGCACGTCAGATGAGAACTGGCTCGGGTCCAGACAGCTCAGTGCATCCCTGTATCACACGCCCCGGCACACCAGCTCTGGGATTAGCTTGGAGAGACCTCACTTGGGTCTGTTTTAATTGGTCCATAAATGATAAGAAGTCCACGTAGCTTCTCTGATCCAACTAATCTCCACTTTAATAAAGGAAGTTCTGTCTGATGATTAGACAGTTCTTTTCCTTTTCAAAAATATTTCATCTTAGTAAAATTAATTGCCCTCAAACCCAGAAGAGAGTCCTTTGAAAAAGAGACATCCTGACAGGGCAAACAACCGTGTGTTTTGTTGCCATTTGAGGGGACTTGTACTGAAATCCCAGCCTTTGCTGCCTTTCTCCTGCTAAGGAAGAAGTACCTCATATCACAAACCAGCAGCCCCTTCAGGCAATTGCCATTTAAAGAGTGGCATTGATGGACTCTGTAAGGAGTCCTATTCAGTGCTCTCTGGCTTGGCAGCATGATGTCAGTGATGTGGGCGGCAAACCCCTGAATTTGCTTTGATGGTATTTGTGCTCTTTTTTTTCCATTTTTCACGAATGAGTGATTCATTTCTTTAAAACAATGTGTTTGGAAAGCCTGCCCCGCTAAGGAATTGTCTACGCAGTGGGGGAGGCTTGGAACATTGTATGTCCTCATGGAAGTACCAACAGGGGTTGTGCCAGATCCTTAGTGCAAGAGGTAACAGGGATGCTTGTATCAAAGCCAAAGCTTCATGAATCAAAGGCGCTGACTCTCGAGCACAAGTGCCAGCATTTGGGCAGATAACCCAGCCCGTGCCAATTTAGAGTGAGAGAAATGCCCCAGACTAATCCTGTGGATTCAAAGAAATGCAACATAATCGATTTTGAGTATCCCACAGCCTTGAGGGTCTTCTTTTATAGATATTAAGCAAAGAAATAAGGGTCATGATGTGGGCTCATTTCCCAAACAAGAAAAAGCAGAAAATTTTCTGCTAAAAACTGATGTTGCCTCATGTAGTTTGTTCTAAAACACAGGGGGATGGGGAAAGCAGTACTGGAAGAAGAAACTGTAGATGTCAAATCACATGCTTTGCAAGTGGATCAACTACAACATAAATGCTCATGTGGCAGGCAACCAGAATCAGATTTTGGCCAGTATGAGGGCTGTTGGATAATCCTGTGCCATCTCCAGTAGTAAGCAATGGACACTTGACATTCACCAGCAGGGTGATTCAGACTGCTCAGATTAGGCTAATGCAAAATGTTATATGCAATGGAGAAAAAAAGGCACTCATGGAAAATCATCAATTATCCTATATGCACAATGGAGCTGGAGGCAGCATTAGATTAAACTTTAAAATCAGGACCATGTCTGAACTGTCACTCTGGATGAAATTCCTGGATTGGGATGAAAATTATGTGCCTGTGTTCACTTAGAAAAAAAATATTAATCCCTTAATGTTCAGAGGTGTGTAATCAAGAATATTTCTGTTCTCTTAAAAAGGTAGCTAAAACCCAAGGTGACTGTGCAAGTTTTGCATAACATTTTTGTGATTATAAAGAGAAGTGTAAACACAGCTTCAGACAAATACAAATATCTGAATAATTTAACTTTACATTTCATATATAGAATGTTAAGGAGTTCATTGCAACAGCTGATCTCTACCTTGTTGAAAAAATTGGCTTCTTCTCCCAACAAGTTTTGCAGGGGAAAGTCCCCTTGAGAAAACCGATTGCCTGACTTCATATCACAATCAGTACCTGGTTCAAAGGATTGGTCCCAAACAGCAGGGAGAGGATTTGGTGTTAGTGATGTCCAATGAAATCATATAACTAATCAGTGTTTCCTTAACCCTTTCCATATAAGCAAACTGCTTAGGAAACTTATTCAAAAAGTGAAAGACATGACTCCACCTTCTTCTGAAGTTTAAATTCCATAACTCCTACGTGACAGACATGTTGAATTGGACAATCTTAATGCCTTCTCTTAAAAGTAAGTTGGGAGCAAGTGTCTAAGTTCAGTATCAATATTGTTTTATTTTTGTTTAATGTGTCCTGGATAGAAATGGATGCATATTCACTTCACAGCACGAACAGGGAGCATGACCTGCATCATTATTAAAATGGTCTGCAAAATTCAGTAAGTCAGTGCTCAGATTCCATCTCAGTAACACATTTTGGAATCGTGAGTTTACAGAGACAATTTTGTGAACCCTCTAATCCCACAAGGGCAGAAAGTGTCTTGTTCTCCTGCTCTCCTTCTCTCTCCCAGAAGATAACATGTGCAGGAAGATGCTGTCCACAACAGCTACTGTGCCTTTATTTTCCAACTCAGTTTGTCTGTTGGGTTCCTCAAGCTCAGTGGTGCTCAATGAGAGCAGAGAAAACATCATTCTTAAACATTCAAAAGCAGCTCCTCATTTGTCCTGCAGTTATATACACACCATTAAGCAAAGGAAATGCTTTGAAACCAGACCCCCCTCCCCCCCCTTTTTTTTTTTGGCTCTGTAACTTGGTACTCCATATGCAGTGAGTAGATTTTTCCTTCTGGTTTTGACAATAAATGCCATTATAAGTCTGAGAAACCTGCCTGGTTGAAAGCGTTGTCAATATGGCACATACATTCATTTTCTAACAATCATTTTGGTAGGAATTCCCCAACTCGCCCCCTTAAGTTACTTACAAAAACATTTTTTATTCTCTGATATGGGGAACAATGGATTTTTCAGTGCAAATGTTATAGATATCATTTTGAGTAACAGTAGAAATATGCTTTCAAGAGGAAATATCCTTGAATCATTCAGTTCCATCTGTCTTTTTACAATATTGATGAAAAATGAAAAACTCATTCTATAGAACAGAAATTCTGGAAAAAAGTTTACTCTTTTTTTTTGTTTAAATGATATTGAATCGATATAATATTAAATATTGTCTTGAACATTTAATGTTTATATTTATTTTTAAAAACCAGTTTATTTTATATTTGTGATACTCTATTAACATTACCAAATCAAACCCAAAGTGCTTTCTTATTTTATAATAACAGTAAATTTAAAAATCCCAGCATTGACAGATTCCTGACAAGTGTTTTTGGTTTTGTGGAACTGTATTTTCTGGTGGAAGTCAGCATAGCTCAAAAATTTTCAGTTAACTTTAAAATTATACATAAAGACAAGTGAGGCTGTGATTTTCAACTTCTTGTGAAAATAAAAGTCATATGGATCCAATTGAAGGCTACTGAGATTTGGGTACCATGCCCCAGAGGATCCCTTGAAAACCCTGGAAGAGTGTCTTAAGAACAGTATGTACTTGCCACCTATTACTTCTTAAAAATAAAAAGTGTTTGAAGCACACATGTCTAGGAAAACTTGAAGCACTGGAGTGCTGTAGAAGTCTTTGACTTCTAAGGAGCTGTTGAACAGTATTTTCTTTTGTGAATCCTAATAGAGAGATTCTTCCAATTAATAGATAGTAGGAATTTCATTATATGTTATATGTTATATATTGGTGTTTTGTGATTTCTGCTACACGCTTGTATCTCAAAATAAAAAAAAACAAACAAAGAACCAAAGACAACCAACCATTCAAACCAGGTCTTAGAATTCCATTGGAACTCTATGAAATACTTTGAAATTTGATTTGAACTTCAGAAACTGATGTTAAGTCATCAAACGAGATTCCCTGCCTTTATATAACAGATTGCAATTCATTCTAAACTTCAGTTGTGTCTCCCTGCATACTAACTTCACAAACACAAAACTTCCCACTGCACTTTTATTCACAGACTTGTCAATCAGGTGCTCACCGTTCCCTTAAAGTTTAAGCCTTATTAACCTACACACTGGATTTGACTGGTGATAGGCCACAACAAACAAAGAGCACCAACTCTCAGGTTCCAAATCCTGTCATCCTAGTTCAGAGGGTCCCTGCAAACCCCCTGTAAGAGATGAAAGGATCAGTCAAATGTCTGATTATTCAAACACACAGGCAATGAGGGCACATTGTGGAAAAAAAAAGTTAGTGGAGTCCCCTGCTGATTGAGATATCTTCTGAAAAAAAAAAATAACTTGGTGCTGATCTTTGTATGCAGATAGCATTGCTTTCTAGCCCAGCTCTTCGTGAGTTATGTCAAATGCACACTGGGAACACCATATGGAAGATCTGGACTGAACATATATTTGGCAAATATTGTTAAATTGAATTCACCTCATGCCAGTGTTGCCCAGCTACAATAGAATTCAGCATGTCAGCTACTTCAGGGGAACTGAAAAATCACTGCAGTTCTGGCAAGAACAATTTTATTTCATTCATTTTCATATACAATTTCATATTTTAAGGGCATGTATAGGCATATATGTGTGCCCTGATTTGGTATAATACAGACATTATTTTATTACGACAGTTATGCCCATTAGTGGCTTAGGCCATGTTGGTCAAATGTAATCCTGCTGACGAAGCATCACTCTATTTATCAGGATTTTCATTACTGTTAGTTAATATTAAAGAATTACTCAGAGATCCCTCTCAGGCAGGGGACCCTATACATAAAAGGCAATGGTCCTTTCATATTCTGTAAGTACAAATCTAAATAATAACTATGAACTGTAGAATGCAGCGTAGAAGAGCAGAGGGAAAGAAAACAATCATATTAACAAAGAAATCTGAAAGGTTGGGCTATTTTTATGATTATTAAAAAAAAAAAATCTTTGGCCTTTAATAAATAGACAAATCAACAGAACAAAAAGCAAGAAATTACCATATACCATGAAGGCAGATTACAAAACAGAAGCTGGCTTTAGGTTTTCCCAAAAATATTTGCTTATATTCCTGCTTTACTGCTTTTTTTTTTTTTTTAATTTTGTTTTTCTCCTAAGTAAAGAATAATAACTGCAGGATTCCAACAACTGTTGAACCTGCATGAAACAGCATTCAGCTTCTGACTGTAATGGCTTATGAGCTTCCCACTGAGCTAACGACCAGTTAGTAAAATGTAAATGACACAATAAACAGGGCTCATGAGAGGATCGGATCATATGCACATTTTTCTATAATACCTTTGGAGAAGGGGGAAACAAGTGCAGGTTATAGCTGAATAGTGCAGGGAGCATGTGGCAACAGGTCCTTTATTCTGTCTACCAAAGCAAACTTTTTTTTTTTCCTGGAGAAAAAAAGGCATAACAAATTGATGGGTGAAATACTTGTTTCACTCAAAAGCTAGCTTTCCATCCCAGAGTAATAGATTCAAAATCCAGATAGCTTTACCCATATGTCTCAGGACAATAAAAGAAATTAGGGAAAATAAGCAGCAACAAATATCTCATCAGGATATCACTTTCTTGTAAAACATTGAGTACCCCACTTTTACAATATTGTCTTCTTCCTGTGTCATATTGGTATAAACCTGATTATTTAAAAATGTTTTGTTTCATATTTTTTGTATGATGCTGCATCAACTCTCAAAGGTATTAAAATGTTTATCTTTCACTTGTTTTCTGTAGCCATTCAATATGTTTGACCATTTCTTCAGAAAATGATAATGCTAAGATTTTCATCTGTTTTCTGTGTCAGCTACATCTTAATGCTTCTATCCTTTAAGAAGATTCCTGCCCATTCAATAAGCATGTTAAATAAGGGGTAAATGTATGAATAAACTGGTTCTTCTATGATTCAGAAGCTCACAGCAAAAAAGCAACCAAGCATATACAAGTAATATGCTGTTCCTCAGGGAATACAATACTTGTACCATAGCTTTGGCTTTATGTTGCAGAGTTGGACTGAGCCTGAGAGATGAATGTAAAAGATAAAGAAGCATTGTAAGGTCAGTGACTGAGCTCCTCTTTTTGCTAATCGGCTTCCCTTGTTATCCATCCAATTTACGGGAATGTTAACCTTTTCACTACTGCTAGAAATTTGCTAATTTTTATTATGAAATGGCCAGGATAACAAATTGAACTTCTTGTTGTTCATACAGCTCTGTAACAGTAAATTAGATAAAAGCAAATAAACAAACAAATAAATAAATAAAAATTAGGCAACTCCAACAGCTTTTACCCTCCAAAGAGTATTCAAATGCAAATGGGTTTACATGAAAAGAGGTACCAGGCCTTCATAGATAAAATATTTCATGGAGATAGAGCTCCCAAGGCCATGGAAAGAATGCTATTCACATATTAATTAAGAACATATTTAAGATGGATTGACCTGGAATTTTCCGAAGGAACATATTCTTGTTGAAATTTTTTTTTTCTTTAAACTAGAACTTTATAAGGAGATCCTGTTCCAAATGTCTTTTAAATGTTAAATGCTTAGAATATTGTATTTCAATATTTTTTAAATGTAAAATTCATTGTCCAGGTTGATATTATCACAAAAGTCATTAAAAAAAAAAAAAGCAGAATAGTTATATATAAGTGAATCAAAACTTATTATGTATCCACAAGCTTGTAAGAGGTTTTTCTTTTCTTCTTGGATCAAGAAAAAAAAGTAAATTTGTTGAAAAATTGAAAAAGTTAGGTTTTTAAAGTTATATTCTATACCCCAAGGTAAGAATAAAGAAAAAAAAATCAGGATTGTAACCCAAAGATGAGGGCTTTACCAGATGAACGTTCAAGGTTAGGTGCTTGGTTCCATCAGTAGATATTTTTGCTTTTGCAGAGACAGTTCATTCCATGTCCACCCATCCTAAATTAATGAAAACAGTTAAATCTCTAGATCTCAGACAGCACCATTTATCCCCTAGAAAAACACATACAAGGAATTAGTACCTCTGTTCTAGAGCATACACAAAGGACTTCCCCAAAAACTTCCTTAAGAAAACATGGCAGTTGGATACAGGCTCGTTAGGAATTGCTGTCTCAGGAGAAGAATTGGTCAGAAGTTACAAGGACTTTGAAGAGGCTGGCAAAGAATGCAAGTCCCCAGAAGGACCACATTCATGGCAAACTTACACAGGTAGCACAAACTGCAACCACCCTGCACTGCAATGTCTTGTATTAAGGAAAAGAAGGAGACATGTAAAAGACATATTTTACTCAAACATCCTAGTTATTAGTGGGACCCTCCTGATATCTCCTACCACAAAGGATGAGTCTAGGGGTTAATATTGTAAGTAAATATCAGTTCTGTGGACACTATGGTGATACAAGGGAGGAAGGGAAGTGCCTTAATTCAGAAGAAGTTTGGGAAAAATGTCTATATTTTGCCTTTCTTAAAATATGTATATCAATGCAGAAAATTAGGGTGGAGGACATATGCAAATATTTAAAATGAAGCAGAGGTGAAAGAGAAAACAAGAGAATTCAGATCACCAGTGATTATGAGGCATATTAAGCAAATTCAGTTCTAAAGATGAAGGAATTGATGCAAGGACACCAAATGCCAAAGAAAAAGAAAACCTTAGTGGCTGTTCCATATTGAAAATTAAACTTTCATTGTTCTAAAAATGTGATCTTAACACTTAGGAGAATAATATAAATTCTTAAATTCTAAAGATATATTTTCTAGGAAAATATCCATGGGCACATTGTGTGTCATATTCTATCCCAATGGTCAAAGAAGAAAGTTGACAATTTTTATGAAAATTAAAACAAGCCATTGGACTTCAGTCATTCCACTGACTTGGCTTGCAACCTCAGTCTATATACTTTAACCTTCTTTTTATCCTTCAGTTCTTACTATAATACAAAACAACTTTTGGATGAATCTCTGAAAAATCTTTATTCTTTAAGCCAGACTTGCTTTTAATTATTCTTCTTAGACTATTTTAAAATAGTGATGAAAAGAATTGAGCTGCTGCATCTTTTGACCTCAAGAGTAATAAAAGCATTTGAATAAGTCTATTATTTATATAGACTACACAAGTCTATTATTTATATACACTATTAAGAGTATAAAACATAAAAGAAAAAGTTAATTGTTTGTAAATTTGGTAACAAGTCAAAATGAAGAACCTTAGGCAGATGAAATGGGAAAAATCTTTGGGATAGTTTTCAAATGAGACAAAAGGGAAGGATAATGAAAAATTGTAGGAAAGAGTTCAGAAGTTTCAATTTAGGATCTTCGCATTTAATAAATATTCCCACCTACTCCAAGACTTCATAAACTTAATCCAACCTTTTGTACCTTCTGAGTGCACAAGTTATTAATGAAGAAATATTTTCTTGTTCTTTGCATAGTAAAAAATTTGCACCAGTTTTGGACTTTAAATTTCAAAGTGCAGCATTTAGGGGTTTCATTCTGCCCTCAGTTACGTATTGCAGGTGCTTGACATCTCTTAAGTACTGCGACTCATCATCTCAGTTTGGATCCCCAACAGTTTAGCCTTACTATTTTGACTTAATGTTGGCATTTATTATAATCATGGATAATTATGTATAATTATAATTAAGCCCTAATCCTCCTCAATTACACTGACATAAATTAGGCATAAGGCATAATTTAATCAAAATTAATGGATTTGCGCCAGTGAGGAGCTGACACAAGGATAAATCCAGATCTTGTGTCTTATTATGAAGTATAGCATTCCAAATATGCCAGAATGAGCCCATCTTATGGATAACTATTGTTCAGTTACATGAAATGTTTCTTATTCATTGGCTGTCATTGCCAACAAAAAGGGAAAAGTGTATTGGTTCAGAAAATAAAGCAAAAATTTCAAAGGAAACACTGATATCTGAAAGAATTACAACTCTTGTGCATAAGAAAAAACATTTGAAAGATCATAAGGATGTTTATAAAGATTACTTTTGTTAAAAATATCAAAGGAAAATTCATTCCCTTGGGCATTTTAAATGTATGTGGTAGAAATACTCACATCCAGATGCTAACTTTTCTGGCTGACCAAGAGTAGCCTTAGAGAGGTGGTTGGGGAAATGATCCTTTACAAAACATGAGATACAAAGCTTATGTTGTTGAAAGGAGAAGCATGTAATCAGCTAAAGAATTCCTGAGAAAGACCAAGGGCAGCAGATACTAAAACCTTGAACTTCCTTACTTCAATGCATTTTTTGCATGCTTCCTGAAGAAAGGAGCAACCAAGGGAATTTATTAACTTTTAACTTAATTAGGTAGATGCCAAAAAAATGTTCATTCCTGGACCAGTCTCTTTAGACATTGCAACCTTCAAAAAGTTGTAACTCCTTTCTAAGGACCCCAGCAGGAATTTTTTTAAGAGGTTATGTGAACTTTTTTGTCTTCTAAATATAACAAAAGGGAAATTTTAAATGAGAATTTTAGGCACTAAATTTCATGAACGCGTCTAAGGCAACAGATAGTATGGTGTGTATATATGTGCATAAGCTTAATTCAGTCTATGGAAATATAAAATAAACCTTTACAAAATAATACAACAGTCAGTTCCTGTGAAATCTAACAGATCTCTCTCTCATGCACACACAGTATACAATACATGCAAACATACTTTTTTTTCTAGCTTTGATTCCTATTCATTGCTCCCTGTCAGAGAATATATAACCTAACTATAACTTTCCTAAACAACACTGTCAAACCTTATATTATAGAGTTATGCTCTCTCTTAGCTTACTTGTATAAAACTTAGGGGTTTTTTCTGGTGGGGTGTGGGGACTTTTTTGGTTTTTGTTGTTTGTTTTTTTTAAATTATCTTTAATTTAGTTGCCTCTTATTATGAAATTGTTGATGAAATAAGAAGGGACACTATTTTAAACTTTTCTCTTCTTAGGCTCACAAAAAACTGCCAGCAGAAGCAACAGAATACAGATTCCCTGTTTCCCCCTAAGCTGCAACCATTGTTTCACATGGTGTCTTCTGTGTCAATCAAAAAAAGATGAGGAGAGGATGTTGTCCCTGGCAATGGAAAATCAATGCTGGCCCTTCAGTCTGACAGGAGCCATAGTCTGTGTACAGAACTAAGAAAGAAAACAGATTTTAGGAACCACTTCTACAGCAAAAACAAGTATAGGTGCAGAACAATCACACTATGCTAAACCATAATCAGATTAATTTTATTCACTGGGTTGTTTTAGAGCATCAATATTGCAAAGAAGGTTGAAACAACTCCTGTTGACAGAAAGTACCCAGTTCTCTAACCCAATTCATTGGCTACTGGTGGTGAATTCATTGGACTACTTTCAAATAAATTAAAATGTGTTGGAATTAAGACTAGATAAATTACAGAAAAGCCATCAGACTTTCTCAAAGCCGGGGCCTAGAATGCCAAGACAAAACTTACATAGAATAATTTAATTTTAACATTGGATTCTTAAATCCATTCACAGGTATTCTCTGTTGCACATCTTTTGAGGTATAAACATTATATAAAGAATATAAATGACGGCTATCACAGTACTGGGAAAATATTAACAACCCACCTGTAGTAACTCCCATGTTCTCAGAACTGCTGTTAAAGCATGGGGTTTGGTTTTTTTTGTCCACATTTGTGTCAGTTGTGTCACCAGTCTTGTACCCCTATTAGCAAATCCTACTATTGGCTATCAGTGTTGCAGCCCTTTTAATATTGTCAACAGCTGTATATTCAGTCTCTGAATCAATAACTTTTATCATTTTTATGGTTATTATTTTATTCATGTATATTGATTATAGTACCACAAAATAAGACATCGAGGGAAGGAAATGACAAAGGACCATTGGAAAAAAACAAAACCAAACGAACACAAGTAGGAAACTTTTGAATTAATTTTTCCAAAATACTGTCTCTGAAGAATTTTGATGCACCAGGCATTGCAGGCAATTTTATCATTTATCTAGAGGTCTTGGTAAACTTTTATACACAATATGTTTCAGTGAGACAAGATTAATATAATTTTGGTGAAAATTTATCTGCATGAGTAGTTTTCTTAACCATGCAAAATAAATAACAGATAGCTCTGGAAGACAAATTAGGTTAACCAGTATAATTGAAAAATGGCTTCTGTTCCATTTTTTTTCAGTCACCAAACAGTTAAGATGCCCAAACACTCATTTATTTTTAAACAAAATTACTTAGCATGTCTGAAATAATTCAGAAGACTACTCATCTGACTAAAACCACATGGTTGTACATAATTTAAGAAATTCCTGACTTATTCTATAAAGACTATCCTGACTCTGGACCTAATTTTGTAAAGGTAGAAGATGCTCAATTGTTAATTTACTCATTTGTTTACCTCCTTTTTTAAAGTTAGATCTTTTCTTTTAGTCTTGGGAAAACCATTTGCTCCATCTCTTTACCATCCACTTAGGAGCAAATCTTGAGAGTATGACAGAAATTTTAATCTTCTGCTTCTTTTATCATTATAACAGTAACCTTGGGGAGGGGGAAAGAAACTATAAAAACAACAATGACCAAACAAACAAACAAAGAGAGAAAGAAAGAAAAAAAAAAAAAAAAAAAAAAAAGAAAAGATGTTGTATTGCAAGGATTAATCTTAGATATTGGGTAAAATTTGGATTACCTTTGGGCTAGGAGAACTTCTACAGTAATCATTGGTGAAGGCTGTGTCTGAGCAAATCAGAGTCTGTTAGCAGCTTCACATGAGTGTCAGAAAACACTGAATTCAAAATCTTAGTTTCAAGCCCTCAGAAAGCTCTCCTAGAGGTTCATTTGAGTTTCTAAAGAAGATATAATTTTGGAGAGGTACATGCACATCTATAGACCTTGCAGTTTATATCCATTCTGAATAGTGAAAGAATAAAATCTATTTTGATGTGCTGGGAGTCAAAACAGCTTCCTGCCTGTGATTCATGCATCTCCATTACATTACACAGACCTGGGTAAAAACAAGCTTTCTTTTTTTTCCAGATTGAAATGTGGGCATCCGGGGGCTAAAAGAACAGTTTTCTCTCTCTTTTTTTTTTCCCCCCAAACATTTTTTTACCCTACTTCATTGGAAACATAATGCTGTCAGCTGTCCCTGCCATGTTCCAATTTCAAGTTCTCTCTCCATCTGTGCTCATACTTTTTTCAACTCTTAATCAGGTCCTGCCGTGTCTTTGTATAGGAATTCATCATCATATGGCACCAATTCAGACTGTAACATGAATAAAGGTTGGTATTTATCATAACTGCTGTAAAGGAAGTGCCTTTAAAAGGAAAGGGAGCATGTAATTCCCTGCCATTCACTTTCTCTTCAACCTTTCACCTTTTAATCAGTAGCCATAACCCAAGAAGATCTCACAATGGAAAGTTAATTATGAGGTCATGAAGATGAAAGCATCTGACTTGCATTTTATAAAGGTACTTTGCTTTTAAATTATCCCTGATTTACCTGCATGAAAGGAAGTTCCCCAAGATTATTCAAAATGGACCAGACTTTCATATGCCAACATTTCCAAGTGAAAATGGAAAGGCAATCCTGTCAAGTGTCCTTTGAATATTTCTTCGGAAGGAGACTTCCATTTACCAATATGACCTGACTCATAAATTGAAGATATTTTTGGATAATGGATGTTTTGGATTAATGGGCATGAGTGTATGGAGCACTCAAAGACAAAACTCCATGGAGACTGTACTGTTTATAACTAGAAAGATATCTAGAGTCATAAACTACATAAATCAGCTTTGGGAATCTGATGTGTACTATTTAGAACTTGAGAGAAAGTGTGTTGGAAGGGCATTGTTCCATGTATGCTGAAAATCTCAGACTTATTCTGCCTTAACACTTGCTTATGTTGAAGGCAGCAGAATTAACTGCAGAAAAAAAAAGTAGTTTGTTTTATAACTTCTAGTATCCAGGAAGGTAATATGGAAAGCTTGCCAGCTGTAAATAGTGATAACATGTAATCAAAATTGTCTTTTTTTACATGAGAATGAAGATACTCACATAGTGACAATCAAATACTTAAGCATATGTTAATTTTTAAGTTATCCAAACTGAATTACTAGACTACAGAATACATGTTTTGTCCATCTGATCTGACCTGTCACCTTAGAAAGTATCCCCTTTAAGAAGTGAGGGTTGCTAGACAGAAAGAGTGGCTCCATCAGACAAAGGGGGAATGGGCACCATTGCCCACTGCCTGTTAACCTAGAGAGAGGTGTCAGTGCACCATGGCCAAAGCATGAGAAGTGGAGGCAGGGAATAGAAAGAGGTGGCCTGGGACACTTTCCCAAGGAAAGCAGCATGAGTGGAAAACCATCTTTTGTGCATCCAACGCATGAGCAGGATCTTGAGGATAAGGCATTTTCTATAGGCAATAGTGTCTTTTCATTGAATTTCTATATGAATTACTAATTAAGAAGCAGACCATATTTGCCTCTCTGATCATAAACAGTACAGTGATACTAGCTTTCTATGATGTTAGTATTGGCTGCACTGTTCCTCTCCTAATACTGCTTTAAATTATATCTCCTTGGTTATTAATACCCCTTAAGTTGTTTTTGTTTCCTCTAAGGGATGGATAAAACATTTTTCTTAGGTTTTTCATGACAGTTAATGGTAGAGGATGAATGAAAAAAGTGAGGTTATGATTTGAGTTGGCAAAGTATAAATTATATATTGCTTTTCCTGAAATAAGACTTAATTCTGAGAATTGAAATCACCAATTATAAGGAATTGCTGATCTTGTAGGAGCAAGCCCAGAATGTCTACACTTGACAAAGTAATAGTCTTTTAGAAAGTTTTTAACATAAAAAAGAAAATGTTTTGTGCAGAAGAAAATTTTTTTTGTAATGCTCTAAACCATGAGGTCAGCCACATCGTATAAAAGAAAAGAAGCATGAAGCTTAAACAAGAGTTTCATGTCTTTGGACATTTCCTTGAAATGCCTTGAAATGATCAATTGATAGCACTACTCCTTTCTGTAAAATGCAGATACTGAATTAATGTATGTGTTCAGAGAACTATACCTATCATGCTGCATGAGAATCACAGAAAATATGAATTAACAAAAAGAGGAAACAACAGCACAAAGCCGATTCAAGTGGAGTTGATGCAATTTGTTTTACAATATTACTGTTCCATGAAGACATGGAATAACGAAACTCTCTTTCATTACAATATTATCAGTTCAGCTGTGACAGGAAGCCCTCTGGATACTATTCTCACAGCTTCTTGTTCACATTTTCAGATAAAGGAGTTTCTGATAGGTTTTGAAGTTAGACATGATTCAAACTGGAATTTGCATGAACGAGCAATAGTGAGTTTATAATCTATGCATCTGGTAATCCGTGCTCCTATCCCTCCAAACAGAAACAAGCCTCTTAAGTTCACCATGGATCTTGGATGTTTAGTAATTTAATAGGCTTAAGCTTTATTCCTTCAAGGTAATTGTGCAGATACCTTTAATAAAATACACTCAACATTGCCAGCAAACATTCTAGATAAATGAACACAAGAAATGTTAGATGCAACTTTATTAAACTGTTAATCCTTGCTGGAAGGCTTCCTGGAGTGTTTGAGGGTAGTGTTAGTAGTGATGATAAACTAATTTGCCACGGCTCTTAGGTTCATGTTATCTTTTCTTATCAGCCTAAGGCTAGGTCAGAAAAAAAAAAAAAAATGGAAACATTTTCCAGAGACAGCAAAGTGGCTAATTCAAATACCATTGCAGAGTGTCAATCCATCCATGTCTCCATGACGGTTAGTTTAATGATCCATTTAATTCTTCAAAGCAATTGAATTTCTACCCATCTACAGATAAGGTGATGCATCACAGTAGTCACCACAATTTATCTTTTTTATATGCAAGACAAAGTTTATATGCAAGAGAGTCTAATTTCTCCAATGCAGATTGAGCTAAGAGCAACAAAAGGCTTGAGATTTTTGCTCTTGTGTTTTGAAAGTCAAATAACCTCTAAAATTGTGGGTATTGTTGCTTTGACTTATTTTGTTTGGTTGGGTTTTTCAGTCATCTTAAGAAAGTAAGGCTCAAAATGATAAATAAATTGTGGAGTAAGACATAAAGAACAACATATTGAATCACCAGCTGTTCCTAAATCTATCTACATGTGTTCAACTCAGTGATAGCGAGGCAGTGACTCTCATTACCTTAAACCTGTGGGGTTTACTCTACCCAAACCTCTCAGATCTTCCACTTTTTGCACTGGATTGCAAGTTAGAGGATCCTGAGCCTTCTGCTGTCTTCTACAATTCCTTTCTATGCTACTTCACAAATTCTGCCTGGATTCATTTCATGTCCTCATGAAGTCAGTCCTTTGCTGGCTGAAGTTCCCTTGATTTTTCTACTCTATTTTATCCAGGTTGAATTCCATTAAATCAAACAAACCTGCCTGGTTAGAAACTACCAGAAAAAGAGTGAAACTAGACCTCTAGATGACATCCTTGAGTGTCTTGCCAATTTATAGTTCCTGCACTGTTCCTGCATTCCTGTTGAATTTGCAACTATTATGCATCATGATAACCTGCTTCTCATAGGCTGTGATGTTTATATCATAAATACTGTCACTTACATATATTCAAGTGCAGGACTAGATGAATATAGTTTTCAAAATGTGATGACAATGTCCAAAAGGTTTAGTATATTATATTGAATAAAATTGGTGCAATTGCAAAAATTGCAGCTAGATGTGTCCATTTTCCTATGTGGAAAAATACAGATTCTTTTCTATGTAAGGCTTTTACCTCCTATGTTTTTAGTAAATATTTTTGTGTAAATTACCTTCAGCTGAAATATGGTCAATAAATATTTATTCATTTTAACAATCAGCAGAAATTTATAAGATTGTGAACAATAAATCTGAATATACTGAAATATCTTACATATATCGTTACCTATTTTAAAATTTTTATAACGTCTGATTTAATTCACCCCAGTAACATAATAGCAGCCCATGAATACAAAAAACCTTTCCCAGATTAAGATATACTAAGAGTGATGGCTTTATTATCAAGAAAAAATATTACATTGCACTCAAAATTTTACAGTGGTGAAATTAAAAATAGAGTTACTTTCAAGTCAATATATCTGAAAACATGAAAAAAAATTTTAATATAAAAAAAAATTTTAATCAAAAATATTTTTTAAATCTCTGTACTTAATAGTTGAATTATTTTTTTAAATCTGCTCAGAAAGGCATTTTTCACACCTGAGTGTTGGCTCAGCATAACTTTATTTATGCTGCAACTTACTGTTTTCAATAAAAATAAGAGGTCAAACTCAGATTAAAAACTTTAAAATGTACCAAAGTCTCATCATGACTGAAGTATGCCATATATGCTTCTGAGATACTAATGAGGGTTTATAGGTTTGATAGGTTGATGATTTAGAGAAAAAGATTACTAAAAATGTTCAGGTTTTCACAACCAAGGTTTGATTATAGTATCAATATCATGGTTTGCCATGGTCTTTTCTCCTTGTGGAGCATTATTTCCTGAGACTCTGGTATTGGTTAATATTGAAAAATAATATAATTCCAATAGAAATGAAATATTTTTCAAGACTGGTGAGAAACAGTGACCAAAATGGAGAAAACTAGAATTTTCTCTTTAAATGGAGTGGAATGTTGTCAGTGACGCATTAGTTTCCCTCACTTACTGCCTTGCTCCAAACTTCTGCAACTGCTTTTTTTCTCCTCAGAAAAAATACCATTTGAACAGTTTCATTACTAAAGCAAAGGAAAAAACACATCTCAAAATCCTGCATGGGCATTTTTCAAAAATTTGGAAGAGCATTCTTAAGATTAAAACTTCTTATACCTAGGAAGAGCATTGCCAGCAGGTCGAGGGAGATGATCATGCCTGGTGATGTGGCACCTTGGGAATGCTGTGTCCAGTTCTAGGCTCCTCAGTACAAGAGGGACATGGAATTCCTGGAGTCTGCTGGAGGACAACAAAGATGTTTAGGGGAATGGAGCTCCTCATTTGTGAGGAAAGGCTGAGAGGACTGGCCATATTTAGCCTGGAGAAGATAAGACTGAGGGGCAACCTCATCAATCTGTGTAATTATCTAAAGGAAGGGTGTCAGGAGGATGGAACAGGCTCTGCTTAGTGGTGCCCAGCAACAGGACGAGAGCCAATGGGCAGAAACTGATGCACAGGAACTTCCACCAGAACATGAGGATGAAGTTCTTTACTGTGCAGGTGAACACAAACTGGAACTGATTGCCCAGAGAGGCTGTGGAGTCTCCTTTTCTGGAGATATTCAAGAACTGTGTGGACACAATCCTGAGCCATGTGCTCTGGGATGACCCTGTGTGAGCAGAGATGTTAGACCTGATGACTCCACTGGTAGTCCATTCCAAGCTTAATTCTGTGAAAATCTATGAAATTCTGTGAAATTAATGTTAGGAATCACAATTATATAAATACTTGTATGAATATATGTATATATAACATTCTAGAATAAAGAAAATATTACATAAAGATAAGGCATTTATAAACAGAGAAGGTAAAATTACTTTTAAACTAATGAAATCTAGATTTGGATCTGCTTTCTTTGTCTTCATCAAAGTTTTTGTGTTAGAATTGATAAATGACTAATATTAAATAAGAGGGGGGAATTAAATAGAGGAAAATATCAGCTTTAGGACCTATGAATTATTTTCATTTCTGTGTTTTAATCAAAAGACATTTTCTTGTCTAGATGTCAAATTAGCAATTTTCTTTTTTAAAGACAATGTTCTGACTTAGAATAGTCTCATCTTAAATATAGCATTAAGTAGAAGTACTAGTCTGGGAGATCTCCCATTATTTTCTTGTTTTATGAGCGCAGACAGGGAAATATGAAGACTAAATTTTGTGGAACTCCTCATGTCTTGTAGAAGGCACACTGAAAATAATAAGGGAAGAAACATTGCAGTGATTTTTTTTTTTTTGGACATGTGTATTATTTAGTCAAAAGGAAAGTATCATTAGCTTCCTTAGTTCTCCCACTGGAGTTTTCAACCAGAAGCTGTGTGGTACTTTAAAAAGTAAGTTGCAGAAGCATAGTAATCTTACATTACTAAGGAATTAAACTTGTTTTCATGATTCTTCAGGCTCAAGTGTACAAATGCTGGACTGCAATAGGTGCGAGTCCAGTCCTTCCTACCTTTCAGAAGAGTAATCTAAACTTGATTGCAAAACTTTTCTGCCCACACAGAAAATGTGATCTAAAGACCACATTGTATCTAAGCCTGTCTTTTTGGAAGGTTTTCCCAACTCCCTGAAAGGCTTTTGGCAGGAATCTCTTGATGATGTCCTCAGGACTGTGCTACACAGGAAGTCAGATGAGATGGTCTTAATAGTCTCGATGGTTTCCGTCTGGAAGCATGTTAGACCTAAGTCTCCTTAGGGAATATTGGCTTTGGGACAGAAAATCAAAAATCTCACTGTCCTTGCCACCCACTCTCCTTACGACTTAAGTTCATCTTACTTTCAGAGAAGGTTTGATGCTTTGAGGAAAAAAATATCAATCCTTAGTTTATTTGTGATGCAAATACACTTTGAAAATAAAGAAATTAAGACCTTATTTTGGGGGGTTCTCCACCCAATGTTAATGAGTGAAATGAATGTAAAGCTTCTCAGAACTCAATAGGGAATAGCTCCAGCATTAAACAAATACTGTGGATAACAGGGAACGAACACTCTTAATGTGCTACAACAACAGGAGAGCTGGAGACTTATCCACATTTCATTGTAGAGTCTCCATCAGGATTAGAGAACTTTGTTCCTTTAATTAATACAAGGCAAAACTTTTACTCCATGGCTTCTCATCCTCTTCTGTCCTTTTTCATTTCTTTTTAACATTAGTTCTTTAACAAATCCTTCTTTTCAGGGACCAAAAGCTGATATGTTCTGGGGAAATGCCAGCAAGATGTTAGAGATTGGCACAACTAGCTACTGTCATTCTATCAAGACAATAGGATTTGAGCGAAAGGGGTAGAGTTCTCCATGCAGAATTTAGCTGCTTAATCCTCTCTTGTGGGCTGGCACAAAATCAACAAAAGAAAGAAACCAAATTACCCAGCTCTGCTTTGGCAGATTTAGCCACTGTCAGCAGGCCAGAAGTTAATTCCCTCATATTCTTGTTTGCCACCAACTACGGCAGGCCTTGCTGAGCCAGCTTTCCTGTGTAAATCTGTCAGCTGAAATGATGCACAGCATGAAGAAGGAGAGAAAGGACATGCAAAGAGTGTGGTCCTTTTGCCAAATCAAGTCCCCAAAAGTCAGGGGCTGGCACTGGAACTGCCTCCTTGCCTTCATCCTGAGTGACATTTTTGACACAAGATGAGAAAGATTTATAGTTTCTTAAACCAGCATCACACACACACACACACACACACACACACACACACAGACACAGACACACACTTCCTTGCCAATAAGTAGAGATTGCTGTTGCATTAAATTCTGTGCATGGGAGGCTGTTTCCCTTCTGGCACTCAGAATAAGCTTCCAGCTGCTTAGCATCTTTCTGAGACTCAACAGTGTGTAGGGTATGATATGTTAATAATGAAGACTACACAGTCATCAAGGCCAATAAAATTGCAGTGAGGGTAGGAAATGCATCATCAGTTTGCTCTGTCACAAATCCTTACTGAGTAGTCACAGCGTATGGCGCCTTTTATTGTGTGCCCAAATGAAGTCCTTGGGTGGATAACATGACACTGGGGAGTCAGGCTGTGTGTGTCATTCATTATTCTCCTGCTCCCTTAGAACTCAAGTAGGAACATTACTGTGAATGAGTTAGATGCAAAATATTTACAGCAACATGAAAACAACTCAAATTACACAGTTTTTGTCTTCTCATTATGAACCCCGTACCAGGGATCACTTAATGAAAGTTTTTACTTACAGATGTTTCTTTTAAAGCAAACAGAATCTTGAAAGCTGGAAAATTAGGAAATACAGTCTCCTTAAGAATAAAGTGAAGGAATACAGATCTTCTTTTAAAGGTAATGGGTTTTACGTGGAAATCACAAAAGTCCAGAGATGGACATTTGCTTCAAGTACCTAATGAAACCTGTTTGACAGAACGAGCAATCCTGCAAAACTGTAGAACTGTGAGTGAAATTCTCAGTTAAATTATGTGTTAACAGTTCTGGTTGACTTTATTCTTGTCTGGAAAGATTTTTCACTAATATTAGACCAGTATATGCTGCGTATGACATACCAGGATAGCAGTGTACATTGGTAATGCAAGCAGTGTGATTCTGTGAGTTGTTCTTAAGTTCTGGTAATTTCTCTTTCAGATTAAGTAAGTGCAAAATGATTGTGCAGTACAATTAGAAAAACCTTTTTTTGCCTGTGTTGAGACAAATCTTTATACGCTCATCACAAACACATTTATTGATTATAATAATTGCCTGAAACCAAAGGATAGATGAAGTTATTCTTCTCCTAATATCCGGATTCCTTTCTTGACATCAGCCAGCAACTTCTAACCATCACAGCATCACCTTATGTAAGTGTCAGACTTTGCAATTATGGCTACTGAATCTAAACATTAATGGGCAATTTCCTACTATTCATGTATGCCAAATCTTGACACAATCAATGGAGAAAACTTGCTACAATTTCTAAATTAAATGGAGAGAAAACTAATACCAAAACAGCCTCTCATCTATTTTATTTCTAGCTCTAACCCAAGACAGATGTTCATGTTAGTAAAAAACACTATGAAATGTTGAACAGAGATTTGCAAATGTTCTCAAGCAGGTTAACCTGGGTTATACTGGATGGCAGGATGCTACCTAAGAAAGACAAGTGACTTACAGGGAAATAATTAACTGCATAAATACAGGTTAGGGAATATTTGATGGATAGGGTTCCAGTTCTGCAGAAAATAATGTAATTTATCCCTTGTTATGCCATATGTTTTGTAATAGTCTTTCAACACCAAAAATGGATCTTGGAGGCTGTTTAGAGGGGAAAGAGGCAAGATCCAACTTTGGCCTCAGCTCCAAATGTAAGTACTTAATTGAAACACCTGACCCAGATGTGAAATCATTGTGTACTTGCTCTGTAGTTAATGGAGATAAATTGGCACTTCCAGAATAGGAAACACCTTGATAAGACTTTGGAGATCTTTCCTAAATGTCTCAATAAAGTGCTTAAATTTTCTTGGAATAGGTCCAGGTCTAAGTATCTATGGAAACTGCATTTTAGAAATCCTATAGTCTTGTTAGTTATCTGATTGACTTAGGGGAACATTTCAAATGTGCTTCTGAGCTCCAATTCAAGCATTCCATCTAAACTCCTGAGGTCCCATGGAAGAGACAGCAGGAATTTTCAAGGCATTGGATGTGTTTGCCTCATGTCTATGAATGCAAAGAGGTTTCAGTGATGTGAGATAATAAAGTAAACTATGAATAAAAATTTATAAGGTTGTAATTATGCATTAGGGACATGGTTTAGTGGTGGTTTTGGCAGTTCTAGGTTAAATGATCTTAGAGGTCTTTTCCAACATAAATTACTCATTCTATGATTCAAATGCTGCAGCGCTGTACTTGCTGAGGTGTCGTGCAGAGGTCACACAGCCTTACCCATTGCATGGATGGCACTTCTCTGCACTTGCAAACCATGCATAGTGCTGAGGTGCTTTGCAGGCATGTTTTCTGTATTTTCCTGCATGATACAGACATACTTAAAAGTTCAAGAGCTAGCTCAAAAAACAGTCAACACAAATCCATTCAGCAGAGAAGATCCTGATAGTCCTCTGAGTCTTGTATCTCTGGACATCCCTGTTGGGCACCTGGACATCTCACCCAGCTGGAACTCATACTTAACAAAGCCTTGGGGGAGGAGGGAAGGGAGGGATGTTGTTTGTGAAAACAGTCTGGTGTTTTGTTTTAAGCTTGATGTAGATTAAGAAATGCTTCAGCGAAACAAAGCAAAGATGGTTCTCTCTGTAGAGAAGCCTTCACTCTGGTTGCTTAGTCAACAGGAGTGCATGGATGTAGATTAGAGCAAGTTTTGGCTCACATAGTTTGAAATCTATTTGAACTCTTAAAAAAATAAGTTTTAAAAAGGATTTCCTTCCTGTCAGCAGAAAGCCACAGACATCAGAGGAACAGAGGCAACCACATGTGTGTTTCTTTTTATGGTTCCTAATCAGATGTAACGATTACTCAGACTGTATAGATAGTTTTTATTCAAGGATGTGCATTCTTGAGTCTTAGGACTCTGCCAACTGTAAAAGCAAACAGAACAAGCTACACATGAGGTGATATATGCCCTTAGGCTTTCCTGACTGCAGCAGGACTGAGGGAATCTAAGAGTCCCTCTTCCATCCTGGCTGTTGTGAAATTCTCCAGAGAAACTATGGCTGGCCTAGGTCCAGTAATTATCCCTTTACTGGGCTGGTAAATTACTTTTCTGAAAGCCAGAAGAACAACAGCAGAAGGAAATGTGCTATAAATAGATCTGCAGAAAGCCCAACACAGGTGTAATCGTGAATGAATTATTCCACCATCCATAATGCTGTTATCAACAGTGATTCTCCAGTCTGTTACTGGGATAGCAAGGGAGAAATTTAAAAGCATATTAATAAACTGAAGTGCTTAGGAATTATCAAAAATTTTATGTATTTTTTAAATAAAAATCTTCTAGCTATTATTCCACTTTTTCTAGTTCTGTCTGCAGTACAGATATCACAGCTTTTGCACGTGTAGCTGAGCTAGTTCAGGTGTCACCACAAAGTACTAACAGCAATGCAAAACTGAGCAAAGATGAAGTGCCTAACTTCTCACCCCATTTTTCAAATAAATATTGCAGCTTTATGAAGCTCTATGTCATTACACACAGACAAGTACCAAAAGTAAATAATTAAAACTTAATTAGGTATATCTACACAATCTGTATTATTCTGTACATATGATCTGCAATATTATATACCCTATATATCTTCATATCCTAATACTGTGCTGGTAGACAGCTGGTATCTTTGGTTTCTTAAGATCTAAAATCACTACTGGACTGAGAGTCAGGAGAGATGGAATTTATTTGTGCAGTTTTTAACGTATTTGTGATCTTGAATACACAATTTCCCTCTGCCTATCCTCTTTTCTGTTGACTGTCTTTGAAGAGGGAAGGTGGGTGCAAACACAATACTTATTAAAACTGATATCAATTTTTGTGAATTCAAATCAGCTTTTGCATTTTAAGCTCTGTTTCTGTGCACATTGTTTCCCTGCTGTGCACACACACATCCCATGAAATAGCATAAAGAAATTAATTCCATTCAGGCCTGCCATCAGTCATGACTTTTGCGTTAGAAGTCACAACTTTTTTCTTCAAAGTGTGTGGGGGAGAATTTTCTCATTATTAATATTATGTCATATTTTTTCTGCATTCTTTAGCTTTGAGTGGTGATGGGCAAACAAAATGACGACAGTTGTCTGAAATAGAACTACTGATCTTGTGACATCACTAAAATTTTTCTCTGCTTTTGATTCTGGAGACATATGAAGACAGTAGCTCTCAAATATTAAATCCATTCTCCCTTTAAGAGGATATTAAAGCTGTCTGTTGCAAATGTTCAACTTGGCAAACCTAGGTATGGAAAAAAACTGCTACAATTTGTAGCTGTGAGTATATGACCAGAGAATAAATATCTGAAGAAAATCTAGATTATCAGCAGGATTTACATCACCAATTAAAGTGAAATTGACTTTTTTTTAAACCCAGAATTTTTAAGGAAGTGTCAACTTCAGTACAGCCACACTTCACTGAGCTATAATATTTTCTTGCCTTTGACCGGTGGATCCTACTTTGTCTTCATATGCTGGTTAGCTTTACTGAGATTGCTTGAAATCACTGAAACATCAGTAGTTTAAATAAACACAATTAAAATAATATCCAAAATTATGCTGCTTGACACTGCCCTCATTTCTGAAAGAGGAGACACTACAAATTGGTGTCTGTCTAGTACAGCCACACCATCCTACTAAACAAAATGTACCCAGAGAAATTCTCAGCTGTGGAGGCCAATTGGCATGGAGCAGTCTGTGTACACAGCAGTAAATTCCACTAGCAACCAAACTGCCCATTGGGAACAGTTTCTACCCATGTTAAATCCCAGGAATTTTCAGGGAGAGTGCTGGCTGACCAAGAAAAAAAATCAGGACAGGGACCATTCTGACAACTTCCTAGTCTAGATCAATGAGGAGCAGAACCACAGAACATGTCTGTGGTACTAATGTTTTGGCAGCATTTATAGATGCAGGTAGGAAGCGATGCAACTTCTCTGTGTTTGCTTTACAAAGAAAAGGAAATGGACTTGTTTTGGGTGCAATTCATCTTATATTTTCAACTATAGTCATATAAAATAAATTGAATTAGTAAAGCTCTGAAGGTGTCTGTTAATTTTCATTGTCTGTAAAGTGAACTTAGAGAGACTTACTAAAATATAGAAGAGAAATCTAGAGGGATGAATCTCCCTCATATGATTAGAGCAACTACTTAGTGATGATGCACAGCCAGCAAACATCTTTATTTTTCAGCATATGAGGCTAACAACTTGGACAGCAGCTTCTTTCAGGCACAAAATCCTGATTGAATCCTAGTTTTCAGATATCATAAGGTTTCTGTGTGAATAATTTTTAGCTTATTTACGTGTGCAGTACAGGTTTTTCAGGAATCTGAGAGAAGTAGTTATTTTTGCAACTGTGGTATGAGATAATTAGACACACAGCAGTAAGAACGTGTATGATGACGAGTTTGAGGAGAAAAGTATGGACATAAGATCAAAAGAGCACTTTCATGATACTCAGACCAGTACCTTCCAGTACAAGCAAATCAGACATTGCAAAATCCCTTTCTAAAATATTTATCTATATGAATAGCTATTTGTTCCTGTGCTCTTACTGAATGATTGAGTCAAATGGTTCTTACAGTTTCTTTCTTTTCTGGTTCTTACAGCTTCTTCCATTTTCTAGCTTAAATTTATTCTTGACTATTCTGTCTGTACTTATTCTTGTGCCAAGTTTGCCATTCATCTGAAATAATACTTTTCCTTCCCTGCTGCTCAGCCTCCATGACATCCTTGGAGAGAGAAATCTTATCTTCTCTCAGTATTCATTTCAGTGAGCAATACCAGTGAAGGTCTTTAGGTCTACTACCTGTGTCTAGTTCACTTTCTGGGTCTGTTCCAGTTTAAATGAGCGTTTTTTGAACACAGCTTTCAAAAAAAGCACAGTTAAAATTTCTCTAATTCTTTGCAAAATTATTTTAGCTCATTATTTATTTCAGCTGGAAATTAGCCATCAAATGCATCTGTTCTCATTTGTCTTTTCTACAGAGCCAGCTTACTCAGTCTGGATGTTATCCTGGTGCTTATTCTCTTTCTTTATCTGAATATAATGAGGTCTTTGACCTTTTCTCACATTTGAGGTGTGATCATTTCCATCCCATTCGTATTAGATGGGAGCCTTTGCCCCATGTTCAACTTCTTCATGATTTTTGAGACCTGTGGCAAAAACATATTATTTCAAACAAAGCTTTATAATCTTTAGTCACATTCTCTTTCTGAGCAGCAGAAGGTTTGTTTCTTCTTCCTAAGGTACTTTTGCAGCTGAACAATTGTTTCAATGGCTGCAAGGTTTAACTGATCTTTTAAGTCAAATTGCTTACTTTTACTAATTTCTATGACATAAAGTTGATATATTTGTTCATTTCTTCATTCTTTATGATTCCTCTGCTTAGTCCTCATATTCTTTTTGGAAGAAGTGGTTTATCCATTTATCCATTTTTCCACTGACTGGTGGGTATGAAATAGATAGTAACATAATTTCTGACCCTTTAAGGTTATCTGGCCCTTTTTCATGTTACAGTTACAGAGTTATGTAATTTAGTAGTAAATTTTGTATAAGTTCTAAGATTTATTTTTGAGTATTCTGTTTTAAAACTGAAAATTTTACTTGCTGACTTATTTTTGTTTATCTATTTATGCAACTTAAACTAAATTCATTATGACTTTACCTAAAGTTGTTTTCTACAACTACTGGGCTACTACTAATGGGAAGAGAATACAGTTTTTTCAAGGTTCCATTACTATGGCAAAATTCTGTCTTAGTTTTTGTCACTATGCTAGTGGATTAAATTTTCAAACATTTATCTGTGAAGTAATATAACATAATGACTTACTTCTTCCCAATATTTATCTTCCTGACAGTAATTAATCTGTTCCCTTTTGAATCCCACCTTGGGAGCCTGCAGCCTACCCATGGTAATGAGAAGCCTTCCTTGAGTCAAAGGAAAGTCTGTCACACCTGAGATATTTTGACATTAAGGTTCAATGAACAAGCATATTTCTATAAAACCTTGTTTCACTGAGAATTTTTCTCACCAGTTCCACACACATCTCCCGAACAGATTATATAAACTTTAATCAAACATAGATCCTGCAAACTACAACCAGACAAACTACCAAGCAACTGAGAAACAGAGACTTGCTCCTCCTTCTATAGAATGTCTCCTGCTAATAATTCCAGTGTTTTCTACTTTTTGCTTGATGGTTCCTTTAAATTGCCTAAAACATTTGATAAAGAGGGAAACTGTGGAGCCCAACTATAAAAAGCCAGTGGCAGGCCTGTTTTCTATTTTGAAAGCTTCTACAGAAGGAAACCATATTATAGTCTAGAAAATATAATGAAAGTTAATTTTAAAATGTAAGACTGGTGATAGTCAGCAGTGTAACACGTGCAAATTGATCTAAAGTAGCAGGAGTGTGTATATACATGTCCATATGTACAAACATACAGGAAGGACAGGGAGTCAAGACTCGGGAACTTGGAAAAAAGCGAAGGGTTAATCCATCAGTATTTTTCCACTTCTCAAAAAAAAGAAGCCTACAAGCTGTGACATTGTGATATGAGATTATATAAGAAGCACACAATCATAGAAAGGTTTGGGTTGGAATGGACATTTAAAGGCCATACAAGCCAACTCCCCTCTACAATGAGTAGGAGCATCTTCAACTAGGTCAGGCTGCTCAGGGCCCTCAACAACTTGATTTTGAATTTTCCCTAGGATGGAGCATCCACCACCTCTCTTGGTAACCTGTACCAGTGTTTCACCACCTTCATTGTAGAAAATTTATTGGTAATGTGAGCCAGCTCTCTATTAGTTTAAAATCATTACCTCTTGTTTTATTTGTACGGGCCCTGTTACAAAGTCTGTGCCCAGCATGGCCTCACTGACTAGCTCTGTAAGTGAGAGATCAAGACTAATCCCTGATGCCAAGACTCTGTGGTGTCCATTGTGTGTCTATATTGATTAGACCTAGCTCTTTCACATCCATGACACTTCTCTCAGTATATCCTCTGCATCATGTGATTTATGTGATCTTTCTTACATTAGATATAATAATAAATGTTCAGTGATTTCTAGGTCAAAATGTACAAATTAATGGGAAAGGTGTGGAGCACCTGCTAAAATGATATTTTCGTGGCATGATACTTGGGATATGTGTTGCACTGCTTGGGGCGACATGCAAGGCATGTAGGCAATGGCTAAGATTGCTTTGATATTGCAAAGGCCACTGGGAAAATATCAAATGGCTCTGCAATAAAAAAAGACCAGGTTCAGGTTCATCCACACTGCCTTGAGGCCTTCTTTATATTTCTGAAATCCTGTGCAGGCTTGGATCAGTCAACACCAGAACAAGCTAACAGCCAAGGACAGCTGACTTCCAAGAGTCCAAGACTTGAGGCTGTGCACTGATATTTTTATGTAGCAAAGCAGAATAGCCCTGGGCTCTCTGCTGACTTCTACCTCTCACTCCCTTTCATTAAGAGTCTCAAGCCACTTCATGGAGAAATCTTGCCCTACATCTTTAACAAAATTTAAGATTCAGCCTAACTATGTCCATGGTCTAAAGAAACTGTTTCAGGGCTGGAACAAGGATGTTAGTTTGGATATATTTTCACTTAAACTGGTGAGTTCAGACACAGTTCCAACCCAGTGATGATTTTCAGTCCAAGCTGAGATGACAGACCGTGCTGACACTTTCTTAATGCCTTTTTATGCTTCTAAGTAGACAGTACACATTTCTGTTGAGTATGACTGACAACTGATAAACATTTATTAGAAGCTGTATTCTAGAGTTTCATGAGAAATAATGAAGATTGTGGCATTTTGGAGAGGTTCTTGATGATTGAAAGAAAGCAAATTTCCCTCTTATCTTCTGGAAAGACAAAAAAATATGTTTTTAGGACCAGGAGCAGATCAACATTACCTCAGTCCATGGAGACGCAATAGAGAAAATAATTCTGAAAATCATTTCTAAACATATGAAGGGCTAGAATATGGCTGAAAGTAGTCACCACATATTTAAAAAGGGGAAATCCTGCTTTATCAAAGTGGTTGTGATGAGCTGAGCAGAGCGCAGTGGTGTTTAACTTAACTTCAGAGAGGCTCTCAATATACTCATCATGTTCTCTTTTATAAATTGATGAGGTATGGACCAGAGAAATAGACAGCGGGGCCAACAGAGTATTGTATCCCTTAGGTATTTCCTTGACAAGAAGGAAATTATAGGTCAAGACCTTAAGCAACCTAATGCCACTTCAAGTCTGGCCATTGCAGACTAAAAGACTTCTAAAGGTCACTTCCAGTTGAAATTATTCTTTAGTTACTATAATGCAAATACTATGAAAGAATATAGACAAAAATCAAAAACATAACTATCCCTGGTGTTTCACCAGTTCCAGTCCAACACAACCCATCACTGCAAAGTCCTGTCAAATAATACTTATTTTGTGGTTTAAGAGTTGGAGAGTAATTTTTTTTCCAATCTGCTTCAGGTGATAGAGACTCAGCAAGACTGCTAGAAGTTGCACCAGATGAAAACTATGGCTTTTGGTATTTATATTTTTAAATACTAGTGGAGTTCACAAGTACGAACTGGATTATTATCTGAATTGCTCCCTTATTCACGTTTGGGACATGCTGAATGTGTCTTGTGCCTATGACAGGTGTGTATGTCCTGGACACTGAACAGAAACCTTCAAATTCCAGTTAGAGCTACAATATTTTATGGAACCTTCTGAATTTGGTGGCAAAAACTATTGCTCTCCTCAATAATTTTCATGTATTTTTAGCAAATCTATGACCCCATGAGAGGATAAGTGTGTGTATGTTTAAAACACTTGCACACATGATTTTTGGAAACAGAGGGCTATATTCTAATATTGCTTGTAAAACCAAAAATACAAAAAAATAATTAATGGCTTTGTTGAGAACAAATGTACACAACTATACATTTTGGTACTTTGTTGAGTACAAAAATGATATTTTGGGCAAAAGAAAGAATTGGAATTGAAAGTTTTCATTAGTTGGGGTTTTTTTCCCTGATGCAAGAGACTTTGGCATTAGATCCTTCTCGTTTAGATGATCAAAATAGAGGAATAGTCCTTGGTGTCTGAGCAAGGTTTTGGGCATAATAAATTCACAATTTCTGAGCGCACAGTTCATGAGTCATCATGGCCCAAAGACCATTCCCAAAACCAGTTTAGACTTACAGTGGTAAAAATTGTTTAGTACTGCAGACATGGAAAAATTATTTCAGTTGGCTTCTGGACACCCATTATTTATTTCATTGCTCATTGCTGATTTTCAACACAGAGGTAGGCAGCATCTCTCTCCTGGTAAACTTCTGGTAAGCTTCTAGTAATGTCTGGCAATCAAGTCTCCAGTTTTGGTAAGATTCCTTGCTCTGGATTTCCTTGATTTTGAAAATATAGACCCAGTGGATATTATAATTGTTTTTTCCACAAACAATAAAATAAAGGTTTTCTCACTTTGGACCTGGCATCTACCTGAAATTAAATAAGCCTTCAGTAGCTTCAGCTATTCTATGAATTGAGAATTTTGGTGGGAAATAACCTAAAAACCAAACAGACTGGAAATGTTTCTCCATGGCTGTTTTCCTGACACATGCTATATACATATACATAGAAATATATTTTTCTTTAGTGTTATATTTATGTTTTTATATTGATTGATAACATCTATCTTTTATGCTTACCAGGTTAAGCATCAATCCTGGTAAGAGTTACCTCTTCAGAACTTAGTTATCATGTTGTTTATGTATGTAATTCTTATTGTTTTCCATAGGCATCACATAACCCAAAACAAGAGGATAATTACGTCCCTGGATTGACTCCACTTATTGTAATGAAATTATCTCAGATTTACACTGGCGTAACTCAGAGCAGAAGTTGACCTCACAGTCTTTACACAAACTGTGTCTTAACCCAGCAAGATTTTGGTCAATCCCTTTAAAATACAGAAAATGCTCTTTATAATAAAAGTCATAAGATTATAGAGCATGACCTTCAGCTTTAACAATTCAGAAGCTCCCAGGGTCTTTCCCCTCTTTAAAGAATGAGAATAAATTCTGACAGCTGAATAAACATAAGGGGTCTGTGTCAGTCTGAGGAAACAGGTTTTCATTTTGTCACAGATGACTTCAGTTCACAGGTTCTCAGTGGAAAGAGAAATCAACATCTACTTAATGTGGGGTTAGTTGTTGTTCAGAACAGCCTATGGTCAGAGAGAAATAACCCCTGCCCCACAGTTACTACAGTGCTAAACAGGCAGCCACAGAATAGAAAACTTTTTCATACCAGTGCAACATGGTAGATTCACCTTCTCCTACACTTTTTTCTCTTCACTAGGTTTTTCCACACACTACTAAAGTGTTATATCTTCCCTTACTTGCCAAGTTAGGTCAGCTCACTTGGTATAAGGTCACAAGTCAGTTTCTCTGTCAGTGATACATTTTAGTGATTTCTATGTAAATGTGACTTTTCTATACTGGAGGGGGTTTGTATTTGGTGTTTTGGTTTTGTTTGTTGTTTTGGTTTTTTTAATAGGGCTGTAATCATAAATAATTCTACAACTATTAACTTAGTCTTTCATCCGTGTTTTAATAAGTTTCTGATATTATCTTTTCTATTTAAATAGATCACTTTACATTACATTCAAGGTGTTTACATTCACCATAAGGACAAAGGAGCTGACACTTTCTGCAAGAACACTTTTTTTTTCTTAATGGATGCATATGAGAGATAAAGATGTGTTTGAAACCTTAATGCTGAAGGAGGCCTTTCCATTTTTATAAGTATTTTAATTTATAGCACGCATATGCTACTGCTCTTTTCTTCTCCCTGTCTATTTTAACAGGGAATAATGAGCTAAACTTCCAACTGAGAGTCTTAAAGCTCATCAGGGCATTTGTTGCAGGAATGTGCCACAGAACAGGGCATTTAAATTTTTTATTTCCTTCAGCACTTTTTGCCATCTGGCTTAGGCATCACTCTGTGTCCTCGTGTCATCAGTGCCACTGTTCACCTAACTCTGTCCAGGATTTTTAAGAATTTATTTAGACCTGAGGTTTCTACTCCTATTTGGGTTATCTCATGTTTAGGTCCAGAGGTGCCTTGTGTGGCAGTGTCTGAGCCTGGGCAGAGCTGCTATTATAAAATAAGCTTTAACAGCAGAGTTGTAAGGCACAGTTCTGCAGGCTCTCCTGTACAGTTTACAGCTTCTGCAGTCACATACTCAACATGCATCTTGAGGCATGCAGCCAAAAACCTACCTAATGTAAGCTGTAGTAAATAATTCAGAATGACTAATTTATTTCAGACAAGAGCCATGATATGGTCATGAACAATATGAAATAGAGAGAGACAGAATTCACTGAAAACAATGTTTTCTACTGATTATTTGTTCAGCTCCAGCCAACAAACATCATTCCTGATTTGCATTATGACAGAAAAATTAATATGACTAGAGTCACTCTTTCTTGCATCTAAAGTCTTTAGACCATGAAAAATATCTAGGAATGTGTGTGTTCTTTCCCACAACAGATGCTGAATAACAGCTTGTAAGTAAAAAAAATGTTATCAAAGTCAGTGGTTCAAAAAACGCATGTGATTTTTTCCTTTGAACACATTTAATAAATAACAGAAGATTAAAAATTATAACGGAGGGTTAAGCTATATATCAATCACAACTTTGATTATGCAGCAAACAAAAGTTAGCAAATGTTGACTTGATACAAAACATTTTGATCTAATAATATCTCTTTGCCTCCAAAACTATTATTTAAAGGCTCTCAAAGGGCATAGAATTACTTCCACGGAACTCAGATAGTCCAGATAAGCTTCTCAATCACCAGGAATGGTAAAGCAGGACAATTCAGCTTGGCTGCAAATCAACCAGTGGGCTTCCCAGTAGATCCACAGCCACACACAGCTGGAATATAGCTGAAAAAAGGATGCATGGCTAATGTTAATGAGATAAACACAGTATTAGGAAAGAAACAATTGTTAGCACATGTTGAAATGCTTGTATTGTATGTTCAGCATCCACATATGGTACATTGGTGCTATAGGAAATAACCAGGTACATTTTACTACCAGGATCTCTGAATGCCCAGTATCAGCAAGACCCCCATGAAGTAAGTCCTTACTGATTTTTTCCATTATTACTCGTCACAATTCCAGCAACACAGCTCTGCCTCTCTGTTACTTTAGATTGTCTGGTGGGGCCAATGGAGGTCAGGATGGGTCTCAGGTTCACTAACGTGGTTGAGAGTCCAGGAAACCAACATCTGTCCTTTAATAGTTCCTCATTTTTCCCTCCACTTGACTGAGCAAAACAACAAAAATTACATTTTGCACAGGAAGAAACGTACCCTAAATAGAAAGAAGTGTAAAATTTATTGTGAAACCAAGAAAAATATTGTCTTATGGATCTACTTTTCAGCATGTTTTCTCAAAAATAGGTGAATAAAAGCAAGTCATCTATTTTTGCTTCTTTTTGTCCTTCCCATAACTTATAAGCATTCAGGACAGAGTCAATCAATCTGATAGAGAAATAAAAGTTTTTAAAAGCTCTTAAAACATCTGGAAAACCAGGTCATAAAGGGACCTAGGGGTCTGGCAAGAGAAACCGCAGCAGAACCTCAAAATTCAGCAGAGAGCAGGTACCCAACAGCAAGTGTCCAGCCAGTGGGAAATTCAAAGCAGAGCTTGCAATGTACAGTAAGACACAAACCCCGCAGGAGACCATGCTTCATTCAACTGAGAAGAGTAAATAGTTTATTGAGGTATCTGTGTCTCATTGTTTGTTGGAGTTTTTTAATATAAATGAAACTATGTTCCCAATCACATACAGAATAGATTATTTTATTTGTGTTTAAGACATCCTTAGTTTTAAGGGTGTAAATTATGAGCTATAATCAGGACAGTATTTTGAATTTTAATCTTTTTTCTTTGCTACTTTATGATCTTTCTTGTTGACTCCTAAGGTGTATTTTTAGTAAATTATCTATATTTCATGAGAGAGTCACTGAAATTTTTGTAGTGTACTTGATTCATGTTACAGCCTAAGTAGATTAACCACTAGACAATATGCCTACTGGAAATTATATTTAAAGATTAAAATATGCCCTTGGACAATAATAAAATAAATATGTAGCTCCTATTTACAAATTCTTTACAAATGTAGCAAATCTCAGTCAGAAAGACAAAATTAAGCATATCATAGGTATTTTATCAGTTCTGGTGCAGTATCTAGCACAGTAAAATGCAGCTCAGGATTTCAGGACAAGAAGTCAGAATCAGTTGATGCAGAGGTTAATTTATAACAAAGTCTATGTCTAGTAGCTCTAAAGAGAACCATATATTTGGATGGTGACAATTGTGATTCAATTGGATTGAACCTTATTTTCAAATTGTGAGTCTCCTAGATTTTTGACAGGTAAAACCAAAAATTTTAAAAAAATTCAATGGAATGTACATAGACAGATTTAGGATGCGGTTTTTTTAAAGTTTTCTCTCATATAAATTGCAAAGTGCAATAACATAATAGCCATGACATGTAATTCCGAATTATTATGAAATTCTTTCATAATATTTAACAAATAGTTTTTCATAATTTCTGGCCAAGCTGGAGATATGTTTGAAAAGGGTTTGATTAGAGTGAGCTAAAAGGCATCTCACCACCACCCACTACTACTTTCTTCGCTGCTATTGTTTTTTTATATGGGATTGCATCATGTGAACCAGAAATCTGCAAGATGCCTAAAGTCACGACAGTGTCTTCCAGAGCACAATGGTATACCTACTGCAACAAGTAATTAATCTTGGGCTCAAGATTTCCTGATGGGAGCCTATTGACCCTAGTACAATAGATGAAAGTATTTTATCCTGTGTGTTCCCCTACTGACCCCTTTGCCACCTTTTTTCATGCACTGTCTGCTCTCATTCCAAACCAAAGAATTCATCCTTCACTCTGTTATTTGGGGTCTGCCTGACCCTCTCTTGCTCTGTGGAAGATTTCTTGGTTTTGCTTAAGAGGATCACTCTGTAAGAAAGACCTAGCAAAGTTTTACCATACACAGTGACAGACATGAAGGAGCTCAGCAGTGTCAGGGATGCTGGGCTTTACCCACAGCTCTGATCCCACACAGTTTTTAATGGGAAGCTGCATGTTGTCTCTGCACCTGCTGGGAGCAAGGTTGGGGAACAACTGGGCATACTCAGGACTGATGAGGGAACCTGCAAAGGGACCTCAGTGAAGCTGCTCACAAATCACCATCGAAGTCCTTCTGGGCTGACAGCTACAAGCTTGGAAAATGAACCTCCGAGCTCTCTGGTACATGAAATACTGATAAGGTGGATGGCAAAATGAGACATTGAACCTTTTGCATTAACCCCAGTGTCCAAGTCACATCTAAACTGGCCCAGAGGGTGCTCCTGTGGGCAGATAACATATGGGCAGTTTTGGCCATGATCCACTCTTGGGGCTAATGTCCATAACAAGGTTAAAAAAGCTACATCAAGGCTAGGTATCAGAAGTGAACCAGATTTTTAGCATGGCTCTTCCATATTTTCCCTGGGGTGTCTCAGGCTGCAAAGCCAGGGAGTGAGGTACTAAAACTGGTTCCTCAGCACTGATAGAATATTTTGTCTCCCAGAGACACAGAAAAGGTGGACAATAGCTTACAGACCCCCATCCAGCCAATGCAAGGAGTGTGTTAGTACTGCTGTTTTCAGCTCTAGGGACAGGGCAACAGCTTACATTGGCTCTTGCCAGCTTAAAAAATTAAAGAGCTGTTTCAGACTCTCCTGCAGCAGCAATTACCCTCTGTTGAAAAAGCTGTGCTGTAAATCCTCAGGGTCCCCTGACACTCTCAGTGACAGCAGACCTCCAACTGTTACCCACAAGACACTTCAAAGACCATCTTGGATAAATATGTGAAAACTGTCCTAAACTCTTACAGTAACTGTAGTCCCAGAGTGAATATCTCCTCCCCCATTCTTACCCATCAGGCTCCCATTTACTGTAATTGCTTCATCTCCTTGCTCCTCTGTGCCTGTCATTGGGAATATTTTCCAATGCGACATACTCACTCTCCCACACAGGCCTGAAAGAGGGTGAAGAAGAAAACACTGACAAATGTTTCCCCTGCAGATTATCATATTATCATTCGAGCCCTCAAACTATTCCAGTGTCTGCTACATGCAATTAATAAACCACTTCAGGTCCAAATTCTCACTTCTCTAAATTAAAATAACATTCTTGTCATTAACAGTAATCGTCTCCTGTAGTCCAGCTGCACACCTGGATTACCTGAATTCAAACAAAGTTGGCTGCTCATTTGAGCAAAATGAGAACTTAAAATCTGGATTTTTCCTCCCATAAATAATCCCCTGTTATCTACCATATAAGAGTAACACAAGCAGGAAGCTGAAAACACAGTTCTATGTAAAAATGCAGCTTGGGTAGTCCCTCTGAACAACATAAAGCACCACAGTCCTGGTTTGAAGGTGAGTAGCAGTCTCCTGCAAAAGGGTGATGACCAGAAGGTGACCTGCAGAAGATGCTGTGGCCTCGAGCAGCTGCCTAGATCTGCTTGTACTTTCTCAGTTGGCGGCAAGTGGGAAACTCTTGGTTGCACTCTGCTGATTCAACTCTGGAAAATATATGGCAAGAGCAGATGAATGGGTAAGTCCAAGGAGCTTTAGGAAATCGAGACAGTGACAAATGTCTGTGAAGGAACCTGAGGCACGTAAATATGGAAAAAGTTGGGTAAATATACATAGAAATGTATAAACAAGTTATGTTTTTTGGAATATTTAAAGAACATGGGGAAGGGATGCTGAGCACAAAGAAGCTGGAGAAGGTGTGGACAGGGAGGAGTGCTGAGGAGAGACAGCAACTGGAAGGAGGAATATTTAGTTCACTTCAGGGCCCAAAACAGTTCTTCTAAGGTCCTATATGTTTGTGTACATCAATACATACATGTGAGTTCAGAAAAGATGTGTAAACAATAAAGATTTATATTTCACATGTATCTTTTCCATACTTCAGAAGGCAGTGCTATGAACCACCTGTGCCCTTCTCTCATAAATTTTCTCAGTAATCTCTTTTAAATGGAATTTGGTCCCTTCATCTTTTTCTCCTTGGCTGAAAGGTCACCAATTTTCCTGTCCTGCCAGCCAACCTCTGTCTGGAGCAGACACTGATGATGAGGACTTAGATCTATTTTCTTTGAGTAACTTGTGTATTTACATGAGGTTCATAGGGTTTGTTCACCCCAAGAAGTGGCAACAATTACTATGAGATATTTGCATTAATTACCACCGGGTAAGGCCTGGCCTATTGTGGCAGCTGTCTTAAGATATTGTGTTCTGTAAAGTTCATGCAATGTTACTTGTTTGGCAGAAAGTCCTTGACCCAGACCATGAGTTTTACAGGTGGAATTCCCTAAAGATGAAGTTATTCACAGGGATGGCAGGGGCCAGTGGGTGGGTGGCCTTATGTATCCACTGGCATGATGCATTCAGCCTACCAGCAGCACAAAGGAAATAGAGGAGTTCTCCTAAGAGGCGAATGTAGAGCATAACATGATTTTATAGATGCGCTTTGTGGCATCCTTGTGTCACCTAAGGGGAATTTCATCCTTAGTACTCACATATCACCAGTGTCCGACACAAAATCATTCTTTCCTGACATCATTAAATGATGTAACCTTACTCACAAGTGTAAGACAAAGGGCATTACTTAGTATTCATAATATTATCTACTGTGCAGTGTGCACATAACATATTTTCCTTTCAAATGTTTTGTCCTGTTCTTCATCTTTCTTTTTAATCAATGTTAAGGGGATAGTGACAGAATAAATATTCAGTTAGACATAAACCTTGTTATATCTAAGGTACCCAGTTCTGTCTAAATCATCTCATTCTTTTATGCTTTTTTTTTTTTTTTTATGGGCCCCATTTTCCTTTTCTGGTGCAATTACGTATAACAACTCACTTATGGACTGAAGATCTCTGTTTCCTAACATCACAGAATTCTTTTCAGAAATCTTGTCTGGAGTTCCTAAATAATAATCTTTTCTTAGATGAGTTTTACTGTAAGCCAAAAAATAGACTATGTTCATGTTGTATAGACATTCGCAGTTGCACGTCTCTCCATGAATTAAACTTTTCTAGTCCTTCCTCAAATATTCCAGTCATCTATAAAATATTTCAGGAAAAAATCTCTCAGTCATAAACTAGTTTGCACTGTGTCAAGGGCTGATTTTAGACATGTTTGAGCAGTGAAAAATGTTAAAATTATTCTGCTGGATAATAAATAGCATAATAGCAGTTGGAATAGTATTGTTTGCAATATTCTGCTTATAAAAGATGTCTGTATCTCGCCCAGAGCACTCTTTCTGGCAATTTACCCACCTAAACTCTTCTACCCATAGTATAAAAAAGGCTTTGGTTTATATGCAAAGAAAGAAAATAAAATTCTAGTATAACTAGATTTCCTCATGAAGCACAGGAAGGAACATTGGAGAGGTTCTGACCCTCAACACCCTTCTCTCTATATTTGGACATTCTCAAAGCAAATTCCCATGAAGTTATTCCTTTGCCAGCTCAAGGCCCAAAAGATATATCAGGCTCCTGGTGCTAGAGGTACACAGTGAAGGATCATAACTCATTCCTTGTTAGTGCTCACTTGGAAGTCATTTTTGATTCTCTTGTCAAAAAGAACAGTGTCAATATCCTACGAGAGGAGAGGAGAGGAGAGGAGAGGAGAGGAGAGGATTATTTCAGTTGGAAGAGACCTGCAGTGATCATCTGGTCCAATTATCCAACCCCTTTGTGAATGACCAAGTGTTAAAGCATGTTATTAAGGGCATTGTCCAAATGTCTTTTAAACATTAAGATGCTTAGGACACCAATCACTTCTCAAGGAAGCCTGTTTCAGGTTTTGCCCATCCTCTTGGTGGAGAAATGCTTCCTAATGTCCAGTCTCCACCATCCCTGCAGCAGCTTTGACCCATCCTCATGCACCCTTATCACTGGATATCAGAGAGCAGAGCTCAGCACCTCTCTCTCCATGTCCCCTTCTCAGGAAGCTGTCAGCCTCCTTTTCTCCAAAACAGACAACCCCAAAGTCCTTAGCTGCTCTGAATGGAAAAGGAAAAATTTATCTTATATCTGATGATGGAGGTTTCCAGTCTGCTGGGAAGAAATCTGTTCCAGTTCTGGTATACATGTTCTTAGTCCTCAGTAACAGAAAGAATTTTAGGAAGAAGCTTCTCAAATGAGAAAAGGAGAAAGATTTTAGCTTTTGGAGACAGGGAAATATAAATTCATGATTAAAAATTTTGGATGGATACATAAGGAAAAATGGAAGAAAACATGAGTGTTTTATTCAACTTCTCTCTTTATTTCTAGTATTGAACATTTCAGTCACAGCTGAAAGACCTACATGAATCAAAATATTTATTATCTTTTTTCTTTATACTGAATGCAGCTTTTCCTTAACTTAAAAACAAAAACAAAAACAAAAACAAAAACAAAAAAACAACCTTAGTCTGATTCTCACCAGGACAAATCAGTGTATGGATTTTGAATGTACTGTATTAGTGAAATTGATATGCATTCAGGGAAGTGGATCAGACAATATAGGGAATTTTTTCAGACTTTTGAAGGTGTCTGGCATCGTGACCTTTTCTGTCCAGACATTGCAGGAGGAGCTTTATGATCTGATATTTTAAAAAATCTTTAATATTAAAGCAAGATCAGATCTCTCACATTTTTCAAGGAAACTTCTTTTCTTAAAATCCCTCAGAAAAAAAAAAAATAACCAAATAAACAATAGCCCATTCCATGCAAATATAAGGAGACAAAGTATTCTAATGTTCATCACCTCCCTTAGTGATTCTTAAGGATTGTATTTTTTCATGAGAAAAATGTAGTTAAATGGTTTCTCAGTTCATATTAACATAAAAGATGAACAGCAACCATTTCCTTGCTTATAGATTTTGTGTGTGTCCAAGTGACTGAGATTTATGTTCATTTTTTTCAAGAGATGAATTATCTTTATATTGAGATTTTAAATTTTTCATTGACTCGAAGTCATACTAATGCACTATTATGCTCCAGGAATTTGCTAATTTAAATGATCACAACAGACCAGAGAGTTCTCCTGACTGTGACTCCACAGTTCATTGCTGGGAAGAAAAACAAATGTGAATCACTTTCTAACCTTGAACAAGGATGAAAATGCTGGTGAATGAGTGCTCAATACTGAGCAGGTACTGCTGTCCAGGTCACTTCTCCAAAGCAGATGGCAGGGTTTTGTGGATTCCAACACTTATGCAGTCTGTGTTGCAGCTGATGTCTGCAAACAGTCTACTCAAAGCTGGGTAAAATATCTATATGATTTTCTGATTTGGGAACTTTTCTATTCTTGTACCATATTCACTGACCAATTAATTTTTTTTTCCAATCCTGAAATAGCTAATTGTGAAAATTTGCCATAGAAATACTTAAATGGGAACTTGTAAATTATGAGTATTTATACTTGGTCATTTAAATATCATGGTGCACTTATCTTTGCCGTGTTAAGCATTTCTTTAACCAGAAGTCACATTAGTTTAACTATTCCATTTTCAATGTTGCTAAATCGAGTAACCATAGTAATGAAAGAGTTGAAGCCTACAACTGGTTGATGTTTCTCAATTCCTGCTGCACTGGTGGTGCATGATCAGCTTTAATCAATTGTCTCTATGCATCTTTCCTCTCTCAGGAGTACCTTTTCCACCTGTGATGTTTATTCTTTACCCTGGACGACAGCAGCTGTCTCTGAAGGGATATCCAAACTATGTATTTTATAATGAATGTCATTGTGCTAAATCTATTAATTAGCATCTTCATACTTTAGTTTAGTAACAGTTCAGGATAGGAAGAGACCCAGGAGAGGAGGGAGACAGCGTGAAGAACCGAGACACTGGGAGCATCAGGCAGGGATATGAGACAGTTGCATCCAGGTTAATCTTGGTTACCAAATGTAGGAGAGAGCAATGCAAAGATATCCACATTGGCAACAACACGTGAGGCTTTTTAAGCAGAATGTCACATCACATCTAGGAAATGCTGATCAACTCTCTCAAAGCTCTGCACTGAATGGACTTAGTGGTTCCAAACTTCAAGAATGTATTTTTTACATTTTCATGGTGTATACTTGACTAGAGATGGAGAACACTTTAGAGACAAGGAAGTTAATGTTTTCCTTATACTATCCATGGTTAACAGTATTTAAGTTTTAGCCACATTGAAGGGTTTAGTTCTCTTTAAACAACATTTAATTTTTCTTCTCCCTACTGTAGTCACAGAATAATTTAAATTGCCTTGGCTTTTGTCCTTCATCTTTGCTCAGAAGAAAAAAGACATTCTCTGTACTTATTCTGTCTTTTTTTTTTACTCTGGATAGCCAGGGCTATGTGGAATATTCCAGGCGATATATTACCATGACTTTTTAAAATGACATAATTCCAATTCTCTACTGAAAAAAGTCCCTCTACTAGGATGATTCATAACTATCCCTTGTTTTCACTCACATTGCAATCCATATCAGTCTGTAAAGTCAGATTGAGCACAGCTAAAATTACTTTTGCAGATGTGTAAATTAGGAGCGGAGTCATAGAATTATCCTTAAATGAACAATGGTGGGACTAATTCAGACAAGAGTTGGATGATTATCCCTTATCTTTGAACCTCTGACATCTGAATTTCTGAAATTCAACAAATTGATTCTGAATTTAGAGTTCACCCATTTTTGATTCAACAATTTGAAGCAGAACAACTCCTGCCTTTTGTGCTAAATTTGTTATTAAAAATATTCACTGAGATCATTAAAATCCTTGCCAAGGATAACTATTGGGAAACTTTGCTAACAAGTCTTTTGTATGTGCTATGGTTAAGTCTTGAGAAGTTGTCTTAATTTTATTACAATGCTGCTGTTTAATACCAAGCTTTGTGCATGTGACCAACACTACAGGGCCATACTGGTCTGGCACAGAATTATGGACTTCACTGAAATTGTTTATTTAGACATTCTATTTTCTCTTTAAAAAATATAAATTTGTATTACGCCTAAGATAAGAGTGTTTGATTTTTTCAGGATCAAGCCACACTTTAGATATGCAAATGAACCCATATCTTCTACTCATTTTAATTATATCATTTCAATAAAAAGTGTGAACAAAAGGCTTTTATCTGTCTTTAGAAATCTCAGAACATATCTACCTGTCTTTAAAAGATGCAATCAGTCGGATAGTTTTTGTTAAGATTATTAACAATTATATTAAGTAACAATGATAACAGCAATCATAATAAGTCACAAGTAATAAAGGGATACACATGATCTTAGTGTCAAGATGAATATGAGGTCAATTCAATTGATTGTTGCAAAGACTCTTGGATCAGTTCAGATAATATAATAGAAGCATTATTTTTTGACAGCCAATGTATTTTGTAATTGTTGATGATTTTTGAGATATAAAAGAGAATACTAATCTACTTAAAATATCTTTTTTTTTTTTCAAAAAGAGTAGTGTTTTAAATTAATAAATCTATCTTTCTGTATTAATTTAGGAACACTATAATCCTGGGGTTCTTTTATTCAATAATGCCAGCTTCATAATTTAATGACAAAAAGGAGAATAAGCATTTAAATATGTTGCTCATCACTACCATTAGGAAACAGAAGTACCTTTTCACATTTCTCCAGTATACTTCTCCCTATGAGGATTTTCTCTCACAGAACTCAGGGTACAGTTAACCTCTCACAGTCAATAACTGCACACTTGAATAAATCAAAATTAAGCCTAATTCATTTTTAACCCTACACTCAGCAACAGTAATGATTGAGTATTTGTGACAAAACTGCAGAAGGGAGCTCATACTTTAAGGGTCTAAACATTGCCTGTGTTGAAGAAAATGGAAAGCTGAGGTGACCTGATCTGCCTCTGCCCATTAGGGACTTTTTGATAGTCATTGTCTTCAAGAAAAATAATTGCTTCCCAAGAATGCTCAGCTAAATCATTTTATTAGTGTGAACTGGATTAAGGTTATAGGAAGGTCCCTCTTGCTTCTTACTCAATAATATCTGACCATGCATATCAAAGAGTGGAGGAGGCAAATTATTCATTATTTCAGCAGCATAATGAAAGCATAAGGGAGGTTTAAAAGGACGCTATCTGCAGCAGGAAACTGTCAAAGAACGTGGGAACACAGCCCTCCTGCATTTTTGTTTCAGCTCCGTTGATCAGAAGATTGAAAGGCCTGCTCTACCTACAGGGGTCCTCTGTTCAGGCCCCACAGTGCAATTATAATCCGTCCTCACCTCCTTTAGAATGACAGGCCAAAAACAAAGCCCAGAGCTTTTGTACAGCTTAGCATTCCTAAGAAACACAAATCTTCATTTCTTTTTTCTCTTTTTTTTTTTTTTTAAACTGTTAAGAATTAATTAAAATTGTTCTTATATAATATCAAGGGATAAAACAGCTTAAAATTATCTAATATTTTTTAAGGGCAGAGTTTTTTCTACAGAAGGATCAATTGCTCACTGTCACAAGGTAGGGTAGCTCTGCTTTTGTCTTCCTGCTGCCTCCAGGAATAAGGAGTCCAGTTGACAATATTTTGTATGAGGCCGTTTAATTTCATATTTTTTCTGCCCTTATTCCTGTTGTTTACACATGTTAGTGACAGAAATTTGCAAGTAGTTGGATCCTCAATGGCTCTTGCAGTTAATCTTGCTGGATGTCTGCTTTTCAAAGGATGTCTAAACAAAAGCCACACACCTCCCTTACTAACATGTATACTACTAGGTCACTGTAAAAGCACCAAATGGCAGCAAATGTGATGGCCTAAGTATATTAAGAGATGCAAGAGACATATGAAAAAGTAACCTTTTTATAGCTTCCAGCAGCAGACTATTTTGGAGGCCGATTTTAAAACAACAGCGGCAAACTACTAAATCTACAAAACACATTGGCTCTTTAATGTTCCTTCAGCTGGCCCACCACATCATTGTGGTTTTCTGAGGAAGGCTGTAGATAGCAGGATTATAGAAGATTGGAAAATTCTGTGTTTAACGGGAAACGTTGAGGCTGCATTGCTTTACCCAGCACCAAGCAGGCTAAAGTCACCTGTCAGGTTCCATAGCAGAGTGAGCACACAGAACGCCTTTGGCCAGCAAACCTCACATCATGTGCGTGACCTTTAAATGCATATATTTGCAGATGGTTAGACAAGATTCCAGGCTGCTTGAAAGCTTTAGTGGGTGAGATCAATGTGGGATGCCACAGTGTAGTCTAGCTGTGAAATTCTACTTTGGAAATGCAAGACCAGGTGATAGTAAAAACCATGGTAATGGCATAAATTAATTCCACTATTCTCATCCTCTGATTCTTATTTGTCATCCAGGACAACCTAGAATTACTTTTAGACTGATTTGGGGGATTTTTTAAATGCCTTAAAATGTGGTACAGGTACAATGTCAGGAGTGAAATATGGCTTCCGAGAAAACAAGTGTATTTACAGGTCAGGTTATATCTCAACTGTTCTGATATTTATGGTAAGTTCACACTATTCTTGTTTCACTTAAAATTCATTTAAACTATTTGCATTACTTAGCAATTGCTTGACAATTTTTTTCTTTAATTAGTAAAGAAATTCTTAATGTGTGTTAAATTGAGTTAAGGCCCCTTTACAAGCATTTAGGAAGAATGCATTTCAGCAAAATCATGCTTAAAAAGAGGAATATTTTAGTATCCCTTTCAAAATTTATTTTTGGGGAGGTGTAAAGCAATGTAAATAGGAATCAGGCTGCTCCTTCACAAAATCAGTTCTTTTTGTTCTGTTATACATTGACTTCCTTTGTTTGAAAGGGACAAAGGCATATTATCTTATTCTTTTTCACATATGGTTTATCTCTTTGCCCTCTCAATGACACCAGTTGGATGGTTTGTGTAAGATACCCAGGAGCCCCAGGACAGAAGGGAACCAAGCAGTGAATAGCCAGCAGGGACATATCAAAAGCCAAGTGCCAGGTCTGTCGTTCATTACCTATGCTATTACCTTTGGAAGTACTATGGCCCAGAAGTTCCCTTCTGCAGCAATAGGTGCATTCAGGGATTTGGTGGAACATCTGTTCCTGATATTTTTCTGCATCAGACCCCGTGAAAAATCTGAAGGGATTATCTGAACTGGCCAGCGTGTCCCACCAGCAAGGCATTTGTGGGGAAATGTTCAGAAATGTGACATTCTTCTAACATGTAGAAATCTTGCTCTTTGGGATAAGGCATTTGCTATCTCTTGCTACATTTTAGCAACTGTATTTAGCAGGTAGGACTTTTTTTGTTTTATTTTGCTTTCAGTAGTTCAAAAAGTTTTTATGTCAGAATGGATGTAGTGCTTGACTGACCTTCAAATAACTGGTGCAAACACATCCCTTTCTGGAATTCAGAACACCTCTTTGACAGCCTTTGATAATGTGCAGACCCCAAAGGCTAGGCATGCCTTAACACTAAGTGAAGGCTCAAATCAGATCAATCTGTCTTGAGGAAGTGCAAGACTCACGGAGTTCCATCTTCCACAGGAATATTGAGGCCTACCTGGAAAGCCAGGAGTTTTAGCTAAATTTGGACTTCTTTATAACTTGCATATAATTCTGCAGAGCTTCAGGTCAGACATGGCTGAAGGAGCCATGTTTTCTGCAGGTTTATTTCCAGAGTCGTTAATGAAATAATTGTGAAAGTTTTATCCATTTCTATTCTAGACTCCTCTTCTACTATTTAACACTCATTTTGAGAGTATAATTAGCTAGAAAAACCTACTTACTGCTAGAGTTTATGGGGAGAAAAGAGCCTGTGGACATTATTTGTTCCTGTTAGACCAAATAAAACTAATATTGTTTTTTTAATTATTTTACTTTTGCTTTGGCTTGAGTTTTCTTTCTTTAATAGGAAATAGAACTAAAGAACTTATGAGAAAATCAGAAACACCTAAAGGAACTATGACAGATTTTTCACTTTGAGCGAGCACACTATGGCCATAGCTCACAGTGTTTATGTTTTTTAGCCATACTGTCATCAAAATATTGCCTATCATCCTAAAATGTCAGCTTGAGTCAGTGTTTTCAGTTCCTTTAGTTTTTTTTTTAAATAGGGTTTTTCTACAACGTTTCTCAAATCAAATGTTTACAATTTTCCAGCAAACACTCTTAAATTGAACGAAAGCCTGGATATAGGAAGTTATCTTAAATTTTATTTTTCCCTTTTGTACAGTGTCATCTTTCAACTATATTTTCTTCAGAACAGCTTTTCAGGCGTCGCGGTGCGCGTTCCCGGCTGGCGACGACTTTTGCGGGGGTGAGGGACAGTCCCCCACGAGTTCTGCAGATCCGAGTTATCGCTGGTTCAACACAGGAACAAATGACAGCAGCACAGGTCTGTGGGGTAAACTGAGATGTTTATTACGTACCGAGATTTAGAGCCCCAAAAGACCTCAGCCGGTGGTGTGTAGAGGGTTTTATACTGAGACAAAACCAGGGGTGGATACAACCTACAAACCAATAGGGCAATAACTGGGGAGTAGAAAAGGGGTGTCAGTCACCCACAGAAGCCAACTGGGGCAGACAGGAGGGGAGAGAAGGTCACAGGCCCCAATGGGGCATCGAGGTTTGGGTGACACCCCGACACGCCCAGGGGGTTGGGCTCTCCTCAGGTTGGGCCAGGGTTGGACTGACAGGGAAGGTACTGGAAAGAAGGGACAGGGTAACTGTGATGGACAGGGGAGGGATGGTGACAGGCAGGGAAAGCACTGGAACAAGGGGAGGGGAAATACTATATAGGGAACATTAGGGGTTGGCTATCTGGGGATTGACAAATAACTGCTAACATTGAAGGAATAACACAGTTAAGGGATATAACAATTATGAAACAATGTGGGGGAATACATGGAGAAACTATAATCAATTAAAAGCAGGACTAATTATCAAACACACACCGCAACATTCAGGTACAAAACCTCTCAAAACTTTAACTTTTAAACAGAATGATAATGTCATCCTTTCACTGTAAACTGAGGGATTCACAAGAACAAAGCAGCAACACTGACCCATCCCCAAAGGAACTGAAAGCTGAAAGTAAGAAGGAACATCCATCCATAATGGTCCAGAAGTGCCTGTCTCTGTTTCCTAATGTGAGGAAATTGCCTTGTGATGCATTTGAATAGAAATGCATCATTAAGAGCTGGTGGACTATCAGTAAGAAAGTAGGCATTTGGGTGCTAAACAGATCTTCCTGAATTTTCTTTTTGTTACCCAGGTGTTTCAGATGTAATTCCATGGGGTTTTTTGGGTTTTTTTTAAGTCTACTACGTTCATATTAGAGAACTTCTTTGGTTTACGATAGATTTCAGCAACTGGATAAACCAAAAGATCAGAGTGCATGTGTGTGTGTGCACCCCTGTTCTCAAAGGGAAATCTCAGTTTCTAATAGTATTTAGGTTGTTCAGGTCAATCTCTGCTCAGCCAAGTCAGCCAACTGTGCCAGCTGCTTCTGCCACACACATCCTCCCAGGAGTCCATGACTCTAAAGGTCTTTAAGCATCTAAAATCTGTTCTGTCTCCATAGTCTGTATAATAGCATAGTTATACTCTTAGTCTGATCCTTCCCACTATCCCTGTAGATATGAAAATTCAAAACATAGATCTGGCACTGAAGCTTTCCTTTTTCTGACAGGACCAGAGCAAGATATGATTGCATTTTCTCCTGTAAGAGCTCAGATATTGTAAATACTAAGAGGAACATCCTTAATTTTTTTCAAAACATTCTTGCATCTGAGAATTCTTTCCAAAACTTTCAGAGACTCATGAGACCACCACCAGCCTCTGCAAATTGTTATAGCTCCAACAACAGATAGATGTGGATAACATCTATTTTATTCATGTATTTCCAAGGCACAAATACCTCCAATTAATGTAAAAGTTAATCAATTTCTTTCCATCCACATATATTGGGATGGGAGGGTTGCATCCACGTTCTGAGAATTGTTTTTCACAACCTACTAGAAAGTAACTGACAGCACAATTTTTTTCCATGCTTTGAAACTTTGTCCTCAATGCAGAGATTTACCTGGACTGAATGCCTTCCATATCTTCTTGTAATCTGTGTCAAATCTGTTTCACCTGAGAAACGTATGATTTGAAATAACTTCTCTATCCATTTAAATATGAATGAATTTTTTTTTAATTTATCCATTAGCTGAAAGCTATTCTGGACATGTCTCATCATTTTCAAGTGTGAAGACCCTAATGAAATAAGTGAGACATAGCGTAATTAAATTAGGTGATGAATGTGTCTAAAAGTGTACAAAGTAAGGAATAAAAATTATTTCTTTGATTTCCAGTTTATTTCATTTCAGCAGTCTGTTTTGGGATTGTACCTCACAATTAGTTTAAGTCCAGAATAGACACAAAGGATGTGCAAAACATGAGAAATGGGAAGTATTCACGTTTCTTGGCAAAACAACATAGTGTCACAAGTACTGAGTTTGTTCTTGAGAGCCTAGGACAAGGAGTTGAAATTCAGCTTTTTAGGCAAAATTAATGTCAATTCATTTCCATGGCAAATG
>VYXF01006253.1:936380-1064067 GCA_013397295.1 Polioptila caerulea | reverse complement strand
AGACACAAAGGATGTGCAAAACATGAGAAATGGGAAGTATTCACAACGTTTCTTGGCAAATCAACATAGTGTCACAAGTACTGAGTTTGTTCTTGAGAGCCTAGGGCTAGGAGTTGAAATTCAGCATTTTAAGCAAAATTAATGTCAATTCATTTCCATGCCAAATGGGCCAGATATGTTGAGATAGTTTATTGAGGGTCACCCTGCAGATCAAAATTTTCCATCAAACTTGCAGCTGTTGACCAGCCACGTCCAGAAGGTGCCCTGGCATATCCAGGGCCTGGCATATCTGACATATCACCAGGCAGCTAAAACAAGTTCTCATACTCTGTCTGTGTGCTTATAACAAAAGTCACAGACTGTGATGTGCTTATGCCATGTGTCCTGGAGCCAGGCAGCTCTGATGGAGACTTTTGCTTCAGCTTCTGTGCTGTGTAATGGGTACTTCTGTGGCTCTGCAAAGGTCCTTGAGCTGCACAAGGATTAAAAACACCACTGTTTTGTTGCTGTTATTTGAAAACAAAATTACCTACTGGTTTGAAAGGGAGAAGTATCTTCTCCCAAAATTTAGCTTTTTTCTTCACATTTTCTGCAGAAGGTAAAGAGGCTTCTGAAACTTGGGTTTGTTGGGTTGGATTAGAAGTTACTCATGGCTTATGCCAGTAAAAAAGTCAGCTGATGTGCAAACATGCTGCTCTATACCTTGTCATTACAGTAATATATTATGTGGAGATAATGCTGGAGGCAGTCATTCTAAAGCACCCCAGTCAATGAAGCTGCAAAATATTACTGCTTTGTGAGAAGACCCTAAGCCTTTCTGTTTGATTACTACAGTCCTAGACTTAGTATCAACAATTACGGTAATCTGGATGCTTTTAGTACTTTTTTTTAAAACATTTTCACAAAGGTAGTTTGTTGCTTAAGGCTTTAGCTTCAAATACATATTTTTAGCTCCAACATGCTTATACCTCCAGGGAACATCAACAGTTTTTATTAAGCTTTAGCAAGGCTCTTCCCCCTGGCAAGAATTTCCCCTGCCTGTTGATGATTTTATGGACAGAGGAAATGACACATTTACTGTCTGCAGCCTGTCAAAAGAAGGACAGTTGTAGCAATATCATGGTGAAATTTTGGAGATGGATTGGAAAAAAAATCAAGCTGAAAATTACTATTCATTTTTTAAGTGAAGCTCATTCAACATATTGAGAAGCAAAGAGTTGATTCATTCTTTCTCAGCCCTTTTGAAGTTGTGTTGATATTTTCCATGCAAAACTAACTAAAAAGGCTGCTTCCAAGATACATATATTTAAAATCATGCCTGACCTTACTTCTTCCCATGCTAGCTGAAGCAGATGTAAATGAAAATCTCTGCTTTGTAACATCAGATTTCTATTGCTGTGCCAGCAGTAGAAGTCAGCTTCCATGCCCATATTGACAGCAAGTAAAACTGGAGGAGTTATGGCAGCACAAACCACCAGATCTGCTAATTCCTTTGTAAAGCGGAATTTAAGCAGGGAAGATTTGTGGGCAGGGCCTTGGGGAAGCACTATAGGATGTCTTGTTTAGATCCATGAGGTAAAATCCCCTACTGTAAACTGTATGAAAGGCACCACAAAGGTTGCTGCACCATCCCACTTCCACTAATATGTCATCAGTGCATACAGGAATGAGTCAAATCCCCTGTTTGAAAAATACTTTTAAATGTTGTTTCGTTTGTTGTTGGTCACTTTTTTTGTTTTGGTTTTGGTTTTTTTTAAACAGATAAAGCTTATGAAAATATTTTCTTTAATACCAGTTTCCCTGGAGACATTCTTCTTTGAAATGATAAAGATACTTCCAGAGCATGAGATCTTGCCCTCACAGGCATTCTTTGGACAATTAGAGGAACTCTTTAAACTCAAGGGTAATATCCATAACAACACATGGCTTTTTATATAGAGCAGCTTAATCAACCTTGTGATTCTAATTTGAATATGTTCTATTTTAATTGGCAATTGTGTTGTTATCTGTGCTTACAAATAGAAGTCAGAATGGTCATGTTAACTTCTGTCATTCTGCCCTGCAGACTAATTTGAGCTATATTAAAGGATTTTGAATATTCAAAGTTGAAATAATTGTTTAAGTGCAAATATTTATCAGAGGATAGATTTCTGAGTTTGAGAGTAGAAGTGGTAGAGGAAAAGGAGTAAAAGTATGTGAAAGTCTAAAACAATAAAACATTTTAAATTTTGGTTGGTTTATTCTTCTAGTTCATTGGCAAATGCAACAGAAGGTTTATCTAACCCTATATCTGATTATGCTCTGAGAATGAAGCTGGACTAGACCTCCTCAGGTCCCCTCCAATTGGAACTGCCCCACTTTTATAGACACCAAAACCAAATAGAAGACCAGAAAAATTCCAGTTCTTCAGTATGATTCTGCTTTCTGTATGTTAGCTATGACATAGCATGAAATTCCTCATTTTCATTTCTGTTAACATAACTGCACAGTCAAAATTTATTTCATTTTTTATTTGGTACACCTAAGCAAAATACACTGTAATTTTAAAATCTTGATCTGGTATATTCCTGTTCAACACATTTCTTACACTGGAGGAGAGGATGAACTTCAGTAATGGCATGTATGGAAACTGTCTGTCCTCTACTGATTTTTTTCCTTTAAACACGGAGAAACTTCATTCATTGCAATGATGTATGATCACCCAAATCATGAAACTACAAAAGAAAACATTTGACTCTTGATAACCCTGATAAAAATGGTAAGAATTTTCTCACACAATTAACCTCATTTTCTTACCCAGCATTCTGGAGTAAATGCAAGAAAAATGTTGATGTAGACAATGTAAAAATCATTCTATTTACCAGGTACTCTTTATTTTTTAATACTTTGTCACAAGCTGTCATATTATCTTGATAGTTATGATACAAAAAATATTTCAAAAAAACAGAGAAAAAGGAACCATTGTTCCCCCACATGCATTGTTGTAGTTTCATGGATTATCACAGCAGTAATAGAATCAAGTTATCCCTCTCCTCACTTGAGACTGCTGTAAAGAATAAAGATATACTTCATTACATTCTAATGAGGGAAAGAAACCTTGGGCTATCTTTGGAAAAAAATTAGGGTATGGAAGACAGGTGTTTCTTCAACCCTTTTTTGTCTTCAAGTACAAGGCTGGGAAGGTCAGAGCAGTCAGTGCCAGACTGCATGGGGGGAGCATGGAGAGTCAGCCAACTTTTGGATTTTGGCTCAACGACACAGCTAGAGTGGTAAAACATAGAATTATTGCATTCAGGTAACACTGTCAAATAACAATCCCTACAGAAGAATCATCTGGATTTACAAGATAGCATTTATTTAATATTCTTAAATCAGGGTACAGGATCAAGAGCTGGTATTTCTCTGTGCGTTCAGCTTCCCCAGCTTATTTTAGAACTCCACAGTTCACTTCTCCTTCCCTGCAGTGCAGTGAGGCTCTTGCTATGTAAACCAAAGGAGCTTCACTCAATTTTTGGAATTCCATTGGTAAAACTATTTATCCACACTACCTATCTCTATTGTGCCCTGAGATTAGCTCCATATAATTTGGTACCATGCATTTCTAATTACAATCCCTTCCAGAGGAAAAATATCACATTTCTTTCATGAAGGAAGGGTATTGCCTAAACAAGTAGTGGAATCAGCTATTTAAATTCTGAAAGTAATAACAATCAAAGTAAAAGTAAAGCTATATATCTTCAAAATGAAAGAAAAACTTCTTAACCAGCAACACCCAGAACTATTGTCTATCCAATGAGCCACATATGTGCTGCATGTCCACTACTGTGGATGTGTAGACACTGTGAAATCAGGAATTATTCCCAAGCTTGTCGAACAGCTAAAAACTTCTTTCAAGTGATGCAGCACCTGATGAAATTATTCTCCAAATTGATGGTTGCATGAGAGGGAAGATTTGAGCCCTGACCAATCACCGTGTCGGACACTCAGGGATCCCTTTCTTGCTATGCAGACCCAGGTGACTGCTAGGTTGTTACTATTAAAAAGATGAATATGAGGTCAGGTGATAAATAGGACAAAACAGGATTTTACACTGGAGGTCAGAGGCATTTACAGCACCTTTTCACATAACTGCCTTGTGATATGGACTTTTAAATTTCTGGTTTCTCAGTAGTTTGTAAGGACAGTGATCACCATCTGGTTCCTGTGGTCTACCCCTTAGAATCCAGTAGTCAGTAAGTAGAAGGAAAGAACAGATAATACAAGAAAAGAGAACCAATATAAGGAGGATTCTAGAAAGGGAGCAGATTGGCAGGCTGCGTGCTAGAACCTTCACACCACACTATAACCTGAGCATTTCTAGAAAATATAAGGACTATGTGTGCTCAAAAGCTACAATTCAGCTCCCTCAGCTTTAGGTCATCACATCCAATCAATTATTAACAGCAACAGTCATACCATAAATACACACTGCTTAGCCTTTGAAATAGTTAATATTTTGTTCTTGTTGCTATTGGGAGGCTCTTGTCAAAAGACCAAAAAAGGACCTTCTGATTTCCTAAGTGTATTTCCAGCCACAGCTCATTTGCCCAGGTGCCAGCCTTTTCTTTTCATGATATTTGCCTGTGGACATTTTAGAGAGAAGTTATGCCTCCTCTGCACCTTCTTCTGGCTAAGCCTGTCAAATCAAGCTGTTCCAACACAACAAATTCTCTCTTCTTACAGATTATCTAAATAACACAGCACCACAAGCACAGGTGAGTCATACATTTTAGGAAGAATTATGTGTGCTCTTCTAGCTGCTCTTGAGTTGTAGCGTCTGACTTCCTCATTAACAGCTTCACGAACTGGGGTGGTACAAGAGGGAAGTGATACTTCTGTCCTGCCCCTGATAAAACTTTATGTTTGCCTGGAATGAGAGGTAGCCAAGGAAACGGATTTTTTTTTTTTCCCATTCAGCACTTTCATCAAACCCTGAAGAAAGCTTTTCAGCAAAGGGTCCCTAGTCCATAAGGACAGCAGGGGTTTCTGCACTAGATTAATACTTTGCAATATCCTAAGCTGCTTGAGCTTTGCCTGACACTTTAGGGAAGGAGATGAGGTAGACCAGTTTTTTTGGTTTGGTTTGGTTTGGTTTTTTTTTTCCCCTCTATTACCATAACAATTTCACCAACAGGTAAAGTCCTTCTCACTCCTTTCCCTTTGAGATGTGAAAATGGCAACATGTCCAGAATGCCCCTAACCTGCTGTTTCTCACCTTAACCTGAAACATGTGTTTGTATAATATTAACAAATAAGTTGTCACAGAGATTCTGTGTTCCAGACCTTTATCCACCTTGGCTATGTCACAACCAGTAGTGTGATTCTGGGACTATGAGGTCCCACTCATGGGAAAGTAGCTCAGTCATTCACAGAATAATTTTAATAGGCATGAATCAAAATATGTGTCCATCTCTCAACACAATTAAATTGTACCTTCCTGCTTCTGCATCATCCTTTCCCTAAGTCAAAATCCACCTGACTATTGGGAACACATCTTAGGAATCCAAAATGCTTTTTATTTCCACATCATTTTGCCTTCTAATTTTCTGTAAGATGTTCCAGAAGGTAGTTATTTCTGATGACTGTGAAGAATTTAACTCAACATATCTTTCTTTCTTATAATGTGCAACAAGAATGCATTGATTTGAACCATTTGCAAGGTACAGGCTTTTGAAAAAGCATGTTGCCTGCAAATCTGGCATGCTAATTTTCCATGTGTGATTGGTTCAACATGCCCACACTCAATAGTAAATAAAACCTAAGGTTTACAGAAAAGGATTTCTGAGTAAGTTTATTAGGTTAAAAACTGTTTTGTTTTGGTGTGCCACTGTTGTTGTTTTTTCTTGGTCCCACATGGAGAGCAAACATGGCCTGGAAGAGTGTTATGTCAAGTACCTCCCATCATGCATTGTCACTGCTCAGTGAACTGGAGTCTAAAAAAAGTAATTCCTCATTTTCATCTTGACTAGGATTCCCCTTTTCTTTGCTGTGAAGCTGCACTAATCCTTCATTCAGCGCAACCCACACCCTCTGGTTCCACTCGGAGTTCTCCCTTTCTAACGTCATTGTATTCTTTATCTGGGCCTTCTTCTTCCAATAGTACTCCTTGAAAGCTCTTTCATAGACAAGAAAGGACCAGCTCCATAATGGCCAAGTTGGCCCTTTTCTTTTCTCTCTCTTTTTTTTAAGCTTCCGACTGAGCTTTGCTATTTAATCTTCTTGAGGCGTTCAAGATGTCACTTGCCTCTGATGACTATAGACAAAAGGGAAATCCATCCAACTTGAATGCAGTGTATACTTGAATACATAGGGTTGCTTTGAAGAGAGTTTCTTGAAGTCTCTGTGTTTCATTGGCTGTCCTGGTGGCCTTCATGCAGGTCTTTATGTGAAATCATATGCCCTTTCACAGATCACATTTCTAGGAAAGTTACCTGAATTTATTCAACCCTAAATGTTATCAGGTGAGATACAAATCAAAAGAGATTTTTTTTTTTATTTTCAGTCAGGTGTTTTTAATAAGCTAATGAGAATTCCTTCCTCACCAAAAGTATAGATGAACACTTGATGCTTTGTGGATGATTTTGCTGAGTTTGCATTTATTCTACAGGAAGCAATTTTATATTCTCCCTTCTTGCTGCTGAAAAAAGGGAGAACAAACAGAGGACAGGGTGCAGGAATCCCTTGCCCCTGGTCCTTCATTCCCTGTTGGAGTACTAAAAAGTTAACATTTACCTTTCTGTGATGCATTATGTCAAGACTGTTTTTTAACTTTCTGTATTTTAGGAAACCTGAAACATTAGTACAAGGTATTTTAGTAACTGTTATGGACAGTGTAAGTAAAATGCTTTTATTTATAAATGCTCTATATTATGTATATTCTTTAGAGAACCCTGGTTTTCCTAAAGTGTTGAACGCCCCAAGACAAGTAACAGTTTAGCTGCTGGTTGCCTATGAATATTTTTACAGATTGACAACAGGCTGATGGCGTGATGGATGTGGACAAACAGGTATTTGTCCATACATGTTATCAGTCAGTATAGATTGCATAGTCTTTGTGTAGATTCAGTTTCATGAATTTATTTTTTCAGCTCATCTATATCAGCTAAAATTCTAGAAAAACAACAAAACTGGTAACACCCATTGCAGTGTGGATGGCAGTGCAAGCGCTGTTATTAAACAGAAATACAGAATAGGAATTTCTGCACTGAAATATGAATCTACCAATTCCTAGCATGGTCAGGAGAAGAAAACTCTCAGTCTTTGTAGAGATATATACAACTTTTCATTTCCCATATCAATCACGAGAACAAGTTGAAGTTCATATAATGGCCAGTTCCATTTACCCTAATTGTGAAGGACTTAGCCTGACTGTTTGCATTACAGACTGTGGCCACTGGGTTCTCAGTAGGGGTTTTCGGCCTACTCCATCCCGTAACAAACCCATGTTCATGCGTCGATTCAGATCCATCACCCTGAGATAAACTGTGAATATTGCCCTTTGTCCCGCGCTGCATTCTTTCGTGCATTGTGTAGTGACTATTTAAGGATTTAAAGGCTCATTTGCACAATTCTTTTGTCAGCAGCCTGGGTGCAGAATGGAAAAGTGATGGCTTCTCTGTCTGGGTTATGCCCTGAAGCTCTTGTGAGAGGAATCTACATACATAAGTTTTTCTTACACATGCAGAATGTCAACACTAAAAAAAAAAAATGACCTGTCTGTTTCTGTAGCTTAAAAGGTTATGGGTTAATATAAGATGTGATTTGTTTTCCTCTTTTGTGGCATTTAAAAAAAAAAATCAACACTTGAAAACAAACAGTAAAGGAAGACAGAAACACTGGGTATTTAAAAATTCAGCTGATTAAGGTTGCTGGAATTTGCAAAATAAATCTCCTCCTCTGAAGGAGATTGATAACATTAATAATTTAGATTCTCTCTATTGCTTAGGAAATGTAAGAGAAGATAATATTTTAAAGGTACATCTCATCTGCCCATTATGCATGTCTGTTTTGTTAATACATGTTTATTTAAACAAAAAAATCCTTGAAATTACGGTAGTTTTGTATATAATGCGTGTGTGTGTGTGTGTGTGTGTGTGTAAATGCATACACATTTATTTGTCTGTTTATTTTAGGAAAAGTTGTTATTCTTTCCCTCACAGCTAAGTTGGTTGGAAGATTACAGAAAAGGTTAACATTTGGGAAAATCACCTCCTAGCTGAGAGCTCAGAAGGCTGTGCTTACTCCATCTGAACAACTTACCTGCCTTATTTATTATATAAATGACTTTTATTTGACAGAGATGGATGTGTCATTATGCTAATGAAATTTACAGTAATTTCTCACAAATAAGCAGGATTTGAAAGCAGATAGCAAAGTCATATTTCAGCAAACTCAAGCTGCTCAGCCAGTACACCTGAATTGTGGAGGAATGGCATTACCCTTTTCCATACAGCATTTTTCCTTAAGGTTTATGACTCAGAGTGCTTAGGAATTAGCTGCACTTCTTTTTCAATGTTTTCTGAATAAATTGTTTTGTAATATGTCTCATATCATTTGATCTGAATAAAATGTGTGACGCAAGTGGCTCACGCAGTTGCTAAAAACCTTGAAACCTGCAAGATTGTGGCCTTCAAAGTAAATCTGGTTGATATTTTTAGGCTATTATAACCACAACAATATGATTATAAAAAATAAATACACTTCTAGACTGTACTATTTATCTATTTTCCACCTACAACTGAATACTGAATTGTGTCCAGACTGGCATTAGTTGGACTTGATCGGATTTTAATCAAACTCTAGCTGTTGCTGCTTAAAAATAGTTTGTGGGGGTATTCTGGTTTTTATATCAGTCATCTATCCCCTCTGCTCTGCAAACATGATGAGTTTTTATCACCCAAATGTTTGCTTAGCCCAGAGTTATTAAACCATTTTCTAACATAATGTGTGTGGTCAAAGTCTCTGAAGATACCATATTCATCAAATTTCTCCTTAATGCTTCTCTTTGCTGGTGTCCAGGCACCATTTGGTAACAAGTGGAGGTAAGTGATATGCCCAAAATTATGTTATTAATGGCAACAGTTGGTTTAATCGACCTACAATGAAGGCTTATAACCAGTGTTAACCCTTGCTAAAGCTTCTGTTTACTATAATGACCATGACTTCTCCCTGTCTCTTTGTCTACGTGCATGATTTTGATTCATGTTTAACCTCGTATTACAGATTACAGGTTTTGTGGCACAAGAGCAGATATCAGTTCTGCAGGACCTCAAGGACTAGGAATCCTTGTCATGGAAAAGGTGTGTAACTGTCTCAACAACCAGCTTTAAATCCACTTCCAGTGAAACATCTGCCTATTTGATCTTAATAGAGAGATTGTTGCATCGAGTTGGGTTTTTTTTAACCACTAAAGACAAGAATGTAAATGCTTTGAAAGCTAGGAATTAATAATTTGTAAGTATTTTTATATGGAACACATTAAATATTGTAAGATTTTTTTCTCCTTCAATTTGTTAAGCTTTAAGTAGAATGTTGAGAAATAAAAAGCAGAGAAATTTTGAACTAGATACTTCTGGTAGGATTGCAGATCCTTAGAAGTCACATAGAGCCTGGTCTCTCTCTATCTGAAGATTTGTCTGTCATCCTTAAGCGTAATGTCAACTTCTGGTCTCCCCTCCAGGGAATTCCATGAACTTTTATGCTATGATACATGTCTATGCCTCGTTTAAACATTTCTATTACTCTTCTTTTTTTTTATTACATTCCTTAGCCTGAAGATATGCAAAATCATGTGAATCCCAATGTAATGTGCTCTCTGACAGGCTGATGTCACTGACATGAGGTAGCCTTTGAACCCTGGCTCAGGGTCCTGGCTGTGAGAAATGGCTGTACTAGAGGGGATTCCAAATATTGCCCCAGTTTCAGAATAATGGGGGCTGAGCTCTGTCTTGATCCCACTACTTCAATTGAATGCAAATGACCACTTGAAAATCTTTGTCTCCAATGTGTATTGATAGTTCATACAACATAGAAAATATTCTGGTGTCCAGGAGAGTGATAAATATTTATTGCTGATTGCAACAGAAATGGTGAATGGTTCTAGACTCTGCCAGCTCCCAAACTGCACATAGGTCTGGGAGAGCACTCGCTGGCTGTCAAGGTCCATACTAACAGTATTGACATGGGTGATAAAGTTCCAGAGGCTTGGATATGGTAGATTTACCTACAGCCATATGGCCACAGCCTGAAAATCATCTTCCAGAGTGGAAAAAGATTGCTGAGGTGAAGGAGAATGAAATCTAGGAATTTGTTACAATGCTATTGTGTTGCTGATGGGAGCAGGGAGCCAAGCAATGGATGGACAAAATATAATAGAAAGAGCATCAAAGACAGCAAAATAAACCAATTATCATAAGGTTACCTTTCTATTTTCCCCTGTTTGCTTTTGGCAGTTCCCCACCAAACAAACCATTTTTTTGATCACCAGTCAAGAGTGCACAATTGCACAAGGAGCCTTGCACCACTTCTGAATAAACATTGTGTGTTCCTGCGCCCCCCTCCCACTCTCACCTGAAATATTCTCCTGATATGGATCCCTGTCCCTCACACAAAGCAGTCAGACCACTTTCTCAGAAAGTTCATGCATATTTCCTGGGGGTGCATGTTGCTAATAGGTGCTTAGATGGAGCCAGCCTTTTTTACAGCCAGGGACTTTTTTGTATCCATGAGAATCCTGGCCATATCATGGCCACTGGCCACTCTAGTGCACAACTGTGCCGGAGTTATTTTATTTTTCAGCTTGCACATAGTCTAGGTGTCAGATTCAAGGCTGTGAATTCCCATAGCTATGAATTTTAGTGAATCCCTTTGCAGCTCTTGCCCTAACTGTCTAATCCCATTGACTTTGATAGGAGTCATGCATTTAGACACTTCCACAAAGGGGTCTTAGTGGAATTTTTTAGATGTTTATATATAAACATATATGGTTTTAAGAACAAAGTCTGTAAACTGTAAATCTTTGGTCTATAGCTGTGGTTTAATTTGTCTTCAAAACTACAGTGTTGGTGACACTGTAGAAAATGTGTCAGCCTAAAACATAGAGAATTACATTTATTATCCATGTTAGTTTACTTCATAATTCTTACACAGTGTTGCCTTTAGTGTAAAAGAAGTTAACTAGAGGCATTAGTATTTATAAATATTCATTTTGAGGGAATTATTTAATTTATTTTTTTTTCATGTTATCTCTTCCACTTTGCCCTTTCAAACTTTGTTTTATTTTTATTCTCACTTTGGCAGTTTTAACTGATAATATAACAATATTTGCATTTAATAATTTGCATAATATAATTGTAACAAACTGTAAAATAAATGAAAGCTTGCAGATTACAAAACTGCAGAGCTCAGCAGTACTTAAGTATACACAGAGAAGAATGATGCTGATAAGGCAGACTGCCTTGTTAATTAGTGGAGTAAAATCTGGTTCCTTAAGCCACAAAACAAAGCTAATTAAGACAGAAGAATTTGAACACAAATTGAAAGTGATCTCTTTTTTTCCCCAGCTGTAAAGAGTTTTTCTCTAAAAGTGGCATATATAACACAGTGTATCTTGGATTTATTCCAAGAAGAATTGTGAGCCAGTGCAGAAGGCCATGCTGGGATTAACAAATACATAAAAGAATTTGCACCAGGAGTACAGCTGGAAATAAACAGCAATGACCTAACATTTAATTTATATTTACAAAAGGAAGAGAAATATACTCAAATTTAAAATGGAAGACGTCTATCTCTCTGTTCTATTTGAAACTGCAAGAATTTGAGAGCCAACTGAAAAAATTATATTTCATCCTCATTCCAAAACATTATTTTGTGAGTAAAATTAAGTTCTTCAGCCTTGATTTTACATTTTAAACTTCCCTATGATATGAAGAGTATTTCTTATCTGGAGAAATGGTATTCTATGTCCCTTTCTTTGAAGAACAATAATCTATCTTTCCTTCTTGTTTCAGCCTTAGTATGCCTCTAGTCATCCCCTGCCATTGACACCCAAACTTGGGGCCTGTTCTGTCCTCTATTACATTTTGACTTATTTTTCCTCAACTACTGTATAAGTGTCTCCTTCCTACACACCATGTGCCCTCTCTGTGGTCTTGGAGGCCATATTTTCCAGGACCATTCCTCACATTGTTTTCCTAGACAGTTCCTTTGATCCTTTTTGGGCAACCTTAGTGCCGCTTGTCCACTTCTGCCCCTTATTCACTCTAAGCTCTGTCCCTTAATAGTCACCTATTCTCTACCATGGCATCTTTCTGTAGCCCTGGAAAGATTAGTATTTTCCTGAGACAGTCTTGGGATTAGTAAGCGTGAAACGGTGAATCCGCTTGCCAAAGTAACACTGATCTCCAAACTTTCACCAGGTAGAGGAAAACTAAGTTTGTCTTCCTTTCAGTGGGGAAACACATGAATAAAATTCTGCATTTGGATCCAATTTGTTGGCTTTCAACCATCCCTGTACTAATTCGTATAGATGTACTCAGAAAGTTTGAAGAATGAATGCCTTGGGCAATTTCAGTGGAGATTACTGTAAATCTTCGTTGTTACAGTTATTCTGGGGACAGACAGAAGTTGTGGCTAGCTTGGCATCACTTTGCATTACCACAGAAGTGAATTTTAAAATGAATAAAGGGAGTCAGCACAGCCACAGATAATTGACTGTGGTACAATAGCAGAATAAATAATACTTAAGAAGAGGGCATTCATTGGGCAGAGTGCTCCTACAACACAACAAATCTTCATCCTTAATTCTGTAGCTTGCTGAATGAGTTAACAGAGAGTGACCTGAACTTTAGATGCATTTGCCTTCAATTCTAAGACAGCTGTTTTTCCTCTTGCATCACAGATTTATAGTGGAAAGGACAGTGTGACTTTTAGCCACTCCTTTAAACTGTACAATATGGAAAGCAACATGTGGGGAATTGACGCGCCGCAGTCCCCCCNGGGGGGGGGGGAAACTAGAACATAAAGCTTATAAAACTCAGTAGAAAGAACCAAAACATGCACCGCAACAGGGAATCTTCATTCTTCTGTCCACTTAGGTGTAACTGAGAGTAAGAAGAAATTAAGAGTCAAGGTTTGACTTCACACACTTTTTCTATGGTTGTATAGCTGTACACTCCAATATCATGGGCTTTTGTCAATGTAAAATCAGCTAGTTCAAAATCTGCAATATATATTTATATAAACATTTATATAAATATTTATCCCGTTCCTGATCTTTCAATCACAGAGGTCAATTATTTATGGCAGTAATGTCAGCAAATTAATTGTGGAGAAAATAAAGTTCTCCATCATCAAGATCATCATCTTGACCCCTAAACCAACTCCTCTCCAAGTTGACAGAGATTCCTTTTTCCATTATTCCAAAAAGTTCCTGTGAGAGTGTGGATATATAGTATGACATCTTTTAATGGTAGTGGTTAGGTGAACTACAGGTGACATCACAAAAGGGTGGTCTTGGAAGAACCTTAAATGACAGTGAATATCGGAAGTTATATTCCATTTACTTGATGCTCTGTCCAGCCAAATACCACTACCAGGTCTTTTCGAAAAGGAAATTCAAGAAAAAGATTATTATTGGCAGGAATTTTGTTTTTAATTAAAGGTATACTTTCAGATACAACTGAAAAATGTGTGCCACTAATCAGAGCCTATTTGCTTCTCCTGTCTCGCTATTGGCAAATTTAAAAGCAAAATCCTGCATGTTGTCTAACAACATGTCCACAACCTTGCCTCTTCCCAATAATTCACATGGAATGTGCAGTTCAAGCAACAAAGAGGAGCTGTCTGAAATATTTTATCTTAAAATGTTACTGCTGTTTGAAAGATATTTTTAAACTCCTGTCATCTCCCAAAACCTTATGGGGTTTTTTTCAGACTTTCACAACATATTATTTCAAGTCACCTTTTGAAGACAGAAAAGCCAGGCGTTCTTGGAAATACAGAGTCTAGCAAAAGAATGCTGGACTGCATTCATAAATAGTATGTAGGACAGGAGTAACCCCAGGGGCCAGTTTGCAGAGAGCGTGTGCTGCCTTGGAACCAGAGAGCAGCAGCAGAGCTGCAGCTGAACAGAGGTCTTGTCAGAGCCACAGAGTAAATCCCTGGAGTAGGCTGACTGTGGCTGACTTGAATTTTCTGATTTACATTCTCTGGAACAATATGTGGTTTCTTCTAATAATTACATGGCCAGTTCTCTTAACTATTCATCATCTTTAGCCTATGCTATTATGAGCCCTTTCTTAAACATGAACATAATACTTTGTTTATTTTCCTCTTTCATACATGATCCAAAAATAGACACTTGAAAGCATGCACAACTTACCTTGTTTTAAAGGCAATTTTTTTCCAAATTGATTAAATGAGTTCCATGAAAAAAAGACCCAAGATTAAAAAAAAAAAAATTGGAAAATACCACTCTAGATTACCATTTGTGTACACCTTGGGGAGCTGCCATGGGAAGTGTTTACATAATTTACTTGAGCCCCAATTGAGAGGAAACATCCTTAGCAATGAATATCATCATCTGGTTAGGCTGTGCCTGAAGTCTGGAAATCCTTGTAAAAATGAGTATAAAAGATAATAGGGATAAATTAATCTTTGACATAGGAACATTTAAGAACATTAAATGAATGGACGCACCAGAGAAAAATAAACTTTGGGTCTGATATAAATTTCCTTCAACTTTTCTGGTAGCAGAATGGAGGTAGCATAAAACCATATCTCTTATTCTTAGTCACATGATAAGATAACATTATATCAAGAATAATTAAGCAGTTAAAGACTGAAGTGCACTGTTTGAATAGTGAGAATTAATTCAATAAATTAAAAAGCAGAATATTTAAGACTTGCAAAATAAATTATTGTTTAGTAAAATGCCATAGGGAAAATAATAATAAAATGCATGGAAAAAAATATAGACAGGAAAAATTAGGCCATCTGCATCTATATTGGTTTCCAAATATTTGTAATCTAACATTTGCATCAGCGTAAAGAGTTTTGTCCGTAGAGGTGTAAGCCAAAAAATGTTAACTAGGAGGATCTTTGCTAAGACTTTTCTAATATAGACATGTCAACAGGGTAGTGATAGTTTATGGTGTTCTTGCTTTGATATTGCCTTTAATTTTGTGAGAACTGCTGAGTAAAACTGACATGGAGAGAGCCTGCCAAGCCAAGTCGGTGTGTGTCTGCTCAGTTTTCAAGCAGAACAAGCAGCAAGTTCTTTCTCTCTGGCCACTTCAGGCCAGCGTGAAAGAGGAGTAGCTGCAGTACAACTGTCTCCTACCCTCAGCATGTGGGAATACACAAAGGGATGCACTCAGGTGACATGAGGAAAATGAAGCACTGTGGATGCACTGCAGAATATTAGGTTTAACTTACCCAACATCAGGACTCTTTCAAGTATGGAGGACATTTCAGAAGGAAGACAAAGAAGCATCCTTGTGGCTGGTAGATTTCAAAGGGCACTTTATAAAATCATTCATGTCTTGATGATGAAGACAACTATGGAAGTGAATGCATACTGAGGTGTAAATCCTTAGGTTTAGCCAGAGGGTTCCAACATGCCCTAGCTCCTCTATAGTTTCACCACTGATCAGTTAGATGCTGCTAGACAAAAAGACAATTCAGTGGTGCCATCTGTTTTTAAAGAATCCCCTCCACACACACCAGTCAACAAAACATACAAATCAGAGCAACTTCTGCTCTTCTGGGCCTTCCCAGCTGTGTTGGGCTTACTGATGGAATGTCATCTCTTTTCCTTCTTTTGTTCACCCTGTCCTGCTTCTATAAGAACAGATCATTCTCCATCAGACTGCAAACCACTGTATACAAACTCTCTTGTTCTAATGAAGGGTTTTTACAACTTCTTCACGGCCTCAGACAAGCCAGAGAGGAAGCATCCCACATGCTGAATCTGCTAGACCCATTACTCTCCTGTTCCATCCCTGTAGTTTTACAAAGCCTCATGATGCTTTGTTGCATGGGATCTTCCAGCCTCGGCTGACAGTCCTGACTGGCCTGTGTTTCCCTGAGCAGTTCTCAAGTCCCATTGAGTAATATGAACTTGCTTGTCTAAAGGCAAGTTCTGATCCCTTTGGATCAACGAGGCAGCACCAATTCCCTTTGGTGACCATTGCCTCTTCAGAGTACTTTGGTCAGTTTTGTTCTGGAAATATGTAGTTCATCTCCTTATGCTTTATGAATATAAAGCACTTTTAATTTTTTATTAAATGACTTGAACTGGAACTACAAACACAAAGATTAATATTTTGATGCTGAGCAGTGTGGCTGCAAGTGATCATGTTAACTTACAACTTATTCTGTTGTTGTTAGCCTCTGCTGTTTGATCTTTTACTTGTTCTCTGTGTCTCTGCCATGATTGTCTCTCTTTTTGTTGGTTTATGCTCTTCTCAAAATGCATTTTAAAAGCTCTTCTGATCACTGTTATTTCTCAAACTTCATAAGTATATTAACAAGTATTAAAAAGTAGGACAATACAACTTATTGCATTTTTAAAGGTAATTAAAAAATGAAATCTAAAACAAGCAAAAAATCAAACAAACAAAAAAACCCCAAGAAAATCCAAATCCAAACCAAATTGAAAAAAAAAAAGGAAATTTCAATTACAAAAAAATTATAATAGAAGGAGCATTTTTACAGAATGCATTTTGGTTCATATACTGGGAAAAAACAGACTAACAAACACTTGCTAAGACTACAGTAAGTTTAGCCTTGAACTTTTTGAAGTTAATAGCTTCCTAGTATTTGAACTTTCACATATCTTTTACAGCTAAATTATAGTGACAATCCATTTCAGCACTTCTATCCCTGTTTCCCATGCTCTCATGAGAAACAATTGGTTTATCTTTATGGCTAAGTGTTTGCAGTCATTTAGTCCATAACACTGACTATCCCTCTTTTTAGGCATCATTGAAATCCAAACTAAGCAGCCCAGTCAAAATGATCAGCTAACAAAGTATTACAGGGTGTAGACAAGCTGTTACATGCTGGAAAGGCTTTAAGTACACTTGTATTATGATATACTGTAGCAGTGAGTTAATTGTTCTTACAGATGTTTATTAAAATGGCTACTGTACAGTGACTACTGAGAAAACAAAAATAAACAACATTTTTTAAAAATCACACAGCTTAGAAGCATAGGCTGTTTTTTGTCAGTGTTACCTAGTTACCTGTTTTCAAAATTAATAAAATCTCTCTTCTCAGGGGAGCAATTGATTCTCCCATGTCAGTTTCTCCCTGTTAATAAATATGGAGGGGACACTATTGGATTAACTATAGTAAACTGCAGGAGAAAGTCCTACCCCTTCCCATTGTGGAACTGTGTCATCAGGACTGTCTCAGCTGGGTTAAGCAAAAAAAAAGAAAAGAAAACAATAAAACCCTCTGCAAAGTCCAGGGGTTTTACAGAACCACTGATACACGGGTCTACAAAAGACCTTGTAGCTCTCAACTTCTAATTTCCAGGCCAACATGAAGGTCTGCTAACTGTTTTGAAGGAATTTGTGGGAGGAAACTAAGATCAAGTCCTCTATATTCTACATCAATAAAATCTGTGATATTTCTGTTATATACTCCAGAGGAATGCTCTAGGAGCTCCTAAATGAAGAATAGTTGAAAATTTCTAGTTTCAGCCCAACATTCTGAATTATGTCAGGGTCCAATATCTGTCCCATCATTCACAGATGTTTCTCTAACCTGTTCTTACAAAGCCTTGACAGGACAAGATTCTGCAAGAAATTTTGAAATATGTTGTAGGCAAATGTCTGTTATATACATGATAACTATGTGTTTTTTACATTTATATAAACCACAGTTGTATAAAATATCCTATTCAAAGCTATTTACTCCCTCCAAATCTACAATAACTGAAAGGAAATGGAACTACTATCTGAAGGTGACCTGGAAGGCAGCAAAGTGAACATATAAAGGTCTGCATGCCTGTAATGCTCTTAAGCATATGGAAAAATGTTAATTATGATGAACATTTAATAAGAAAGTTCTCCACTGATCTTGGGAAAAAACCTGGTGCAAAGCAGATGTGGGGGCTGCAGCTAGTTGCAGAATTACAGCATCCATGTATTTACTCCAGATCCTGGGATAAATATTTTTCTGAGGTGACAGAACTGTTGGAACTCAAGTTAACTTGTTTAAAGATAATATAGTATCTAATCAGCTCCATCATTTAATTGCAGTGCCCAGATGCTGCAGTTTGGTGGTCAGGTTCATTCTTTTAGAACGTGAAAGTTTCAAGACTTTGTTGCTGACTAGTTCAGACAGAAAGTCAAACTTTGCCTCCAGTTTCTCCTACCCCAAGGCAAGTAGCTCAATTGTTGAACTCTCTCGGACAATCTCTTCTTGTTTCTTATACTGGGATAGAAAAAAACCCCAGGCATTTTTCAGACATATAATTTTTATTTTCCAGTTCTACTAAAAGAGGATACCTCCTGTATTCCTTTGGTCTGAATCCCTGTATCTTCTTTATGAATTCTGCAGCCACGTCTCTGGCCTAGGAATACATTGGGTTAATATCTACATTCCTGCATTATATTCCTGAGAAAAACAGCAAATATATCTGGTCTTATCACATTTAAATTCCAATGAAAATAACACCACCAAATTATAGATTTGTACAACTCAGCAGATCATTCTGCTCCTAAATTCACTTGTATAATACCCAGAAATTGGTACTATTCTCAAAGCTCATAACTTTGGCACTTTTTAATGTTTTCTACTTCTCTTTACTTTGTCATCACTCAAATCCTGGTCCAAAACACTCTTAGTCAGAGAAAGAAAAATATCCAGGGACCAGATAATGTAAATATATTTACCTAATGTACAGCAAAGCAGAAGTACATAGATCAATTATTTACTGTGTATGAAGTTCTTTGAAGATTGAACATTGAAATATTATTTAAGTATTTTTGGTAAATAACCATAAAATGTTGCTGTTATTTTTTCATTTACTAAAGAATTTGTCTGTGTTGGAGACCTTCTTCCCACAATTGACTTGTTTTAAATATCTAGAAAAGAAACTTCAATTATTCACATGCGAACAAACACCCATATATAAATAGTATTGGACTCTTAAAACTATTCAAAATATTTAACTCATAGATAACATTTTTCATGAGACTAAGAATCCTGCAGCTAGTATGACACAAACTACGTGTTGGACGAATAGGTCTCCATTATCTACAACATAGTTTCTAGTTTTCATTTTTGTACTCTTATTTTTTTTTCTGTATGCTTTTCATTTTCATGGTGGCTCAAATAGTCAGTATAGATCATGTATAAAATGAAATCCTCCAAGCATACTTAAATCTCGTGCCACAAATGGCCTATGAAATATTTGGTATGAACTGAAAAGAGCATATGATTGTACAAAATTATTTCATATGAAGTGTATTGGGGTAATTTCCATAATTAGAAAGGGCATAAAGAAGATCATGTGTGAAAAGACAGTTCTGAAGAGTGTGATATAAATAATTTCTTTTCAAATAAATGCAATTTATTCAATGAGGTTTATTCAATTAGTAGCTCTGAACAAACTGCATTTTGAGCAAGTTTCATGTGACAAATGACTGGTAAACTGCTCTGACTCACAAATTCCGGTCTATCATTTAAGAACATTTCCCAGTTTGCTTTCTGTAACCCAGCCCTTCAAATCTGGTGAATATTAATTGCTGTTTCTTTGAAGTGTAGGTTTAAAAAGAGCCTGTTGCTTTTTGTCAGGCCTCTTTATTTTCTCTTAAATTGTGCTTATTTTATCTTTTATTCACCTTAATCCTCAGCAATTTGTCATTATATTTGTGTTGGTTAAGTAAAGTATCTAGGACTTCAATTATTAAGCAAAGCCATTTTTACCATATAAAAGTCACAATAACATGGAATCTTCCATTTGAGTACATATAATAGATAGATAAATAGATAGATGGATAGATAGATAGATAGATAGATAGATAGATAGATAGATAGATGGATATTCCTGTATGTGAAACAATCACTAAAGTGATTTCACTGTGATATGTTTAATTGGCAAAGTTTCAGAAAGTTTTTCTGTTATCTAAGAAATTATCCACCCTGGAAGCTTTGTTATAGTCACAATTTACTAAAGTAAAGAAAAACTTTTATATCTTTTTTTCCCCCTATATGTAGCACCAATTAACTAAATTCAGGTGAGCATCATCATTGATTCTGGATGAGTGCAGAAATTACTTGTTTAGCCTGTTCTGACTGTGACTGTGCTGTAATGCATTTGTATGTTCCAGAGCTCATTTATTAAAGAATAAACTTTAGATTGTTCTGGATTTGTGGCAAGTATCAAGTGTTTGAAAGAACTTTGTTTTTATTGTGCTTTGGTAAATGTTTTCAGTAGGTGAGAGGTACAGGCAATATGAATATGGTTTGATCCTTTTTCTCTTGTCCTGCAAATGCTTGATATTTCCTCTTTGAATGTGATCTCTTTTCCAGAAAAAAGCCTCAGATGCATATAAATTATAATGGCACTTGTTTGCTAAAGTCTTTGGGTGGCACACCCTGCATGTAAACATTCCAGTCTTCACTAAGTTGTTCCAATAATTCTGAGCTGCTTATTTTACCTTCAACTTTTGAATTCCACTTGCAATTGTGATTTACAGTTCTTTGCACACTCGATTAGAATCACAGAATAATAGAATGGTTTGGTTAGAAAAGACCTCAAATACCACCTAGTTCCAACCCCTCCACTAAGGGCAGTGATACCAGACCAGGTTACTCAAAGCCACATCCAACAGGGCCTTGAACATTTCCAGGGATGGAGTGCCCAGGATTCATGGGAATCATGTTCCAGTGCCTTGCCAGCCTCACAGTAAATAATATCTTCCCTATATATAATCTAAATTTCTTCCAATTTAAAGCCATTTTACCCTTAGATCACTACCCAGGAGAGAGAGACAATACCAACATTCCACGCAGGGCTCACAAGAATAACTTCATTACATTTGAAGTGCTAATTCACCTATTTTAAGTACTTATTTCAGATGTTATGAACTTCATAGCATTTCAGATGATTCACAGAGACACTTCAGGACATTGTGATTGAAACTCAAGAATTAGAAGGTCATTTAGAGATAATATGCATAGTATGAGAAAAATACTAGCTTAATGCAGCAACAGTTAATACTGCTCCCAAGAAATATTTGTCTAAGTGGTTCTTTAAGGCTATTACAGCTTCTGATAAATTGTCTCAGTGCTTAAAAATCTCTGCCTAAAAAAAAAAATATTTCCAAGCTAGATCTTCCATGCTGTATTTTACACTATTTACAACAGATGTAGTGAACAACATCCAACATTTTTGCTACTTACTATCTTTAACTTAAAAAAAAATTTCAATCTTCATTTCTTCGTACTAAATAATTCCAGTCTTTTCAGGCTTTTTTCATAGCTGATATTTTTGCCATCTTCACTGTTCTCTGAACTCTTCAGCTTCTCCACATTTGCCTTGAAAAGCACTTGAGATTAGGTATAGATTAGACATCAGGCAGAAACTCTTTACAGTGAGGGTGGTGAGACACTGGAACAGATTGCCTGGAGAAGCTGTAGATGGCCCTGGAAGTGTTCAAGGCCAAGCTGGATGGGGATCTGAGCAACCTGATCTGGTGGGAGCTGGCCCTGTCCATGGCAGGAGGGCTGGAACAGAATGCTCTTAAGGTCCCTTCCAACCCAAGCTTTTCTGTGATTCTGTGATGCTGTGTCTCCTGTCTGATGTGCTGGAGCTGTAGCACTGAAGTCTCTTGTGGATGGAGAAACTCAGCAGCAAAGCACAGTAGTGAGAATACTGAGCTAAAGCTGCTGTTTTTTCCCACTGCTTTTCCAAAATGCATCCAGCATCACCCCAGAGAGTATCCTGTTTTCAGGAGAGTTGACAACCCTCTATTAAGAGGCCAGAGAAATGTTTGTCTTATTTGTGTGGTTGGAGAAAGGAACTGAACACTGATCTCCCACATCCAGTGTCAGTGTCCTGACCATCAGTTAAAGACTAAGGACAGAAATTCTCCAGTTTTGTGCAGTCTGGCTCAGGTGGTCTCAGAGCAACCTCAGCATCCTCAGCATCTTCAGGGTACAGGACCAGTGAGCACAAAGAGCACCTTACCCACAAGACAGAGGATTACCTTACCTGTGAATTTTGACAAGTTCAACCATGACAGAAAACTGCTAAAAAATCTTTCAAACAGATAGAGATGTAAGTGCCTAGGGACTGCAAATGCCTAAAACTCAGACTCTATGTAGGTTACATAGCACAGTGTCATACTGGTATATCTATATTCACCATTGTATAAACTGGTATATGATAGACATTAAAATAAGAAATTCATTAATTTAACTCTGAGAGTCAGATCTATAACACTTATATCTATTTTCTGTAAAGAAAAAAGAAAATGTCGGTAGAAGTTGGAGACTTGGAAGCTCATGGTTTAAATACAGTAAAGCATTTCACAAGACAATCTACAAATGCAGCTCCCTTCAAAGAATGTTGATGGTTAAGGTAATTTTCATTATGAAATTTCTGGATAATTTTATTGCAAATTTACAATTTATGTTCATATTAAAAATTCAGGTCCAGTTAGAGATGATGTTAAAATCAAAGAGCAGATAAGCCAACATTAAATTATGGTGGTTCCAGGGCATAGCTTTCCTATAATGTTTGCCTAACCTGACTGAGGTGAACAGGTAGCTCTGTCAGCTCCTGTAAGGTTTTTTATTATGTCATAGGCTTGTATAAAAACTACCCACAAGGAAATTAATTCTGCATTTGGTACAAAAGCTCAAACTGTAGGCTGTGGAGCATTACAAGAGTTATGGGCTACAGCATAGACAATTCTATTCAGAGATAGATTTTTCCACCCCTCCTGCTTTACTTAGGATCACATTCCAGGATTCATTCACCTGACAAAAGACAACAGGGAATTAACTAATCCTTCATGTAAATCTAATTCTGTCAATAGCCAAGATCAATTTGGATCAAATATTTGACAGTGCTGACAGTCCCCTCATGTTTTCTAAGTGAACACCAGAGGTCCATTTCAGGCTGCACAAGGGACAAAGGCAATGCCAATCAGAGTTTGAGTTTGAAAATATTCCAAAGTTTTTCTAAAATATGCTGCTTTTGATAAATTATTTGGGTTGGTGTTGCAGCAAATCACAACATCTCTTAAACCATTAGGGTAAAACCATGGTTAAGCAGCACCTTACCTATAACCCTCAATCTGGTATTTCACCACGTGATCAGGAGCATGGAACTGCCAGATTACCAAAAAGATTCTTCATCATTAAACTGCAGAAGTTGCTCTTGACTGATTCCCTTCACACCCACTCCCCCGGTAGCTGGAAGAAATGCTCTAACAGGAATAATTTAGCCAAAGGATGGGTTGTAAAAGGTCATTTACAGGAAACAATGGTTTTTAACTTTGTGTTCTTAGAATAACATAGATTATTAATAATCATGGAGTCATAAGCTTTACTCAAAAGATACTTGATTGGTTCAAAACAGGAAGTAACTGCAAGATTACCAAGGAATTTATAATGACAGAAGGTTGTCTGGTATTACAAAGGGACCACAGACCTCAGTATGAAGGCCTTTGGGAGGTTTCGTTTTCAGTCTGCTCATTCTCAAAAGAGAATCACTCTGCTAATATTGCTGACCTTCTCTGGCAAATGTGTCCATCAAATAAATAATTTACATTATAAAGGCACAGGACAATAGATGCACAAAAGCCATGAAAGGTGATGTTTTAATACAGTCTTTTAAATTTAAAAAACAGAGACAATGAGAATGGAAGTTTTTGCCCACTCAAAGCCTGCGTTAATTCCTATGCAAACATCCAAAACTACCTGTGACAGCAGAAGAGTTCTAGAATACAATGACCCTATGAACTGTGCATTAGGAAAATATGTATTTGGGAAAAAGTTATAATCAGTTCACAGAGACATTGCTGCTAGCTGCCAAGTAAGACAGAATTCACCCTGGCTGTCCTGGTTTTCTCATCTATGAGCCAATATGAAACCAAATGCTCAGTGAGCTGGATGATTAATTTGTGCTCTAAGTCACAGACACGGCAAGATACTAATTTGTATATTTATTTCAGAGACAGAAGGAGGGATGCCATTGAAGTTATGAATGTTCTTAACTGCATAAGTTCATTCATCCCCTCTTTCATCATTTGCATTACAGGTAGCTTTGTTGCAGGACAGATGCTGATGTCTAGACCCGGATAGATCCGTGCACAAGTGTACCCTGGCCTTTCTTCTGAACCTGTAAGAATAGCGTCTTGCTGAGGCGTGTTTAGGAGCAGATTTTGTAGTAGCTGATTTTTCTCTCTCTAGAATTAGAAACATAACTATGTGTCATCATTGAGACATCAGTACTAACAGAGAGAGAGTTATTCTCAGCTTCCAAACCACGACTCGGCAAATTTTAAATCTCCTCGTATTACACATCCTGGTTTTCAATGTACCAGATTATCACTTTCAAAGTCTTTCAAAACTCTTAGCTGGTTTGTTCATTGCTTTTTTCCTCCATCAGATTACACATCATCAACTACTTCCTTCTTCTTTCTGTGGATGTCAGCCAGAATTGCCTGTCAGATTTGTTCTTCAATAAGCCTCACACTTGTGTCCGTTCATGGAACAGCTCACTTAATAAAGAAATTAATAAAATAATAGCATCTTTTTATAGTATGTCTTTATAACATCATATTTCTATAACAGTGTAGTAGGTAGAGTTCCTACACAGGGTGGGGAAACATGTTTTTTTGAGGTTTTTTTCTGTCAGAAAAGCATATGTCACATTTCAAGAGGCAAGTCTAAAGAGAAAAGTAGAACCAGATTACCTTCTCCCTCCCTTTTAGTCTATGACTTTTTAAATATTCACTGTTTGATTTTCTTGCTCCAAGAGGAAACATGAAATGGAGCAGGGGTATGTCCTTGGTTGGTACATTGAAGAGCATTTGGTAAGGACAGTCTTTTGAATGATGAGACCAAAGCTCCCAAATTTGAACACAGCAAAGATCCTGGCAGTCACATATTCTAGGAATATGTTGTAATCAGCAGGCTATTGCAAAATACAGATAATGGCATGGCCTTTCTGTAGCTTACTGGGCAGGTAAAACAGTGGATTCTTTTGATAAATCCAGGGATTGGCAAATGCTGGAAGGAGAGATGCCCATCTCCAAGAGCAGGCTGACTCAGAAGGAGCTGTTCTGTGAGTGTGTACCTTTAACGAGAATGTTAAGGCTGAAAGCAATAAATTATAACAAATTTAAACAACAGAATAAGCTACTGAACATCCTACCAGGGGAAACCTTCCGTGTGTTGAATGTCTGCAGGGTGGATGTCTGTACCTGTGCTAGTCACCAGGTCCTTCTTTAAGAAAAGATTGATCTTATCTAGTTTATGGATCTATTCTAGGTAGAGGATCATAATTTACAATCCAAGTGTCTATTTCCCTCAGTTTATAAAAAAATTAAGAAAATTAAGTGAGTGCAAATATCTACTTGAAGTCAAACAAATAAATAAATTTGGAATAACAGAGAGTATGCTGTACCACTGTCTAAAATTTTCTAGAAATTTTAGTGAAGTGTATGAGCTTCAGTCAGGAGCTGTCACCCTGATACAGAAAGTGCCAAAGCATTATTATGCAGTAGATTCTTGATGGGCCATTCTGACCTCATAATTTATGAACTTATGAGGCAATAATTAAAGAAAAAATAAAAATGCAGACAATTGGCATAGCAGCACAATGCCAAGTGTCCAACAGAAAAAGATTAGATGTTGATGCCATGCTGATGGCTGTTAGTAGCACACAGGAGTAATCAGTGTGGTTTTACTATTTACTACATGTTTCAGATTGTTCAGCAGATTACTTTTTTCCCAATACTTCAATTTTCCCACCCTTCTCCAAGTTAACATTTAAAAATAATTAATGGCAGTAATAATAATAGTAACAACAACAACACTATAATCAGTTCTCTTTCTCCATGCCTTGTTGCCATTTAAAATAGGTGCACCTACAAAACTTTTATAATCATTGTTACAGGTAGTATTATCAACCCAATTTTGTAGCAATTCTTAGATTGAAATGGTTTGGGGGTGTTTGTTTGTTTTTATCCTTGCAGGAATGAGAGGTGAAAAATTAAGATTCTCTTTCTATATAAAAAATTGTGTAACACTGGCTGACAAGTCAGTTTAGCACTGAACACTGAGGTATTTTTGTACTCCTGCAAGACAGCTGTAAGGATTCAATTTATCATTGTCTAGAAACTGCTCTGAAGTTCCACACATGGGAGCTGCTGCAAAACACCTGGTCTGCTTGAGGAAATGTCTGCTAAAATTTTTCATGATTGAGATCTAGCATCCTTATTTACAATTAGAACATGATTGTTTTGTCTTCTTTGAAAGCTTTTCAGCAACATTGAAGCATGGTAGGAGTGTATGAACAGTTTAAAACTTATTCATAGAAATGCACCCACATCACAGTATGATAATGCACCTTGGAAGGGACCTCAGAGGTCTTTAGCCCAACCTCCTGCTCAAAGCAGGGTCAGCAATGAGGTCAGACCAGATTGGTTAGGCTTTAATTTATTTATTGGGTTTGTTATTAGGTTTCCTGGCTTGAGGAAGAATTCTTGAGAAATATGGGCTTTTTTCACATGTCTTTTTGAGCTTTTATGCACAATCTGTCTGTCAGCTGCTGAGGTACACTGAAATTTCTCCTTTGCCTGCAGGCATAGTAATAACTTCAGCAGTGAATTATTGAAAATATTTTCTGTTTCTATTACATTCACTGCTTATTATATCAGTCAGTATTAATAACAAGAATAATAACAATAATAACAACACTGAGAAACAATATATAAAATATTAATATAAATATTGGAAGAACAAGAGAGTGTACTTATTTCTTGTGGTATTTTTAGAGAATTCTAAATGCAGCTCATGAAACTCAGGTGGTGATTTTTTGTTCCAGTTTGTAAACATCCAGTTGAAATAAAAAATAAATTAAAAAAAAAGTAGAAACCACTAACAATAATTCTATATTGAAAATATTGTTTAGAATATGCAGTCCAAAGGGTGTCATACCTGTAATGGTAAAAATGGCATTTGTAAATCCTTGCTGTTTAAGTGGTTCTTACAACCCACAGGGTTATTGTGAGAGAAAGGATCATATTAGGCACATCCATGTCTTCATATTAGTAGAAACAGATTTTTCAGAACTGCACAAAGGAACTAGAGTTGCTCAGCCGTTTTTAATAATTATAATTAATTTTCCTCTAAAGGGACATTATTTTGCCCAAAACTTTCTCTGTTTTTCTTAGCTTAACATAAGGCTACATGCCTTGATTAAGAGTGCTGCATATAGCTGAGGTGTATTTATGGCATCTAATATAGAAAGACTCTTCTATTTGCATATTTATTCAAACATTTCATGAATTAAACATTGAGCAATACAAACATCTCCGTTTTACTGTATTCTCATAGTTCATAACGAAGAAGCTAAGACTTACAGTGTATTGTGTATCATTAAAGTGATCTTGGAAGGGGAAAGGGAAGTGTAATCTTGACCTTTTCATATTCCTTCAAACCACAGGTAAATCAAACTCCTTATTCTAAATAGCTATTAAACCGATTTTTCCATTTCCACTAAATTTTCCTCAGAAGTGTAAATGTTTTATGCCATGTGTTAAGTTAAAACCCACCAGAAAAATAGTGTTCTGCTGTAGCTACAAGTTAATGCTGATTTTATTCATCACAGACTATTGAAATTGGGATTCTCTGGTGTAACTTCATAGAATGTGAGAGACTTTCAACAAAACATTTTGAGTATTCTGTATCCAGGATGACTTGTTGTAAAGAAAGGTAAAAGCTTGTCAGGTATCTCTTCTCAAACTCCTGTAAAAATGGTGAGGAGGTTCTTGTACAGAAATCTTGTGCATGGTGCACTGTAGATACTATTAGGACAGCACTATTGCTTTTGCTATTTTTTCAGTCAGAATTTGCTTTTTAAAAGGTAATTCCTATTAATATAACCCAAATAAGGTCACTTATCAAATATAATGTATAAATTGGCTTGCTGAATGAATGAAGACAAGTTTATAAAGGTTGGCAATATTTAGCATGTGTTATCATTCAGTGCTATTGCTCTAATCAGGAAAAAAAAAAGACTTTAAATATATGACATTAATTTAGTAAAAAAAAAAATTAGTATCAGAAACATTCAGAATATTAGTCTTTGCAATATGACAATTGGTTTTAAGTTCTATCCACATATACAGTCTTTTTTGGTAGAATATGATTAGCAATTCCTCAATTGTATTTGCACAGGAAATTGCAACACAAGTGGGAAAAAAAACAATAACAGATTCTTGTTAATTAAAGTTCTAAAAATGAATTATAATGAATTATGCAAATAAATCTCAAAAGTCTTTTTAAGCTCTTTCCAAGATTTCTCTGCAGCTTTTAATGAGCATTTTTGAATTACTATATATGCATTAAAGGTAGAACTTTAAAATAATTTGGCATATGTGTTTATATATAGTCATACTAACAAGATAATAATAATTTTGCTTTAGCATAGAATAATAAGATATTTTCTTGGGATCCTAATTCAAGATTATATATTTTTCATTGTGTGTAGTAGAAAAGCAAAATAAATACATAAAATAAACTTAGGAAGTTAAGTTTAATAATCAGCTTGTAAATATCATCAATAAAGATCAGAAGCACAACAGTTTTAACCAAACTATTCCAAAAATGTAGGCAATGAAACAAAACCTTTCATGAAATCTTGTCAGTCTCTGCAAATATGTTCTATCAAAAAGTAAATTATACTGATTAAAAGTATGTTCCTGTATAGATACAAGTATTCTTTCTCTGTATGTTCAGAATATTGTACTTTTTGTTTGATATAATTGACATAATTTATGTCAATGGAATTTCAGAATTCGAGAAGACTCCAAAATCAAAGCAGTTCTTTTACATGGTCCTGAACATTTCTGTTCATTGCTCTGGGTCTCAAAAAAATCTGAAAAATATTTTTTAATATTTCCAAGATATTGAAGTAACTGACAAAGAACTGATAATATACTTTCTATGGCTGAATATGTCAGAGATTCAACAGGGTATGTAAAATTGTAATGGATTTATAATAAATTTCATAAACTTTTTACCCTAAGATCATTCAAATAAAGCTCACTGCAAGCTTTAATTAATTAAATAGCTCTAACAGCCCATAGATAAGATGGGCAAGGACATCAGGTTGCTCCATGTTCCTACAGTAACATGTAGAGGAAGGTTTATTAGAATTGGGAACATACCGGAAGAGAGCATCTTCAGTGAGACCTGACCTTAGCAAAGCCTCAGCCTGTGGTTCTTAGGGCAGCCTCTGCACAGGAGCCTGGGACCCAGGTGGCAGCAGGAACACTGGGAAACCCCCAGGGAAAGCAGTAGCTTTAAAGTAAAAAGAGTAAGATTTGAGTCTAAAAAAGCTGGAAACTCTTATTTGTTCTGTATCTATATGTACTTCCAGGCAGTTACCACATTACCACGCATGTGTATCTATGCTTGAGTTTGTTGAAACAGTGTAAGACAGATATATTAAAGAAAAGGGCAATATTTCAACCGAAATGACTTGCAGTGAATAATTACGCTTCCTAATGAATTGCAATTTCTCTCCTTTTACTCCAGAAAGTATTTTACCACCTAAGGAACTAAATAAATGTGAACAGCCCTGAAATTCTGGAGGACAGAAAGGAGGCACAATTTGAACCCACTGCAATAACATTGAGGCTTAATAACAGAAACATTGTTTCAAGCCTTTATACCCATGTTTGATTCTCACCACGTAAACAAGAACGTGACAATGAGTAAATAACTTGTCTCAAGTTTCTGTCATAGACCCTAATTTATTGAATTAGAATATTCTTGTTCCTTCCTAAATAGTGCAGTCTTCTAGACAGGTATGATACACACATCAGCATTTATTTTCTGGTAAACTTTGTCAACATTAAGTAGAATAATGTGCAAACATTCATACAATACATAGTTTCAGTAATACCTGACATGAAGCATTCCCAGTTCCAAGACATGCATTTTTTACCTTGCCCTTATATTATGGCTGTAGCACTCCTACAGCACAGGCATAAAACAACATGAAATATTTACTGGCACTATTTTTTTTTTAACATATACTTTGTGTAAATCCTAGTTCTGCCTGAAAGAGCTTCATCAGGAGCCAAAAAACAAATGTACAGCAGCCACTATGAAGTGCTCTATCTAGATATGTCTGTGTCTCTTAGAATAAAAATTATTTTCATTCACTTTGAAGTACTTTCTTAATAAGTTATCTGTTGGCAATAGAGTTGGTCCTCTGACTTCTGTTTCTTCAATAATTAGCAATTGCACACAGAGAACTTCATAGGAAAGTCTCAAAGTAGTCAGTTAAACTCTACAGAAATTTCCTTATTCCCGCATATATAATTTTTATTTAAGGATAATCTTCCAACGAGAACATTGCATTATCTGCAAAATCAGAAAAAAAAAGTAGTTAGAAGGAAGTGGATGAAGCCTTCGTGAACTTCATGAGGTCATCAGCAGCAAAGTTAATAAAAATTAACACCTTTTAATTAGCTACCAAAATGCCCCATAGGAAAGATCACTGCAGCCCAACAGAGAGAAAAAAAGCAGCACAATTTGACAAGCTTTCTGCCTTCTCCTCTGTGGTGTTGAAAGCACAAAATCAAACCCACCCTTGTAGTGGTAAACCAGTAAGAGTGGCTTCCACAGAAATGTAATTGTTATTTTAATTCTATATTTACAAGACAATAAAATGCCAAGTCAGCATTGACCATTCCCTTTTTTGATCATTACCTGTCAGCTTTTTGTGGCTTTATCACATGGCCTCCAATTTCATTGAAAACAAAACAAAACAAAACAAAGACAGCCAATAACAAAAAGCCCAAAACAATGCACACACAACAACAAGCCTACACATCAACAGCTAAAGGGAAGTCATTCATCCCATAATTGCCCTGGCCTCAAACAAGCCATGAAGTAGTGCACACAATAAAGGCAATCTGTCCTCTTTTAAAGGGAAGTTCAAACAGCTGCCTTGAGTTTTCTATTGCATATTCAAAGTGATAATGTATGAAATTATTAACTTCTGCACTGGGGTTTATGGCATTAAGAACCCCCCATCAAGCAAACAAACTAACGATGTGGCTGATTTTAAGGATTGCTTTGTTAGAGACTTCTGGGTCAATTGGGCTTTCAAAAAGAGCTTGGATACTTGAAACATTTCGGAAGTTAACTTAATTGAAGACGGATGGTGTCTGACATCAGAAATGCCCGTTTTCCTTTCTTTGCATGTCATTCCCCATGTTGATTTGTAAGGATATCTAAGGGTTATATGCCAAGCTACCCAGGGGAGAGACTTTTCGGTTGTTTGACAGCTAGCATAGCTCAGCTATAAGCCAGTGAGCTGCACAATTCATCAGGGGTTTGATCCAAAGCTTGTGAGAGTTAATGGGGGCACTTCTTTGACTCTATTGCTTTGGGTCAGAACCACTGCAAGAGTCACTGCAGCCATATCTTGAGCCCACCCAAAGGTGCATGGATTAGGCTGTCTAAGACTGCTCACCTTCTGGTTTATTTAATAAAAGGTTTTCTGCAATTCTTCTTTCTTTTCTAAAACAAACATCAGTGTTTACTGTCTTTTCTGTGCTTCTCTTGCCCCCTGCAAGACACCATGAAAATGTTATCTTATTGCTCAAAGGTGTTGACCTCTTCTTTGCTCTTCCTCCACCTTCACAGTTCTTTCTCCTAAGAATTTGAAAACATTAAAGGGAAAATAAAAGGTTTGGTCTCCCAAATCAAAGTTCACTGCATTTTCCTGTCATCATTCCATCCTCCTCGTGTGACACAGAACAAAGCTTTCCACTGAGATTTCTGACTATCTAACACCTGTGCAAAGCTTCATGTAGCAAATGTTCTATTCTGGGGACCAGAATCTGAGTGAAGAGTCCAGCTTTAGTCCCACATAGGGCCATAAATGTCTGGCACAATTGATGAAATTCACAGTCCAGAATAAAGTGTGATTGTGGAGGAGCCTTCAGTAACTCACAGGGAGATTGCACCACCTCGGCCGGGGGTTCACCAGGAACCAAACAAGGAGCTGCCCAAGATAACTGGTATGAAATCCTCAGGTTAAAAATGGGCATCATAAATCCCACTGCTTTGGGGCACTCATGGGTTTGCCAGTTTCAACTTATATTGTAATCTCACCTCTGTTTGAATGTCTAAGATGCTCTATTTTCCATCTGTGAGGCACTCTCTCTCCTAACTTTGAAATGGAATCATTTGAGACTGTTAATTCCATATAGTAACTGAAGCCCTATACTTTGCTGACCTGTGAATGACATTCAATGGCAATTAAGTTAGTCTGTAGTTCCCTGAATACCTCAGAACCCATCACGTCCCATTAGAATCATAGAGTTGTTTAGGTTAAGTTCAACTCACATATCTCAAAAAAAATTCCTGAAGCATAGTTTCAAGCAAAATACAGAATCCACTTTATTCCATTATTATTATCAATGGCATTCTGAAAGAATACACAAATTGTTTACCACATTCAGGTAGCTTGCAAATTTAAACAAACATATGCTAAGGCTGTAATCTCTGGGGCAGGATGTCTCCTTGATTCTAGCACTCGCTTATTCTGGCACAGCAGCGGGAGGAATCTCTTGGCACCAGCCTAATGTAAGCATAACCTAAAGTATATTTGACAGAGAAATAACCTACTCAAATGGTTTAATAAAGATTTTATTGATGAATAAAGTTTTACATTCTCCTTTGCTGATCTGACTCCTCTTCAGCAAATAGCTGAAAACAATGCATTATTCTGGTTGACATAACAGGCAGCACAAAACCTGTTCCTGGGAGATATAAATGACAGGAACTTAATGGAAGCTCAATAGTTTTAACTATAATAATAGTTTTGCTTCTAACAGTGACTTACACTTGCAGTGATATAATGTGATATGAGTTTATGGCAGAAGCTAGAGAAGAAGAAACAGTCGTATCCACACTACTGAGTCCTTGTGCCTGGGGTTGTACTGCTTCAGCCTGACAACTGAAAACTCACCCTGCTCTGGACTTAGAGCCATCTGAGTGAGCACTACTCACAGAATGAGCTTAATTGTCTGTGTGAAACAGGCAGGGACATTTGCAGATGTAAATTGAACACTGCTGAAGGTAGCAGTAGAGTAACGTTCTATAAATTACTTTCGCTGGCCTGGCTCAGCACCCCTCACAGAGCTTTCAGCTTGATTCAACAGGGCTCTAAGCAACCAGGGAAGAAAATTTCTTTTAAAGAAATTTAATGCAGCAGAACTGATTAACAGGGGAACAGCCTACAAACAGGCAGCTGAGAGAATGTTCTCGGCAAGCCAAATAGCTCTGTTATGTTGGTTTTATTAATTAACATCTGGCTTCCTGCCTCTAAATCGGGTCCCCTTCTTTGCTGCTTTAATGCCATGTTTTCACCACTTTTACTCTGAAATGTACCCTGAGAATTTGAGATTAAATCCTTTGGCTGTTCAGTTTCTGAAACACAAGTCAATCCCCTCTAAATAGCATACAGCAACACAGCTCTAGTGGTCTCAGCAAACCTCATTTTCCTGCAGGGACTTGGTAAAGAATGGCAAAAAAGAAGAGACAAAGTCCTGCACCAAAGAGAGAAATATAATTAATGAAGTAGACAGGGTGTATAGGAGGCAGCTTTTAACTGAAGAAACACTCTCCATCATTAGGAAAGATTGGGTAGGCATACCAGAGCAGCATTATCTCTGTGGGCTGGGCTCATCCTAAACTGGAAAAATAGCTACGTGTTATGGTTGTGGTTTTGAAAATAAAACAAGACCAAACCTTCAAAGCATAGCAATGCTGGCCACTGCAAGCTGCTCCTCCAGTTTCTGAATGCTACAGTCCAGTCTGCAAAAGTACAGGCCTTAGTCTACTCTAAAAAGGCAAGGTTTTAAAAGACATAAACTACATAATATAAAATTCTTTTTAGTTGATGGTTTTCAGAACACATAGCAGAAACAATACATGTAATTGAAGGCCAAAACTTAGTCTGAACAGATTTGAAAATTCTGCATTTTGCATCTTCACGGTGGAAAGTCTCTTTCAGACTGTTTCCTACATGCTGATAGTTTTTAGTGCCCATCTTGGCTAATGGCCATTTTTTTTTCATAATTACATTACAAGAATTAAAAAATAGGGCTTATTTTCAAATTTCAATCAATCATCTTGTAATTCTTTATCTGCTTTTCTGCCACTTAGTTTGTCAGGGATATGTGTGTTTGTTGGATCCTGGAGAATAATTCTTTGGAAGTGATTCGGTTATATTGTATTCATTATTCCTCATAATATGCTGCCGCTTTGGGAATTTTTATTAACCCTTAGGCTATCTTTAATTTCACAAAATGCTTTGGTGTTTTGCTCTTCTTGTAGCTTCTGGTCTATCATCACTTATTCTGCCACCCAACATACTGCAGAACTAGTGACCAGCTTGACAATAAATGGCATCTTTATTTTAAAAGAGCTTTTCTTAACATGTGCAATTGCATCAAGTGATAGAACATGATTGTCAATAGGTTCACATAACTTGTCCCCAAGTGACATGTTTACTTACTGCTGAGCCACCAGTTGATTGGCTGTAAGATTAGTAGAGATTTGCAGAAAGAAAAATATATCCTGTTAATGCTTCACAAGTTAAGTTTTGTAGTTCAATGTTACTAAATCAACTGTTTTTACAGCGTTAATGCACAAGTTGAAGCAGCCTATTAAGTGTCGGGGAGTTGTTTTTATTCAGCTTGTAAAAGTACACTGTGTGGATTTCTTTACATACAAACTCTGCTTTGATAAGACCTGAGCTGATCTCACTTTTTAAAGAAGTCTGTGCATACGTCATGGTTTTAGTCCACTTACTGCATTGCCTAAAGTAGCAGCTGATGTCATCTGATGAAAAGAGCGTTTCTGGGTCATGTGCTCAAGGCTGCGCTGTGCTGTGAGCAGAGCTGTAGCTGTGATAATCTCCTGCTGCAACAGATAAGAAATCTATTACTGGCAACTCCACATGAATGCAGAAATCCTGGGCCAGCACAGGTTCTCACTCCAGCTGGTAGAAATTTTTCTTGTGATTTTATTGAGCATTAGATATAAAAAAGAGGAAAATAGTTAAATATTCTTATGAATGGAGCTCCAGAATTTTCAGCTCACAGAGTCCAAAAGGAAAGGATTATCTCATCTATCTTTGGGCATCTTAGTGTTATGTTTATAGTCTAAGTTAGTCTTTGTTTCCCCTACAGTCAGCAGGAAGAGGTGGGTAATGTAGATGAGCCCATTTCCTGCATGGTTTGACAAGAGAGCACCAGCTTATACTGGCTGCACAAGATTTGGACTGCTGAAGTTCATATGAATTTCATTTTGTATTATGAATTTCTAGGAAATTAATGAGATAATGAAATGCAGTTTTAAAGGAATGTCTTATTTTCTGTTATTTTCTTTCCTGCTGAGTTCCTTCATAACAATAAAATCTATGCATTTTCAGATGGCCCAACTTTTTCTTGGCCCAACTTGATCTCTGTGTGGGAGGTCTATACCAGACAGTACTCCATGTAGCCTCTAAAATTACTCCTCTTCGAACTGATATGTGGTGAAAGAAGGCTTGTTCTTCCAGTAATCTTCCATGTGTAACTATTAATTACATTTCCTAGCCAGACTGAGGTTTGATTTGCATGGTAAGCATTCTAGGGGAGCCATATATACATTATCCTAGAAAGACAATGAAGCTTCCTGGATTGTCTAAAAAACAATATCAGATCTGTCGAACAAGCATTGCCACTACAGCTGCTACATATTGTAAACTATAAGCATTAATTTAATTTTGAGTAAATAAAGCATGTTATACCATTCCTGAATTCACTGAAACTAGTGGTAAACCCATTTTGACTTCACTGGTGGTCAATTTTAAAAGTACCTTGCAAGCTTTAAAGCGGAAGGAAGTTATTCTGTGGTTTTGGTCAACATTTTCTTTCAAAATCACTTCATGGATGTTATTGTTGCTGAATTTGGCTGAGTATTCAGAGTTTTCTGAATTTCTAAGAGATTCTCAGATATTTTGTCTTTTAAAACAAAATCATTAAAGTGAAACTCTTATCAAATTCTATTTTCTTAGACATGACTATTGAAAAAATATGTCTACTTACTAGTTGATGAAAGTAATTTTCTTTGATTTTCCAAAAGATATTACAATGAGATTCAATAATTTTCAGGAAGTTAGAAATTATTGTTCACTCCTTTAAGTAGGGGGATTTAAAGCATTCAGCATTGCTGCCTGCAGTAATAACCTCAAGCAACACAGGTATTTGAAAGCCTAAATCTCCTTAAATAAATGAGGTTAAAAGTGTTATTTTTCTATTTGTTCATACTAGTCGAGCAAAATAACCAAATTTGAAATATTATTTCGTACGTTGTGTACACAGGACCTCCATAGGGCATTGTTGGCTGGAGGTCTTGTAACTGAGAATGTGCCCATATTAGACATAAAGTGGTGAGATAATAAATAAACCCACTGAATTTAGTTTGTACTGTGTGCTCAGATGAAATGTTCTAGACATCAGCACATTGTAGAAAAAGACTCAGAACTAAGAAAGTAAATATTCTTCATATTTAATTACCTTCTTAGATTTGTCCCAGCTCTTTCACAGCTGTGATAGGTTGCCAGTTCTGGTGCACTTCCAAAGACTTCCATGCTCCCTGAAGTCATACAAGTCCTTAAATACCTAGATAGGAACAGCTGCACGAGGAGGAATCCAACAGCTGCTCAGCCTCTCCATCCTGCCAGCTGCAAGCCAACACCACAGAAAAGGTGCTGGGCTGGAGGAGCAATCCCAGAGGGCACATTTGCTTCATGCCCCATTAGCCAGTGTGGGGTTGGTCTGGCTACAGTCACTCAGGGGACTGAGCAGGGCCAGGAGGGCAGCCCTCCCTGCCTGTGGGATGCCAGCAATTAAGCCATTTGCATATATTTCTCCTATTTGTATTCTTTAACACATCTTAGATCACAAGCTTTCCAGGGTAAAGTTTTCCTCGTATTACGTGTCCAGTGCAGTAGAAAATCTTCATCTCTGCAGCATTATTCAAACCTGAAATTTGTATGTCTTGTTGGAAAGGTTAAAGGTCTAACTTCTTCCACTTTGAGAAATTCCTCCTGGGATCATCCACCAAGTTCTTAAGGACTCATCCACCTTAATTAATAGATTTTTGATGTATCACTCAGCTTCGTTCCTTTCCTCAGGGGAAAACGGCTCATGTTCATCAAAATGCTATATATTTTTAGTATATAAGAACTATGTTTTTTGGATTTGTGCTGAGGTTTTTTTTATTTGCTTTTTACTAAAATCCATGTTCTATTGAGGGGTGAGGAGAACAGGGGATTTGCTTATTTTTTACTGTTCTCGTTTCCATATTTTGAGATTATAAAAATATTCCCTTGTTTCAACATTTAATTTTTTTTTCCCTTTTCTACTACATACAGAAAATATACACAGGCTGTTGCTTTCCTCAGTGACAGATTCAGGCTCTCAGCAAACACTGTCTGACATTACTGAACATAGTCACCCTTCTGCAGAGAGCTCTCAAGAATAAGTGGTATGAGATTAAATATATTAACAGAACCAGGGACTCTGGAGAATTGCTAAGATGTCCCTCACTATTCCTACAGTGGAACATTTCCCACTGTTGGAAAAGATTAACTCTGTACAATAAATAAATATCCTGGAATTCCTTCTTGCTCTTCCCTTTTCTGAGTTTATTGTTCCTGAAGAATAAGCATTTTCCTTTCATTTAAAGGAAGAAAATTGAACCATATTTTGTTAATATGATAAAATGGAATATTCACCAAAGAAGTCAAAACAAATGATTGAGGAAAAGAAAAAAACAATCTTTTCTTTCTAGGGAAAGGGCGAAATTGGTTGTGCAGAATGGGGTTTCTTTTGAGGGAGGGAAAGCAGAAGAGTGAGGTGGTTTCTTGATGCAGCTTTATCTGATGCTTGAGAAAATAAAGAAACACCTTGCAAATAAATATCCCTTTCCCACTACTCCTTATATCCCCTTCCAGTATCTAGAGGGAGCCAACAGAGAGAACTGGAGAGGAATATTTTCTCAAGGGCATGGAGTGATAGAACCAGGGGGAATGGCCTTACGCTGAAAGTGCAGGTTGAGATTGGATTTTAGGAAGGAATTTTCACTATGAGGGTGGTGAGGCCCTGGCACAGGTTGCCCAGAGAAGCTGTGGGTGGCCCCTCCCTGGAAGTGTTCAACACCAGGCTGGATGGGACCTTGTGCAGCCTGGTCCAGTGGAAGGTGTCCCTGCACATGGCAGGGGTTTGGAACTAAACGATTGTTAAGGTGCCTTCCAACCCAAGCCATTTCATGATTTTACTTTTTGCTAACTCTTATCTAAGGGACAGGTTCAATGGCAACAAAGTTGTCATTCAAAGTCTCATTACCCACTGTGTCCAAATCTGAAAGTGAGAAACTGCAGTAAGTAAAAAATGTGCTGTTTAAGCAATGCACTTTTCTTTTATCTCGTAATGAATAAAAATGAAATGTTTGGAACTGGAGGTCATCTACATCAGTGGGGTGACCCAGGGTGTATTTTAAATATGGGAAGGAGATGAGTGTTCAGCACAACTTGTTACTGCATGTCAGCACAGCCCAGGCCATCTACCACATACCCTCAGAGATCCTACTTCAGTTCTGGTATAAAACACAGTAAATTAAAATCCTGTCCCTGAAAAAGATTGAGAACATGAATATGGATATTTGTCAATGAATCAGTAGCCTTTCTGGTAGTTCATTAAATAATCATAACTCCCATTTACCACCAGTCAATTGACAGCTTTGATCCTGTAAATCCCTACTAGCAATGAGCTGAAGTTTGCATCTCTTCTACAAGGCTGCTCTTGAATCAGGACTGAAAAGTGTGACCTAGATTTAAAACCCTGAGATCTCTTTCAAAATACAGTTGTTCAGGACTCATTGCAGTACTATAAAACATATATCAAACCAGTTAATGAGATGGGTAGCCTTTAAAGAGCTAGATAAGACAAATATCTCTTTCCAGCAACCACTCTGTTGACACTTAGATCACTGACAGCACAGAGAGCTCATCACTGCTTCAAAGGGTAGGGAATCTGCCCTCAAATTTTTCCAATATTTCCTCTCTTACCTTGTTAATTTCATAAATATGGCTCAAAGGAAATTATTCTTTCTATAAGAAAAGTATACTTATTTTAAAAATCATCATATTCCAGTAAAACTGCAAAGATCAAGACATAACAGTGAGTTAGAGGAGGAATGAAAAGGGCACCCACTGCTGTGCCCTTCAGAAAAACAGGAAGCTTTTGTCTTAGAAAGAGGAATTTAAAAATTCATTGCGCTGGAAGCGATACAGTGAGTTAATTCACTGCCCTTTGGAAACCTGAAATGTATTTGTGCAGTGATTGTGTTTTTCCAAATCCCCAACCCACCACCACACATCTTGGCACAGAGGGGAACAGCTGCAGTGCTGCAGGTCAGGGGGATGTGTGCTGGCAGAGGCTGAGCGGGAGAAGCCTGTCCAGCACCTGCCTGCATCGTGCCTGGCTGGAGCCACTGCTATCAGCTTCTGACTTTGTTAAAATCCTTCAAATCCACCACATTCACAAATCCTTCTGCAAGATAACTGTTGCCAATAGGAGGCTGCATTTGTCTCCATGCCTACACTCTTTCCTGCTGCATGTATTTTCAATTTTACAAGAGCAATAGAGGGAATAGAAATCTATGTTGTTGTGTAATTTAAGTGATGAAAATACTTGAAAATATTACAGTGTTACAATTATTTAAGAACTGAATTAACATGAACTACATCAATAGACTAGATCACGCAATAGTCTCATCAAAGACAAAATCCATTTAATTCATCTTGCATGTTAAGGAATTTCAATTACAAAGGAATATTTATATGGGATCTGAACGATCACAGAGTCATAGAAGAGCTTGGGTTGAAAGGGACCTTAAAGATCATCTAATTCCAACCCTCCCACCTTCCATTAGATCAGGCTGCCCAGGCCCCCATCCAGCCTGACCCTGAACACTTCCAGGGGTGTGGCATCCACAGCCTCTCTGGGCAGCCTGTTTGCACTGCTCCATCACACTCTGAGTAAAGAATTTCCTTCTAATATCTACTCTGAATCTCTCCAATTTTAGTTTAAAATGGTTTCTCCTTGTCCCACCTCTATCTTCCCATGTAAAAAGTCTCTCTCTACATCTTTTTCATTAGCCCCCTTTAAGTACTGAACAGCCACAATAGGGTCCCCCCAAAGCCTTCTCTCCTCCAGGCTGAACAGCCCCAGCTCTCAGCCTGTCCTAGCAGGGGTTCACAGCCCTCTGGCACCCTCTGTGCTCCCTCCAACAGCTTCAAGTCTTTCTTGTGCTGAGGGCTCCAGACTTTTCCTATCTGATTGGCCAAACCTTGGCAGCCCCCTGGGTTACTGCCATCAAAACACGTGGGACTGCAAGACCACAGGTCAGAAGAGCTGAAGTGGCTCTGTCTTACTGTCCAAAACTGTGACCTGCACAGTATGTGTGTCTTTACAGGGGAACTGGGCTGCTCACCTCCAATTCTGTGTAACAAAGGGACAGTGCATGTGATTAACTTTAAAGATTCCAGTAGATTTGTTTAAAAGCTGAGTATAAAAGCATTTGATTGCATGTTTTTCTAAAAAGGATACAAAGCCAGTGCAACATTTATTCTACAGACATTAAGGGGTGACCTCTGCCCTCCGTTAAATTCACCTCTTACTGGTGTGTAACTATTCTGGTTCTACTAGAGCACCAGGAACCTGAGAAATGTTTGAACAGATTGGTTTAAGAAGTGGAAAATTAACAGAAAAATGTAATTTTATTACCTTTGTTCTCACGATCCTGTAGGCCAAAGCTATGAGACTTAGTCACCAAAAAGACAGTATCAGCCATCAACACAATATTCTCATTAACAAGTTCTCTTTTTATGTAAGACTTCATTTACATATGAAGCATTTATTTAGGAATCAAAAGCCATAGCATTGACATCAAGGTCTTGGAGGAAATGATAAAATATATGGCTGCTAACAGTTGTGTGTACAATTTGACAGTCACAATTCTTGGTCATGGCTTATGAGAGTAATGTTCAGGGGGTACCTGATTTAGATCTTCTCTGCTAAATATGATGCTGTATAGAGGGGTTTACTTTCTGGGTACACATGGTAGAAAATCAGCTATTGCACAGAAGAAATTGATTAATTCCAAAGCAGATAAAGTAGACTTTGTATGTTAAAATAGGAAAAAAAAAGAGTAAGAAAATCTTTATCTTGAACATGACATAATGTTCATAAGTTTAACGTGTGTAATGGAATTTTATATGAATTTTTAATAGGTGAAACTTACCTGTATGAAACTTACATATTGCTGCAAGAAGCAGTTAAAATGGTCAAATGACTGTGTTCATTCCATAATATTTTTTACAAGCTATAGCCCACAACTGCTGCAGTTGTACGTGCCTCTTTTCTCAGCTGCACTTAAAAAAGTAAAGTAATCATTTTGCAGTTTAAGTGTTTATTTGGCCCACTGTTTAGAACTGTGCAAATGTTAGTTTCATACTTATACCATTAATTTCTCCATGCAACAATACATATATTTAATGGAGAGGAGGTTGCTATCTTTTGGCTGGTGCAGCCAGTATTTCTGTGCACTTTACAAGATAAATATTGTATTCTTTCCCCTCTTTAGAGCAGATTCTTATAACTTTACTCATATCCACTAGCATATTGCCATATAAATAATTCCAATGAAGTCTATACAATTGCTTCTAAAATGTTATTCACTGAAAATGGATCAACATTTTATCCTTTGTTTAGATCTTACAAATCACTAAAAGTTCAGGTCACAATATTTATATATTATATTATCACTGTATTTTTTGTGTCATAGCCATCAAGTTTCACTGAAGTAAATTAAAGATTTTTTAATCAACATCAAATGGATTTGGGTCGTACCATATGCAAATTTAGTCACAGTCTGGCTTCTTCAAAAGTACTAAACTTTCTTCCTAATCCTTCTCCAAATTATGTCAATGTAAAAAAATCCCAGTAATTTCAAAAGAAACACATATAATTAATAGGAAGTGCTTTTGAAAATCTTACATATTGTTAATGTTTCAACTTTAACACCTGAACTACATCTCACTACATATATTCACAGGAAATGTACATTGAGATCAGAGGTGTTTCAGAGATCTTTCAACTGCTCTTTGATATGAATATCAACACAAAGGAGTAGGAAGAAGAGTAGAATAGCCTTGCTGCATTTGTATAAAAGAAGGCATAAAGCAAGAAAAGTGATACTCTGCTCATGTTTAAATCAACAGTACAATATCTGCTGACTTAGCAGCTCCAGGATTTCTTCCTAAATGTATTTCAAGTTACTTAAAAGCTTCAGAGCATTCCTTCAATGAAATAGCTTAAAAAAAAGAATAAAGTCCTATTTGGGTATTAATAGATGACTGTTGCACAAATATCACATGTCACAAAAAATGCAGCATAAACGTATACAAGCTTGAAAATGTATTTTCCTGAAAACATGTTGGAAGCATATTTCTGACAGCTAATTAAAGCTTTTCCATTCTATCACTCATGTTTGTGTGAGGTCCAATGAAACCTGAAATGAAATGTATTATGAAGGCTATGCTTTAAGAGTCAAATTCATTTTTCTCAGTACATCCAGAAATCAAAATCTGGGTATCATTGAACTCCAATGGAAGTTTTACACTTGAATTATTTAAGTTTCTTTATTTCTAAAGTCATAAAATTATAAACAAAATATTCTGGGAAAACCTTATATGCCCTTAAGCGAGCAGATTTTGACCATATTACACTTTATCTGAGCTGAATCTCATATACAGATCAAAATGTCATCCCAATTCTCAACCAAAGCAATTTCTTCCTTACATAAAGCAGATTACTTCTGAAAAGATTGTTGTTGCATAAACACCCCAGTGCTCTTACTTCTAAGTTTAAGCAGGAGTTTTCAGTCTGAGGGCTGTTCCATTCATGCAGCCACATCCCATGAGAATAAAAGGGGGGTACCATCCTCCCATGAAGCCCCAGGCACAATCTTTCTGCAGGTACATGGAATTAAGCTGATCAATATCTGAGTCTGCACCCTGACAGAAACAACTGTTCATTCTTTAGCCATGATCCCTTCTCTGTCGGCCACTTGTGTTTTTTTCATAGAAACTCCACTTTTCAAGGCTCTCTATGCATCATTCACTTTTGGTGGAGCTACAAGATGTGGAAAATTTTCAGGCCTTGGCATTTCACAACCAGTTATAAAACAAGTCCATATAAATAACTAGAGAATGAGAGTGTGTCCTGCAAATACAACATGGTTGCATCAGCAAGAAGCAGAAAGGCAAAAAGAAATATTCCAGTAAAGAAGTTAATTGAATTTAACAGCAGGTGTATCAACATGCAAGCCTCTAGGACAAACACAGATTGCTTTAAAATGTAGTAAACCATCCATGTGCTTTTACTTCAGTTTAGAAATTGATTAAATGGACACCTGTGGTGCTATAAATCATCCTTCCTTCTGATTCATGTGCTGGATTTGAACCTGATAGGTGCAGAGTATCACTCAGTGAAACAGGGTATGATCTGTTCTCATGGCTCTTCATAGGTGGCACACAATTATTCAAGAATGCATAGAAGAATTATAATGGGATTAAAAATAGAAGCCAAGATTATCCTTACAAATTGTATTAGGAACAGATTTAAATTCAAACAAAATTAACCTATTTTGTGCTTTGGCTAGAATATGGGAGTTTTGATCAGATGAGTTAAAGAATAACCCAGGAAAATTTGTCTTCCTGAAAGAAAAAAATTTTCAGTTAACAGAATTGGATTTGCATGGCAAAAAAATCACCTATGTTAAATTTTATTGTAATCACTAAATTTAATTTCTCTTTATTTATTGCTATGTTCCTCAAATAATAGCATCAAATATCATGTATTCAATTTGATATACCATGATGCATTTTAACAAAAGTAAAGATTTAGATCAATTAAATGTTTATTAAAACTAGCCAGTGGTACCAGAGGTGGCTTCCCTTATTGTGAATTGACACACAGGTCTTATCAGAGAACAGAGGCACTTGTGTCTGTGACTGGAAGGAAAAAAGGAAAACAGTAGTGGTACAGAGTCTTCTCTTGATCAGTGTCTAAATCAATGACAACTCTTGCACGACTGCTAATTCTTGCATCAACTGACAGCGCATGTTCACTAAATCCATGCATGTGATAAGATTCTTTCAGAGCATATGAAAGAATATACCTATTAGCATTTTCTTCCTGACAGTTTGCTGACAGATGTAACATTTGGATTAAAATATTTATTTTAATTGCAAGAAAGTAGAAGAGGTAGCAGTACTTGAACTAGTCATGCCACAGTACTTGAACTAGTCATGCCACAGGACCACCATAAAATGACTTCTATTTGTTAATGTCATTTACAAACTGCAAAAGTAACAGTAAGTGGAAGCACTTGAAGCTAAGGGAATTAACCATACAGTAAAGGAACTTTATGGACAGATCATTAATCTTTGACTGCAAAGAGTTAGACTTGATTTTATGCCAAATATTTTACTCTAAAGATTTTGCCAAATGGTGAAAGCTAAATTATAGAAGTAATACATATTGAAATAAGACTATTTAAAATTTATATCTACTATGAAAATAGGCAAACAGCATCACATTTTTAACATAATCTCAAAATTCAATTCCTAATTCAATAAAAAAATTGGCATAAAGTTGTAATAAAATTAATTAGTGAGCTGTGTACCACATTATGTTTTCATTTCCAACTTGTTAAAACAGCTGGTTTCACCACTCATTCTCATGTGCTACATTTCTCTCACTTTTCTTAGTATTTGTGTGTGGGCACAAAAGTAGTTGAAAAATATACCTGTTCTGCTAATAACACCACCTGAAAATCAGGAAATGTTTCAAGGAGAAGGAAGAGCAATATTTTTGCACACTGTAAATGGGATGAGAGGCAGATAGCTATCTTCAGGACATCTACTGCATCTGTTTAAAATGGTATCAATATTCCTAGGACATTAAATTTTGACAGGAGATGGAACATATCTCTACCTGGCCCTAGTTCCATGCACAGTAAAACTGGAGCAGTGGTTTTGTTTCCCAAGAGCAGCTGTCTGCAGTGATTGACCTGTGGACCTTGGCATCCCTTGGAAGAGATCTGTGATGTGCAGGAGTCCTGCAAGCAGCCCAGGCTCCACCCTGCACAAGTCAGAAGCCAGGCCAGGGCTGAAAGCTGCCTCATGGGACAGTCTGCCTAAACTGCCCATATCTAAACTCATGAACTAACAAAGCTGGGAGTCATCTCTCACCCTGGGAGGGACAGAGGTATGGTCACCTGCATCCATACAACTGAACTGTTTCATCACCTACAGCTGCATCCAAGATATTTTTGAGTCCCTGGGCTTTGCTACCCCCCAGCCATGTCTGGCAGCTGTTTGAGAGAGTCCTGTTGGGCACAGGGTGAAAGCATGACAATGGCCATGCCACAGGGCAGCAGTGCCTGGTGCCACAGGCCAGCAGTGCCTGGTCCCACAGGCTTCCACACTGGTTTGTGAAGAATAGCAAGACATAACTTGTAAGTGTTCAGCTTGCCAAGAGGGTGAGAAGCGACTGCACTCGAGGATCCAGCAAGAATTACTCCCCATTTGCCTGAGGGTGCCAAATGACCGATGGCATCAGTGTACTGACCCTTATGCCAGGCTGTGAGCATCCAGAACTCAGGGAGTGGCAAAGCAAGTTAACCAGCTAACAGGAAGAGCATGGTGTTGTTAAAGCAGATGCAAGAGGAAATCACTAGTATATTACTTTGGCCAATATTGAATACATTGCAGAGAACGATTCTTTAACACCAGTAAATTGGAGATGATTAGGTAGCAGGTATGGGATTAATAATGATTGGCACTTACAACTCAGAGTGAATTAAAAAAAAGGAATTACTCTCAGTGTAATTAGATTATTTACAGATGGTTGCTTACATTTTATTGCAAATAGCTGACATGTTTAATATTTACTTACAGGAACTGCTATGCTAATACAGTTACATATTTCTGATAAGGAAAAAAGTTCAAATTATTTGAAGCATGCATTACAAAAAAACATCTTATAGGGATTGTTCTTTACATCAGCTTAACAGAAACCTACATTAAAAAACATAAATTATTATATAATTTTAATGTCCATTTCTCCTAGCACTTTATAATAACCCTTGTAGGAATCATATTTATTTTTCTTTTTCTGGTAAGAAACAGACATTTAAGAAATGTTATTTTATTGTGATAAACTTTTTAATCTTTTCTTATTTTCCAGAAATAGCACAAACTCCACTGTTCTGTAGGTTAACACAGTAAAGGAGACAACAGCTTCCCTGGCAAGCTTCTCCTTTAAAGAGAGACGTTTGCTCCTGGGACATAGAGCGGATTTGACAAAGCTCTAATTGGAACCTATGTGATTCTTGATTTTTAAAAATTCTTTAGAGACTCTAATGACTTATTTATGCTTGATATTACAATCACCTGGGTTAGTCTTCCTTGGATTTGGATGAAGCAAATCAAGGTATTGTACTTTGGGAAGTTTCTTTGTGGTAAACTAATCTATTTAGGGACTTGGAGATGTATTCAGCTGCCAGCACACAACCACAGAGTGCCACAGGGCGTCTGAGTGGTACAGAGCTGACACCCTTCTGCATTCCCCTGGAAACACAGCTGAGATGCCATGGGCTGTGCTGATGGGTCCTCCCCAGCTGTGTGTGAGCCCTGGGGTGAGAGGTCTCAGTCTCACATCCAGTTCCAGCCTGACTGCTCTGCCATTTTAAATAAAAATCAGTGTGACCTGGGTTGGGTTGAGACCTTGCATCAAAACTGAAGAGAGGGTCAGCAGCCTGGTTCCAGCCTGCCCAAGGTGTATGGAAGACTTGGGATTGCACCAACATGGCCCTGGGAGTTCCCTGTTTGCTTCATGCCATTTGCCTTTAAAGATCCCAAAGGTTTTAAAATGATGAGCAGGATCTTAAAAGTTCAGACTCTATACTGATACACAGAAATTTTGGGCTGAATGCTTCCTCCAAAGGGCACAAAGATGTGCAGTGTTTCTAAGGAGAGGTCTCTGGCAGGGTTGCCCTTTATCAGGAGGAAGCTATCCACAGTGAGGATGTGTGAGTGCGAAAGAAAGAACTGGCATCTCTTCATAAACAGTGGTGTGATAAAGTGCAGTTTTCTGTAAGGGTTTCTGTGAGGAAACAGGGCCAGTTGAAGAAAGTGTACTCATGTGCCTTAGGGATTTGGTAAGCAATGTTAGAATCAAATAAAATTCTTGCTAAAAAATAGTATTACTTGCCGAAGTCACATCTTGAGGTTAGAAATCAGGATTTTTAAACTTCTGAGGTTTGAGCTTGCAGTGAGGATTTGCTGGGATAGTTTTATCAAGATTTCCCTGATTTCCCTGATTTCCCTGATTTCCCTGATTTCCCTGATTTCCCTGATTTCCCTGATTTCCCTGAAACCATGAAAATGAGAAGCATGCAGAGACAGACAGAGAGAAAGAGAGAGAAATAACAGATTTTTCCTTGTTTGGCTCTGGGGGCTAAAGCCTGAGGTATTGAATGCAGTAAGATGCAGCAGTGGAAAATGGAAATGAGGGAGGGATGAAGGCAGGAGGGGAGCATAAAACTGAAAAAAACAGCTGAAAGTTTTAGGGAGAGGGATAAGAGAAATAAAACCATGAAGAATCAAGTATAAAACAGAAGGGAAGTCCCTCAGGGTTAATCCAGAACCACAAAGTAGCCTTGCTATGTTATTAAATACCCAGTTTTGTATAAGTATCACTTAAACCACTTCTTTCATGGGATATGGCAGCTGCAAGCCAGGGCACAGTGACACTTTAAAAACAGCTGAGGAGAGGAAGGACATAATACTTTCTACAGGATGAACTTTATGAGTTTGTCATGCAATGAACTAAGTCAGAATCTGGCTAGGATCTTGTAGTTAAGTCTTTCAGTCTTGTAAAAAAACTCTATTAGATATTTAACAAAGCTAATATTAATTTTGCATTTCACTGGGGGAAAAATCCTGTGCCCTTTGGCAGCCCTCTGCTCTAGTACCAACTTGGACCTAGGTTCAATAACATCTCCAAGGAAAGAAAAAAGCCATTAACATTGTTTCTCCCTGCTGGTTTTTTTCTTTTTTTAGACTTCAAAGTAGCACTGATCTCAGGGAATGCTATCAACTCTGCAAGGTATGACAGGGTGGCATGCAACAGTGGTGCATCTCCCAGAAAAGTCTGCCTAAGAGCAAATATGACAAATTCTTCTGCTCTCAAATCTTTAAACTTGTGCAAACCAAAACAGTCTGGGAATGGGTTTCCATGCTGTTGACCTTGTGCTTAAATTCTTGGCTTTCATCTGGCTTAGGATGAAAGTTCACATCATTTCCCTCAGGAATAGACAGCAGTACTTGCCCTTAGTTATATTTCTCACAATTTACTCAGTTTGTTTTAATTGTATTTACAAGGAAATTTAGAGGAAATATTACCAAAAAATAGATATTGTTATTTAAGTAAACACTGGTGACTATTGCAGCTATAAATACTGTGACTACTGTGATGACTATTGACATTTGGTCAAGAGGCAACCTAATTCTAACTTTTACCCTCGGTTAAAATTTTTATTTAAGGACTTCTCTGCATTTCAAAAATGTCCATAATTAAACTCAATTTGTTCAATGCAGATTTCATACGCAGAACTATATCAGTTTAAAACACATAAAGCAGCACTGGCTTACATCCATTCTAAGAGGTTTCATTGATGAATTTTTGGTTAGACACAGTAATGGTCATGCATCAGCATCTTTGAACATTTTTTCCAATGTTTCAGTTGGCACAAACACATGTTGTTATACCCTGTAGAGGTATTCCACTGCATTCCTACCATATTTTTGGTCAAAAGCTTTTAAATTTTAGCTGTCTTTACCCTAAATAATTTAGTTTATTTTTAGGAATCAGGAGTGAAATCAGGATTCAGTTCTGAACAATTTAAGATTTCCATTAAGAAAAATCTCATTTTCTCAGCCAAACCTTGCTGGACCAATCACACAAATAAATTTTGTGTCAAATAAATTCTGTAACAACTACAGAAAATATAGCATTATTTAATGAGAAAAACTGCAAAGAATAAATCTGAAGGGCTTTTCTTTTCAGAGTATTGAAACATCAGATTTGGACCACGGCTGTGCCTGGTAGATGACCTCATCTTACATCCTGTATGCTTAAAGTACCTAAACTCAGCTCTGGGTACCTAAATTAAATCCCTTTCCTACCAAGTCCTGGTAATGTGCTCTTGATTAAAACATAAAGGCCAGAAGAGCATCCAGTATTGATCTGATTTTTTTCCAAAGTTTATAGCTCAAAAATTAAAATTTAGCTATGCTATGTTCAGCTCCCAACCAGAATTTCTTATGATTTAGTACCACTATTTTCTCTGAAGAAAAAATTTATGCAGAACCTTCTCACTGGTATATGAAAAAGGCTGAGATCCACAAGGTTGGTCAGTGGTATTTCTCAAAGCTTTAAAGTAGGGAGGGCAGCTATCCACATATCTGAGCAGCACAGAGATCACGTTGGCCGTGGCTCAGGGCCTTGTCTGTACACCTGCAGGGGTGTCAAGGATCCCAGCAGTGCTGGGAGTTCATGGAGCACTATCAATGGTATTGTGACTATACTATTATCAATGACAAATGCCAGCTAAAAGCCAGGCTAACTGTATAAGCTGCAATCATGTTTAGGTTACCAGCTAAACACATGTCAACATTAGCTCTTTGACAGGCATTTTTTTCCCATTAACAAAGGATTTTTGTGATTTTCTTAAAAACTAAAAAACCCATGTTGAGATAGACACCAAAATTAGATTTTTTTCATTTGTAACACATTGTTTTGCATTTCCCTGAACATTTCCAGGCCCATCCTGGAGTCACCTAGAATTTGTGTTGGTTTAAAAAGTAAAACTGTGAATTAAGCAAAAGAGGAAACAATCCAAGTATAGTTTTATTTATCTCTCAAGTCATACCATATCTTCAAGTCAATGAAACTTAGTTTTATTCATCACAGTGGTAGACAATGTGTTTCCCAGCTTTATAAATGAACAGAAATAAGACTCAGCTAATGGCTTTAAACTAAAAGAGGATAGGTTTAGATTAGAAATTAGGAAGAAAATCTTTATTGTGGGGGTAGTGAGACACTGGAACAGGTTGTCCAGAGAAGCTGTGGATGTTCCATCCCCAGAAGTGTTCGAGGTCAGGCAGGATGGGGCATTGAGTAGCCTGGTCTAGTGGAACCTGTGTCTCCCCATGGCAGAATGAAATGATCTTAAGGGTGCCTTCCAACCCAAGGAGGAGCTCAAAGATGACTCTTTGAGTCTATCTGTGATCCAGTGAGATTGTATGGATAAAGCAAACGTCATCACACTGGAAGGACTCTGCCTAAAGAAACACTATTTTTATTCAAGTGTATAACAAATGGAGATGCTATTAGCCACAGTTCCATGACTGCTATACTGGGTCTTATTTTCCTTTATCTTTTTGACCCTTATCCACAAATAAATGTAAACAGGGTTCCATGTCTAGAAACGTCTTACAAGGAACCACACCTTGCTGAGAAGTTCTTTGTACTGAAAAGTTATCTCTATAACTTTTAAATTTCCCTTCTTGCCCCATTTTATTGAATAAAGATGTTCAAACTCAGGGTAGTGTACACAGAAGAGTATGTTTTTAGACAAGTTTGGCAACAAAGGGAAAAGGATTAACAGAAGTCCATTTTAAAACCTTTTATTATCTAGTTCTGTGAAAATACCTTCTCTTCCATTGATGTCCAGTGTTGCATCAGACTGTGTCAATTAACATTTTCTTCATACAGCAGAGGGTCAAATGTGGTTTTATAACTCATACAATTTTATTGTTCTATAACTTCATCTATTCCAAAATACTCGTCTCTGAGATACACAAGCACCAGTGAAAAAGCAAACAGACCCATTTTATGGATATTAGTTGACTTTGGTTTCTTTTCATTATGCATTTCTATTAATTATGTTTGTATCCCTACTCCCTGTGACAAATCCCAATAATTCAAACAAATATTTTAGAATTTTAAACAATTTTTTTCTTCCTAGCTGACTTTTAAAATTCCCCTCAAACACATGATTCTGTGATTTTCTTTATTCATGGAATCAGAGATTATCAGAAACTATCATAATGCATTAGCAGCTTTCAGGTCCTTATCTGCCTGTTTCAGTGGGTACTCTGTTAGTTTTCTATGTTCACAGACTTCCTAACACTCAAATATTTCAGTTAAATCTTGAGATGGATCTCAACTATTATTGATTTTTTTTTTTTAATTATTACTACTTGACATCCAGGAAATAAGAAAACATGGGCAAAAGTGGAAGAGACATCATGGACAAACCCTGAATCCATCTTCTTTTTTTTTTTTTTTTATTTTATAGCTTGTCTGGCTGCATAACATCATTCTGGACATTGTGAGAATTTAAGTGTGCCTCAAAGATGAAAATTTTAAGGCATGAGATCATTCATGGATAAAAGTGCATTTTAAAACAAACATGTTTTCCTGAAAAATATTTTTATGGGACAATTAACAGCCCTTCCCTTCACAGTTCCTTTTGAAAATAAGCAGACACTGATTCACTTCCAAGCTGCTGATGAAAAAATAAGGACCCAGAGGAAAACAAAGCAGACAGGGACAATACTGTTGATATAAATGAATGAATACATTCCATTGACAATTCAGTTTGTCAGTGAGACTCTAAATAGCCAAAAAACCCAGACTTGCAGGGAACCTAAGTTTCCTGCTGAACTTTGGCACTTGATAGTGAATGAACATTAATATCTCAAAATATTTTTCAGAAGCCAAAATTATTAATTTTTTTTTGTCATAAATGGTAGATAGTATTTATTAAACTTTTCCTTTTTGATAATGTTGAAATAAAATATTTTGAAGTTATTAAAATTTTGTTGTATATTACATGTTAGAAGCACAAAACAAAGTGCAAAAATAAAATGCATTACATATTATTTTAAGTTATTAAGGAGCTTTCTTTAAATCAAACATAATATTTAAAATCATAATTAATTTGATTTAAAATAAAAGGCCTTTAAAGTCCTTTTTGCTAATCTATAAGTTCATATGACAGCAATTTGAAGTAATTCCATTAGAAGTACATACTGACATAATCACAGGAAACATTTTTATTTTGATACAACAGCATTTCACCTCAAAGTCTGTTGACTAACTCTCATGCTAAGAAAGCAGCTTAATGTTGGGTAATGCTTGATGATAACTCATAAATGCAAGGGAAATCTCATTTTATGCACACTGCAGACAGCTTAGAGCTCTGCCTTTGCAAGTGATTCAGTGTGACACACGCACAGACACATCTGGTATTTATAGTTTCTTTTGTCCCAGCTTTGGTTGTCTTTGCTCTCATGTCAAGTCATAAGATCCTAAGGCAATATAGAGTTTCCTCAAAATAGTTTAATTGCTCACTGACATTATCTTGAGTGAAATCTAATTTAAAATGAGGACTTTGCAGGTCTTGCCAACTTGTGAAACGCAATACTACATTTATTACTGAGTAAGAGAGTATCTGTCATGGCATTTAATCCATTCAACATGAAACAAAAGGGTGATATTCTTCATTTCCAGCTTTAAACATATAAAAGTTAGATGTCTCAGTCTAAGCTATCGACCTTAAACTGCCTCAGTGGTCAGTGGAGGGAAATAGCCATTTCTCATGACAATTCATCTGACCTTTCTTAGGTACATAATTTAAGATGAGATGAACAGTCCTCCAGGGAATTAAAATGAGATAAACTGCCATCTAGAAATTTGATATCTATATCTAACCTAATCACTGGAGGCTTCCTCTGCAGTCAGTGGAGAGAAATAGGCTTCCTCCCATGACCTTCATTGTCCCCAAGGCATCTAACCTCCTGAAATACGCCTCAGCTGCAGAGCTGGGGAGCCTGGCAGCAGCCTGGCATCGCTGTGTCCCTGACTCGGTCACCCCTCTGTGCAAGCACAGCCCCACAGAGTCCTGTGGAGCCCTCACTGCCCAGGGCTGCTCCTTCCCCTGAACCCACCCAGGGCAGGGTACCTGCCCTGCTGCACTCAGGCAGCGGTGACACCACAGAGGAGCATTAAAGACACTGAGTCAGGAGCTGGAAACATCCCATCTGATTCTGTACTGGATTAAACCTTAATGCTACACTGGTGTAGTTGTGAATTAATCACATCAACTTCAGTGCAGTTATTGTGGCCTGGAGCCAGCAGGAGAGCACAAAAGCAGTGTTTGTGAGGCTTTCTTCAGCTTATGGCAGCTGTTTAGCTCATCTTTGATCATACTTACTTTTTTTGCAGTTAAGCTTTTTGGTCACACTATCTTTGCAGAGATAGCTGTTCCGAACAATACCCGTGTTCACATGCCAGCCAAGGTATTTGTGCGTGTGGATTAGCTGGTTTTTGCTTGTCATGCACTCATTCGCCTTTGTGTTGTTTTTGTTTTGTTTACAAAAAGATACTCAGCTACTCAAGGAACACAAGCAGCAGCATATGACACAGCTGAGCAGCTGTACACGAGAGTTAACATCGGTGCAAATGTTCCGCTGCAGGGGTAGGAAGGGCTGTGCCACCCTAGGTCAAGGCAAGGTTGGTAGCCAATATAATTCAACAATGAGCAGCAGATGCTCTCAGCAAAGACTAGCAGGACAGGGCATGCCTCTGGCAATGCATCCCCAGAATACACATCCAGTTTTCAGTGGCTCAGAGACTTCCTGAGCTGGTGTGAATGCCTTTGCATTTAACAGCCCTGAAAGGATTTGCTTCCGTGTGAATTTATTACTTTTTTAAATCCGTGTAAACTTTGAGTATTGCAGGCATCCAACTGCACAAAGTTTCTCAGCCTAATTACACACCACATGAAGGATCCTGTCCCTGGTTTAAGCTGCCAGTTACTAGTTTTGTTTGATACTGCCTGGGTTTTATAGCCAAAGAGATATGGACTTACTGTTCCTTATTAACCTTGTCCAGCTCCTACACGATTTTGTAGACCTACACCCTGTGCCCTCCCATTCACCTGTTCACAAGGCTGAGTGCCAGTCAGCTGAGTCATTTCTCATTTCCAGAGGTTCCATATCATCAATCACTTTTGCTGTTCTTTTCGTACCTTTTCCTGTTGTTCTCAAGTGTTTGTAGGCAAAAAATGAACCCAGAGAAATAAAGGTTTATCAGAGTAAAGGAATAATAATGCAGTATATATTTGCAAGAAGTTCATATTATAGGGATATTCAATGAGAAAAAAAAAATAGAAGCCTGACTATTTTTCTTCCTAGGTGCAGGTAGTGGAAACAATTCAAACAGACCAATACACTTGAACATTTTTAACAAATATCTTCATCCAGTTTGGATAGAATCTATATAAGCAGTTTTCTCATAGGTGATAATAAAATACTTCCATAGAAATTTAAGAAATTATTACAAAATTTGTATGAATTTTAATACTCTCCAAATCACACTTCAGTAATAAGGCTACCTTAAATCTTTTTTGATGCTTTTCTTTAGAAGTTCCATAATGTAAGGAAATAAAATGCTCTGCAAATATTTGAAAAGTACAGCAAGACTGTTGTCATGATAAGCTGCCAGGTTGACACTGAACTCAGGAAAACAGGAATTGAATCTCACCTGATATAGGACTAGGCAAAGAATTAAATGAAGGAAATATGGGCTTATTGATGAAGAAAATTTAACCTTGACTTACCTTTCAGACTTTCAACTTTAAATTACCTTACATTTAATTAGATGATGTTAAATTAGTGTGGCACATTAAAATTCAACAGAATATACACCCAGGGATTAGAAACAGAAAACAGACTTCTCCAAAAACATTTTTCTAAAATCAGACCATTTCTATGGAATTGTTCTTGACTGTATTTAACCAAATAATCTATTAAAAATCTGTAATAAAGATTACTAAAATCTTTCTTACAAAATAGTCAGATTTAAACTTTGTAAGTGATCATTGTGATAGTAATTAATCATGAGAAGCTCAGGTTCATGGTACACAGCTTGGAGGACTGCACATAAAGTTTATTTTAATGTGGTCAAGTGTAAATGGTAATGTTAATCAAAGCTCCCATGTGTCAATCTCTTTTCCATGTAGAAAGCATCTTGAATAGGTGTTCAAAATTCATGCTACCTTAGCATTTGACCTTCATGCAACTGTTCCTGTAGTATTTTGCTTGGTTCTTGTGTCATTGTTTCAAAGGTTTTTGAAGGACTGAAGAGATTCAGAGAAGAACCACTAAAGGAACTTTCCTTGCATCAAAAGATTCCAGAAACTCAACCTGAGAGGGAAAGTGAAGTTTATAAGGGCACAAAGTAAAAGTTTGATTGTGATTTCTTAGGTCAAAGACATAAAATACAGTGGCTGTAAGCTGAAGCTAAAAAAATCTAATGCTAGGAATTAAGAACAATTTTTTTAACAATGAGGATAATTAGCCAATGAAATCGCTAGCAAATGCTTTCAATCAAGACCAAAAGTTTTTCAAAATATTTCCTAATCAGTTTCAAACAGAAAATATATATTTCAGGCTAGATGATTGCAAAGATGCCTGTGACTCCATAATGGATGGCTCTATTGGTCTAAGTACACTCTAGGAAAAAATCTGAAAACAAACCTTTAATACAAAATAAACAATGTATTAATAGTTTTAAGTAGTATGCTATTCACAGAACCTAAAACTACTTCAGAAATAATTCAGAAACATAAAAAGAAATAATCATTCTTTACTAATTCATTATTTAATGAATTATTTTACACTACTCTGCACCTCTGAATGCACTTTTTTTTTTTGAGTCACTGGAAGCTGAATAATGCCCATTGACTGTATGCAAGAGTTCAGTAAAGTTAGAAAAACAGAAAATGCTCCAGTGACTTTCTGAAGTTATTTTTACATGATTTCTGGCATTTTCATTCGAGTGTCATGTGATTTCTCCTAATCATTGTCAAAGCAAAACTGTCCAGGTACAGATAACATATAAGAATGTAAAGACGTTTCCTGTCTCTTTTGGAGTCTTTATACTCACTTGAAAAGTTTTGTGTTTGAAACTATCTGCCAGTTGCTTACTAGAAAGATACTGTAGGTGAATTAGAGGATTTCTAATGCAGAAATACTATTGTGTCTATTTTTCCGTTCAGACAAATTTACATTAACACTGTCTTGGTTTAAATAAGACCCATCTCCTTTATGGCAAAAATGAACAAACGATGTTTTTCCAAACTTTAGATAAACGGCAATCCTTACATAATGGTGGGCATTTCCTCTCTGGAGCTCACCACTGAATCAGGACATTCAAACAGACTCACCGCTAAGCTCTTCCCTGGGGCCAGGCTCAGTGTGTCCAAAGCTGGGCTTATTCCATGTGCTTTGGTCAGCAGATATGCAATCTTAGACAATAGCTCCTTTCTGCAAACAATGCCCAGTATTAAGAATGTCATCAGATATAATGGCTATGAGTGGGACAATTCTGCTCTCTTGTGAAAGCGTTCATAATGGAGCAGTCACAGCATGCGTGTGTCTGCGTGTGTCTGTGTGTCTGTGTCTGTGTGTCTGTGCATGTCTGTGTGTCTGTGTGAGTGTGTGAGTGTGTGTGTGAGTCTGTCTGTGAGTCTGTGTGTCTGTCTGTGCCTGTGTCTGCATCTGTGTGTGTGTCTGTATCTTGTCTGTGTGCGTGTGTGTCTGTGAGTCTGTGTGTGTGTCTGTATTTGTGTGTGTGTCTGTGCCTGTGTCTGTGTGTCTGTGAGTCTGTGTGTCTGCGTCTGTGTGTGTGTGTGTCTGTGTTTGTGTCTGTGAGTCTGTGTGTGTGTGTTTGTGTGTCTGTGAGTCTCTGTGTGTCTGTGTCTGTGTGTGTCTGTGAGTCTGTGTGTGTGTCTGTATTTGTGTGTGTGTCTGTGAGTCTGTGTGTCTGTATTTGTGTGTGTGTCTGTGCCTGTGTCTGTGTGTCTGTGACTGTCTGTGACAGTGACTGTGTCTGTGTGTCTGTCTGTGTGTCTGTGTGTGTGTGTGTGTCTGTGAGTCTGTCTGTGTCCATGTCTGTGGCTGTCCATGTCTGTGTCTGTGCATGTTTTAGGAAAGATCCACCAGCACACAGCAGAAGCAGCCTGCTGGGCTCAGAAGAGCTGGTTCATGAAAGGTGCCATTTATAGTGCTTTCATAATACCTTAGAATGGAAACATTAGGTAATAGTAAAATCCCAGAACTAGACTTACTAAATTCTGAAAACTTACTCACATTACCATGCTTTATAGGGCTTTAGGGACTTCATAACAACAATCTGTGCAACTGCAGACTTTGTTTAATGAAAAAATAAATAGAAATAGTTACCCAAAAATTAGCCTAAAGACTGGTATTCCCTTGTTAGTGCCCTTTAATAATTTTCACTATGCCTCCATTTGCGCCCCGTCTAGAAAATAAAAGGCTTATTCATGCACAAAAACACAGATCTGCCTTCTCAGTGAGAAATTTTGTAACATTTCTAAAGTAGAATCAAATGCAGCAGCTCAAGGTCTTTTTCTGAAAGAGGAAAAGCAGTTAGCTGGATATTGCATTACTTTCAGGAGATTTCTCCACTGTTGTGTAATTTATCTGACAGTTGCCACAGGGCTTACATGCCACTTTAGTTACCCTACTGATTTTTAAGAGATGGATATGTGTGTGGAAATTAGGGGAGCATTCATTTTTCCCCCTAATTTCATCAAATTACATGCACTGTGATTTTAGATAAATCACACTATTGCACTGTTTCCCTTTCCACAATTACAAAGTCTTGTGGGTTCTATTTAGTTTGCCTTTAAGCAGTCACCATTTGCATCAACACACCAAACTACTGGCTTAGTCTGATGTGTTCTCTAAATGGTGTCCTCTCAACAGCTCTCCTTAATGCTCTGTCATGAATTTCTTTGGGTTTTTCTTATCGGGAGGTATGAGAGCCAAAGCTCCAGAATGTCTCACTTTCACACAAGGCTCCCTGTGTATTTTAAATGAAACAGATATAACAAAGGAACCAATGTGGATTTAAGCAGTTCCAGCATGGTAGAAACAAAGAAGTTGGTTGAAAAGACAGACAGAAATATATCAGCCTTGCAATCTCAAGCGACCCTCAGGCAGGTACAGCACATATGCCTTCTGGCTTTAGTGCAGACAATTCAAAAGATCAGCCTTTTTCTGACCCCAGATATGAGCATCTGGTGAAGACCAGCATCCTTCACAATTCTGGCAGTTTGCAAAGACACAGACTGGCCTGGATTACAAATTGGAAGCACTCATGGCAGCTAAAAAGTGTGTTTTGCCATTGGGGTAGTAGAAAACCAAGAGAAACAGACACACACTTGGGAGAGGAGGAGGCAAAGCAACACTGCTTTTTCTCTGCTCCTGAAACCTATGATGCAAATATTTATGCATGAGGCTGAGAGGAATTCTTGGGTAATCTTTCTGCCCTGTCTAAAAACATATATCTAAAAGGAGAGCTCACAACAGTGCCTAAGTTTGAAAACGTGCTGATGTCAGAATTTTGCTCTATTTACATGCCTTTGGCAAAGAGCAGCCAACTACCTGCTTATCGTAAATCTCTCCTCCCTCTCCCTTCATCCTCTCCACTGAAACCCCTATGATTTTTAGTACAGAGCACCAAGTACAAGTAGGTTATTCTGTGTATGAAAGCCGTGCTTGTCAAAGATGCTGAATGCACAGTCCCAGAGACCCACGTCCTCTGCAGTATAGCACAGGGAAAAAAAGATACATCATGGATAGCAGCACTGTCAGCTCACTCACTCCAACTTAGTTTCACTGAGCTTGAAGAAACACCCACTGGGGCAGAAGGATCATTCATCCTTTATAGTCGAGTTGTTGTCCTAACTGCTAAAATTGCCGCGTTGGCTGCTAATTAGGGCCAGTTATGGTTATGGCTTTTGCAGCGCTGACAGCTGTGAACTGGTCACCCAAAGCTTACCCTGAAGGCTGGGCACTTATAAAAGCTATCAGATATAACAATCTGCTACACTATGGCAGATTTATACCTGGCTAAAGATGAAATCAGAGAGAATAGAGCTGAAAAACCCCTCCAGAGATTGCTTGATCCATCTCTCTACACCAGAGGGTCATGTCTAATTCATTTCTGGGAGCTGTTTGTCTAACCTCCTTACATAGGCCTCTTCTAACAGCCACTCCAGAGCCTCAACATGCAATTTATTCCAATGCTTTTTGAGAACTTCCAAGAGAATGATTGTTTTAATGGTTAGCTGAAACTATCCCTATACTTTATATTTGTCATGCTACTTTCCTCTCTGCAAAGTCCTGTCACACATCAGGTAAACATGCCTCTCCAGTCTTTTCTCAGTTTATGATTCTTTCTCTCTCCAAGTGTGACATTTCCTAGATCATTCTCTGATCATTCTATCATTTTCTTTGGATTCTGTCCAGCTGGGTTACATCGTCCATGTAACACAAACCCCAAACCAGAATGGACACTGTCACAGCTGAGATTTTGCAAACCTGAAGAATTCAGGAGCGTAATTGCAATGTCTTACAGGTGATATTCCTGCCTATACATCCCAGACTATGTTCGTGGGAATGCAGAAACAAGATGTAGCTCACCCATGTGTGTCGTGTGAGTCAGATGACTCATTGCTGTCACTACATTTCTTCTTCTCCTTTGTCTGACACCTCCTCCCCCACAAAAAAGGGATACCCTGACCAAACTCCAAAATATGTAGACATTTCTCAGAAGCTCTGAGAAGCTTGAAATGTCATTCAATGGACAGCAGTACTATAGATATTAAGGATGGCAATAAATAAAAGAAGAATGAGACTGCTACTTCACACCAGTGCGACTGGGCGAGAAGTGGATAAGTCTTCCACTAGCAATATATTTCCCAGCATAGGAATAATCCTGGCTGCTTTCCAGTCACCATGTAATTCCTGCCTTGGTCCTATATTAAAAAAACCTACATGTCATCTGGAAAACGATCATGTAATTTAAAACAGAACATAACACCAGAGATAGGTTTGGAGACCGATTGCTTTTCTTAAACCTGAACTCTGGATACAGACAACACTCAAACTGCATTAAAACTGTTATTTTCATGACAGAAAATAACTCTGAGCTCGTGTATTAATCTGGAACTTTCATGTATCACAATGCCCCAAACACATAGCTGTCAAACAGATTATTTCTGTGATTGACATAAGATGTATGGATATGACGTCGAGAAAAGGCTGCATTGTGGGACAAATGTCCCTGAGCTTTTGCTACAATAGTTCCCAGAGAACTGGTATACATTCAAATTGCTTTATCTTGGCATAATAAAGTGCAGAATTTCAGTAGAAGCCATATTAATTCTCGTATTAGAAAACCACAATATTCCCTCAATTTAGCATTTATTAAACATATTATTTTTTAAAATCACCCATGTAAATAAATATACACAGAAACACAAATAGATACATAGAAAGGCATACAATTATGTTTTAGCCATAGTAAAGTAGTTAGTCATGTACTATGCATTCTACTAGGAGCAAAGGGTTTCTGTAAAAATTCAAATATTTGAATATGTATGCCCTTTGGGAATTTCCCTCTTTAAATATTTGTGCTTAGTAAGAAAATGTTGAAGAAATATAAGAGTAGGCATTACATTTAATGAAGTTCCTGTATTAAAAAAACCCAAAACACTACAAAATCTATCACACATATCAAAAATTTCCCATGACAAAAAGGGGCTATAATAGCCTAGGTTCCCCCTTAGAATAAGAAGCAGACTTGTACCACTGTCAAATGATATTAGCTCTGTATCACACCCATGTCAATTTCCTGATGAAATAAAGGCCCATATTTTGCCATCAGGGCTGAGCAGCGTCCTTTCTCACAATTTGTTCCACTGAAATGAATTGTTTTTTTGGTAGGAAGAATTTTAGTCTGCCCTAGTCTGGATCTATATGGTGAATGGAAAGAAACAGCTTGCCTTGATTCCTTCAGGATGTCATCATTAAACTTCAGTGACATTAAGTATATATAATTAAGTGTATATAATTTTAGATGATGAAGTTATTTATTTTTCACAACATTCATCCATAATTTCCCATTTTCTTTGGCATTATAGCTTTAAATAGTAAAAAGATACATGGCATTTAAGACTCAGAAAGACTTTTGGCCTTTGACCTTAAAAGATCTTTATGTGGAGGCCCATGGTAGATTGATTTTTGACAGTACAGTGACAGAGCCATACAAAAAAGGTATTCATATTGACCAAGTCAGTGGATATTTCAGGTCAAAATGTCATCAGTTGTCTTTGTCAGCTGACATCCTGGTCTGAGAAAGCTGGATTTATCATTTACTTGACTCTGATATTTTGATTTCTTGCCATACATGGCTGTGCCATTAGCTCCCTGGAATGCCTTTGAGTTTCTTCCTTGAAAAATGCTAAATAAGTTCTCACTTTACCTATTGACTGAATAAGAAAACAAAAACAAAAGACAGCTGTGAGGCATCTGCATGTCACACAAACACTGTTGGCACAGTTCCTGCATTCAAGAGATCAGCAAGAGCCCAGTAAATAAGCTTTCTTCACTAAAGACCACTTTTGTCCATGATCATTGAAGCTGTGCTTTACTCACACATCCTCTGAATTCCTCTTTTCTTCAGTAATCACACATGCCTAGCATGATGGCTGATTCTATTCTACAGTCCTGGGCCATGTAATTATGTGAGTAATTGGCAGACAAGATGTTGTGAATACCTGAATCCCAGGTTAATTGAAACGAACACCTGACTGAACTGTGCTGTTGTAATGGATGCAATAATACAACAAGATCAGGTCCTATTGAGTTGCATAATCTTTTCAAGACAGGGTTTTTGATCTCCCTCCTTTGATTTGAGGGCAATGGTAAACTAAAGTATTATGCCTTTGTTAAAGCTTATAAAAGATGAATCTGAAGCTGAAAATGAAGATCCTCCCAGCTAATCTGCATTGAGAAAAATCAGTGAGCACATATCTTTTGCATCTTTCAGTCGGAAAAGAAATAACTGATATAGCTGTCAACACAACTGTAGTTAATAACAACACCACAATTCACCCTAGAGTAACCCAAGTTGTTACCTAGGTAGTACAACCTGCAAAACTTGGATTAACAAGGCACAGAACGGCCAGAATTACCACTACCATACTGAACATCCCAGGCTGTACAAGCCTTATGGCATTGCTCAGGAAAGGCTGTTCGAGATGGCAGGAGGCTGATTTTCTGTTGCCTTGTTCTTTGTACCACCAGCTCACAGGCAGCATGTCCCAGTGTTTCCTGAGCTACTTTCTCCCAAAAAAAATGCTGACAATGGCACACCCCCACAGCACAGACAGACTGTCAGCAGAGCAGATGAAACGTTGCAGCAAAGACTTCCATGCCATAGAAAGACCACAAGAGCACATATCCTTCACTAGACAAAACCTCTCAGGAAAACACAACTTTTCATGTTCTTTTTGTGAAATCATGGCTTTTTTTTTTTTTTTGTTTGTTTTTAAATCAAATCTTACAGACTATTTTAAACGTTGCTTTTACCTGATATAACTAGTTTCTGGGAAGTATTTCAGTTCAAACAGACCTCTATTGTAAGAGTGTACTGGATCAGTGCAGAAAATGGAAGCAGTTTGGCAATAGAACCTGATAGATAGATAGATGATAGATAAATAGATAGATAGGTAGATAGATACAGTTATATGAATGAACTAATGTTGTGCAGTTGCTTGCAAAAGCAGAAGACAGCACTCAATGGTCCTGTTTTTCTAAGTTAAACAAGGTATTTCCATGTTAGAATACATGTTTGTTCTATTTCTAATTATTCAAGCTGTATAAAACCACTATACCCTTTGTAAATGGAAAGCAAATATGAAAAAAAAATTAAAAAGTCAAAATGTAGCCAGAAGATTTGAGATTTTTCAAACACCCACAGTCCTCCTATTACTTACACAAATAATCTGATTACAGACTTCTCTGGGATTTGCCAGTTGCCTCTGAACATCCCAATCAATTTATTTGTCTCAGGACTAATGGGGGGGCGGAAAGATTGTAGGAATGAAAAGATTTTACTGTAATGACCTGAAGGAAATGTGAGAACAAAACGTCTGCTTCAGAAGTCATGAGAGGCACAAACACAACAAATAACAGCAAGAAAGAGAAGAGAGGAGGAGGAGAGAGCTGGGAAGTGGAGTTCCCAAATTTCACCTGCAACATAGTACTCTGTTTAAATGTGGTATGGAAGCAAAAGAAAGGCAATATACTTTGGCTGACACCTTTGCAAAGACATTTGGACATGAAAAAGCTGATAGTCTTAAACAGGGACAAGTAGTTAAACATAGGATATCGTGTCTCTCTGGAAATCATATAACTGTAGAAAGGCTGTAATAAAAGTAACAACAATATTTCATGATAGAAGAGCAATGTGATTTTAGAAGCTGAACAGCAAACCTGAGCATGTTTATCCACCCAGTGTTTTCAAAATCTTTCAGTAAAAGGCTCTATACATCTTACTGTATCATTTTTTCCACCCAACAGGGCCTGATTTTTTTTCAAGCTGAGCACTGTCTGAATAGCTTCCCTAATGTCTTTGTTTAGGTCTGGTCTATAGATCCCACCTTACTCCCACTGATGTTAGAAGGAAACTCTCTTAGCAGACATCCTGTGGGATGACAATACCTAATTCTGTATTTGCTTCCAGCATCTCACACCCACCCCATCAGAAGTTGTGAATAACTCTTATATCTGGTAATATATTTTTATTTGTGAGCACAAAGGCTAGTAAAGACATTCTTGGTACCTTTTTAAAGGTGTTTTTCTACTAGAACATTGCCAAGTCTCAATTACCTACTCTAGTGTTAAACTTGGGGTAAGGAACAGTGAAAAGAAATAGAAAATGAAAGCTGTGCATAAATGTAGGTTTAATCTGACTCAGCTGCCTCAGTAAAACTCACAGGTATCCTCTCTAGACTGGTTTTCACTGAGAAATATCTATGGTACATAAATGCCATCTTATCAAGTGTGCCATCCTCTCACATCATCACCACTCCTGTAGTAAAGACAGAAGTATGGTCGTCCTTTCTACCACACATCTTCTGGCAGAAAGCACAGGGAATAGTGGAAATTAAGTTCTGTAGTGTATATCTGGCTAAGGTGCTAACAAAACCCTACGGTAAATTCCCTGAAAGATTTCAACTGCTGAGGTGACAGGCAGCGTGGCTGAAGCAGTGATGGGGGGGAGAAAGACACTGCACTGCTAGGAGAGAGCCATAGCTATGTTTCAGTCAAATCTGACCTACTTTAATGAAATCAGGTCATCTGTGAGCTCTTCATTACCCCCAGACTAAACAGTGCAAAACATAGCAGCCAATGTCTCTGCCTTTTCAGAGTACGCTAATTCTCATTACAACATTGTTATGTATTCCTTAATATATATTGACTTAGTCATCCACCACAGCAAAGCTGGCAAACAGCACTGGGGGAGGAAGGAAGGTAAACATGATTACTGACTTTGTAAAAAAAATAAATAAACAAAAAAATTGCAGGGTAAACATAGCTAGGCCTCCAGAACGTGTCCTCAAGGGAATACGGAAACAAAAGGAGGCACAACTGTCTCAGGACATTAGCCACGACAGATGAAGCTCACCTATCACACCAAACTCTTAACTGTTACCAGCAGCCTTCATGGACAAAGCGAGGCTGGAGTCAAGCAGAAGCTGGTACTGCAGGCTTACACTCGAATTCCTCTCACTGCTCAGTCTTCTGTAAACTAGGAAGGTGACAGATCCATAACAAAAACTATATACTGGCAAAGCTCTAGTGTGATGTCCATGACTGCCTTTCATTTCATACAGAGACAGGCTGTATGTATATGTGTATGTGTATGTGTATGTGTATGTGTATGTGTATGTGCATGTGTATGTGTATGTGTATATGTATATGTATATGTATATGTATATGTATATGTATATGTATATGTATATGTATATGTATATGTATATGTATGTACAGCTATGGATGTGTCTCCACATATATTTTATTATGTAGAAGTGTAAATCCAGTTGTTCTTACACCAGTATATCTGTGCTTGACAGTAATGTACATTGAGATTTATGCACTGCTTTTAGACCTTAGAAATATATACATACCTGTGTATCTCTAGCTGTAAATACGTATGGATTTAAGAAACACCTAAATGTATATATGATTTTTTTATATATGTATAAAAGCATATTCAGCAACAGATACACCCTTTTGAGCATCATATTAAATGTACACTATTTACAGTATGGACATTTCTCTACCATGAATAAGGTGAATATATATGAAAGGCTACTCTGTTCCAAAGAGAAACATTTCTCTTTTATTAAAAGAATTAATATGTTTTATTTATATTTCTTATGACAGAAATGTAACATTTACAATTTCTGGTCAGCACTATTAGAAGAATATTTTTGTTCACTTTGGTTTGATGCCCTACATGAGGGCATCTGGTTTTATGGCATCTGCTGCCATAAAAAGTGACATCCATTCTCCTGCTGCAACTCCAATAAGCCACAGGTTAGCATAGGTCCTGTGCCATGCCTGCAGCCTTGTGTGGACATCTCCAGCACCTTAGCCCATCTCAAAAGGCATTGTGCACTAATTCATGGGCAAATGCATTGGGCCCTTGCATTCCTTTACCTGTAGACAGCTATGATTAAAATATTTCTAATGCATCACAATGATTTTCTGCTTTTTCCTAACCCATGTTTAAATGGTAAGTCTATTTGGTACTTAGTACAGAATTTTCTTTCTTCACCTACAATCTCTTTGTCCAAATTACTTCTCACTCTGTCTCTGTCACCTCTGTGGGTGGCTGAGTGTATTTCATCTGTCCCAATGGAGAGGTCTACAGTGCAGGAGTCCACATGTGCCAATCCTTTGGACAGAAGTATTTAGGTGAAATGAAGACTTACAGAGGCAACAACCTAGACAGCACAGTCCTGAGGCCATGCTAAACTTTCTTTGGCAAGGCCAAGTTAAGATAATTCAGAGTGTTCTTGCCTCTTTCACTTTTGTCTACTTGTTCCTGTTTCTATTTCATTCCTTGCCTTGTATTGGGAGAAATGATTGCACAGCTTTGCGGGATAACCAATGATCCAGATCTTGGATAAATATCTAACTAATTCCCATTGAAACTAGGATCATACACAGAAATACTCCTCAAATTCTGACCACTCATTATATAGAGTAATTATTTTTTAAAAGCATTATTTTGATGGCTGGAACTAGGAGGAGGGGCAGCTCTCAGGAGTCCAGCTGGCTGTGACAGACTCCGTGCTTACTGACTAAGGCAAAATAGAGAAGACATATTTTGATTTCTTGTAACATCTGGAAAGTTATTCCCTTCAATCTTCTATTTTCTTACAGCATCTGCTGCTGCCCAAATTGCTAATTTCTTCTCATTCTAGCCAGCTGAAACTTCTGTGTCATCCATATGGTGGTTTTAAACTGCCAGAGAAGTAGGACTGAGAGAAGGCAAGGATGATACATAGAGGAACAGGTAACTTTCCATGCACTTTTAATAGAGAGCACATGACAATGGATAAAATATTGCAAAAACAGCCATCATACAGGAAATCTGAAAATTTTTGAATAAATATAACTAACAACTATGTCCAAACAAAAGGCTTTTGTTCCTTTTCTTTAAAAGCTGGTGATAGAAACTGCTGAGTCTCCTTTATAGGCTTGCAGTGGTCCCTTCTCTGAAGGAGGCAGTAGGAGGGTAGGAGAGGCTTAGAAGGTAGGGTAGGACAGTAATAATTATCTGTAAAGATCAGCTGTAAGCAGCGTACGGAACGGTGGGATTTGGGCTGACAAATATTGACAGCTCACTGGTGTTGCTAAGCTAGCAGTGCCCTGCTGAAGGGCTGGAATGTGCGGTCACACAAAAGCCATGGGACAACCCGGGCACCGCTGAGCCAGCAGCACCTTTTGGTGCTACCACGTGCACCAAAGCTGAGGGTTTTCGTGCTCCTTTCGGTGGGATAAGTCTTTTCTCAGGTGTGGCCGTGCTTGTTGTTGCTTTTCCTGTGGAATGAGGTGAAGAACACGATTGAGGTAGTGATTTTTCCCTCAGAGGAAGCCGAGGCTGAGCTGCATCCTTAGGGAAACGCCCAACACGCTGCTAATCCCCGCAGGAGCAGAGCTCACCCTGGCCCCGGCATGTGCTGCAGCTCCAGCCCAGACTGTCTGGATCCACATCGTACCCACACTCGCATCCCACCTCGCTGTCACCTCATTCACCGGGGAGTGTTACCCCCGCAGCCTGTGGCTCTAAACGGGAGGTCATCCATGGAGTTTTGTCTTGTTATCAAGGCTGTGAGGAAAACAAACCAACAACTGATGCAAGGTAATTGTTGGTGCCTAAACATCCTATCTGGAGCTCCACCTGCTAACTCAGGATGTGCAGTGACCTGCTTTGATTCCCCACGGCTGAAACTGAGATGTGCTGTCCATGCACTGGCACTGACATAGACCACTTGTATCTATACTTTTCTGTTAGAGGTCTTAACCTTTAGATACCTTCTCAAAAGGAGTAGATTTATTTCAGTTTGTAAATTATTTTGAAGTAAATAACTAACTGAGAAAATTAGGATTTTAGCACTGAGGAAATTCTTGCTTGATGTCACCCTGATTTTTCAATTTTTCTGATGCACTTTCTAACATAATGTTTTTCATAATTTTTAGTTCCTTCTCACACACGGATGTTATAATTAAAACGTTTATGTTACGAAGAGGTTCTTTACATACTTTCTCTTGGTGTGAAAAAACAACTGATGGGCAGTTGTCTTGACCAATGGGATGGGAGAGGTGTCCAACTTCTCCTCCAATCCCATGTCTGTGTAAAAATACTATAAATATAGAGACAGATGTTTTAATAAATAGTTTTTAACCTTCTCATCAAAGAGTGTCCATGTGTGTCCTTCCGTGTCCTACAATGACAGCTTTTTATAAAAAGTTGTTTTTTTTATATTCCAGTATCAAAATTTACATATAATTTCAGGCTTTTTTGGACCACATAAAAGTTAATCAAACACTTAAAAGTGGATAGAAAGGCTCCCATCAAAAGCCAGTAGCCTGACCAATGCTCATACCAGTGGTCAGAATTGGTAACTAGGTCTGATTTTCTTAAAAGTTTGAAGGAAAATTTCATTGTGAAGCTTCACCACACCCTCGGTGCCAGCTCACTAATCTCTCGAGCACAGTTTAGGGTGTCTTCACAGAATGCAATTCAGCCAATGTAATGCTATTTGAAATTGCAGAAAAAGAAAATACAATAGTTTTCAGATATATGTATTGTCAAATTCATCATGGATTGTTGGTTCAGAGGTATCAAATGTCAAAGATAATTTTTTTTTTTTTCATTTTACTATAGCCCAAGTCTGTACATTTCTATAAAAGCTTGTGTATCTCTGAGGAGAATAGACAATGCTGCATGTACAACTCTATTCACAGTAAAATCCAGGCAAACCTAAAGACCCCCTTATAGGAAGGCACATATTGGTAATCTTAATTTTATTATCTCCAAACAACAGTTTGGTTCAATACATGAAAAGCAATAAATCAGGAAATGTCATGACCATGAAAAAGTAAAAAAGAAAACATGGCAATAATCTGGGAAAAACATTTCTGATTCAGATTATCTGTAGCTTTTCTGACTTGTGCCACAGAGATATTCAGGCTATGTATGGTATGGGCTGGGTTTCAATAGCTATAGTATCTTATGAGCACATCAGTGGATTAGATAGCAGGGAAGAAAAGAGAGAAGTCAGAACCATGGAGTCTGGCAGTTTCCTGAAGGCAATAAGCAGTGGATACCATTGAATTACAGAATAATGACACCAGGTAGAAAATCTAATCATATATAGAAGCATCAAACCATAATAAAGGGGCTTGATACAGACTTTTTCATTTTTTCATAAATTACTTTACTAATTTGACTTTGTGTGGAGAACTTTGCTGAACTAAGCTGAGGCCAAAGAAGTGCCACATAATTTCTATCATAATTTGTAGTTCAAATCCTCTGTAGGACTTATATGACAGACTTACAGCTTTACATGCACAATAATTAAGAAATTTTCATGGGATTATGGTTTAACTCATTATATATGCTAGCAAAAATACTAAGCCTATGCATGGAATTATTGTGTGCTCACAGCATTTACTGCATGCTTAATTCTCAGAAGTACTGTGTAAACTTTTCTGCACATCACCACTGTGGACTGGGTTTGCAATTCATCCAACAATTCCCACAAAACAATTTCTATGTAGCTTCTGTAGGAAGAGGGAACATCTTAAAATATTGTAGAAGGATGCACTGGCTCATGTGATTTCCTCCAGGCAAGTGGAGTAAAATGAGGTTGGGAAAGAAGAACCACCACACCCTGTGCAGACTGAGGCAGACATGATTTACAGTGATAACTCCTGCCTAAGAAGATGAGCCTGTCTGAGCTCTGGAAACAATGGAGAAAGCCTTGAGATCTCCAGAGGTAGCTCAGAGCATGAACCACGGAGGCTATGAATTACTTCCAAAGGCTGCTCTCTGTATTGACCCCAAGATACACTTAGCTTCTGCCAATATGTTCCACAGTTTATGCAGAATTACCTTGAAATGAAACTCTTTAATCTTGTTCAACAAACTAAAATAACTTGACTTGGATAGATCTGACCCCAAACCAAGTATTTTATTTTGATTTTGCTAACATAAATATTTGATTTTCAGATGAAACATTTTGCTTTTCAGGTAAAAACTGGTAATAGGGAAAAATTCAACATAGATATCTCTGCAATGAAAACATATCTTTTTCTTCAAAAAATTCTCTATGTTTTTTCTGTCTGAGTGTTTCTGATCAATACACAGCAATGGTGTATTCAAATACACACAGGAGTATATCCATTAGATGCATGCACATAATCACATATTTATTCACTCTTTGGAAAGATATCAACAATCTGCTAGCTGATAAGTCAGGATTCTCCATTTCAACTAGCTGAGAAAGATGTTAAAGCATGGGAAGGTTGGAAAAAATTCATAAAAACAAGCACAAAAAAGACCTCTTCTTTTCTTGGTATGTAAAGAAAATGCTAAATAAACAATTTGCAAACTCGGTAACAAAAGTCAACACTTAAATCTGTGTGAGTTCTCCTTTTGTCTATTTATTTTTCTGTCTTCAAATATTAAATGCAAACTTTAATACAAAGCCAAGAATTAGGTTCCATACATGGAAATGCCCTGGTGATTGTGAAAAAAAAATGCTGTGGTGTCTCTAGTTGGGAGGTTTGGAAGAAAAAGAATTTTAAAAAACCCAAGGAAAAAAAAAAAAGGAAAAAAAAAGAAACTGTTCCACTTCATCTAGCAGTGCTGCAATACATCACTCCAATTAAATCCTAGCCAATAAGCAAAGGGACGTGTTAAGTAAAATTCATGAGCTTTGAACGCATGTGAATGAATATGCCAATCAGAATCAATGCCACCCATTCATCTGGTGTAACACCATGGTGATGACAATGAGCTTGAAACCAGCCTTTGTTGTCATCAGCTGTGCAGTAGTTGCCACAGCCCCAGCCTGGATCAAATGTGTGGGACATTTAAATCTTCAGCATGGCACCAACACACAGAACATCTTATTCATGCAAAAAAAGGAGCTATAATCAGACTCCTAGTAAATAATTCAGGATCAGTCCCTTACAAGGCAAATTACCTTCTTTTAAAACGACTAAAATGCTGTTCCTCTCCTTGCTTGACTTTACTCTTTGGACACAGGCACAGCATTTTGCAACCGTGTAGTGTATTTGTCCTCTTGGAAAATCTGTTGCTATATTAATGTCTGTAACTGAGCCTTCTCAGGCCCCTAACTGATACTGCACTAAGGAGTATCTTTGCAGAGACCCTGTATCTCAGCCCTTTTGAGCACTGCAGTGGCAGATGGCTAGCTCTCACTGCTTTTACAATAACCATTTCATTTGTGATGCTTGACCTGAATTCCATTCCTTGTTTAAAAGTGTGTCTCAGTTCTCAAATGGAATTTCACAGAATCGCCATTTCCATAGTGTTTCCACATGCTGTTCTCCAAATAACACATTTGCCCATAAAACAGGGTGGAAGAAAAGAATATGGAACTAAGTGTCACAATTGAAAATGTTTAGTCTAAGAATATGTATCCAAATACTGACAGCTTCACTTTTACTGGATTTAAATTACCCCACTGATATTTTCTTATATGTCAGCTTCTATCACTTACAGATCATGCCGTATTTTTAGTGCTTTGTGCTATGAGTTAGTTCTTTTTCTTCCATTGAGTTGTCAGTAGTTATAACATTGTAAATGTGAAACGCTGTGCTAGAAAAACAGGCCTTGGAGTGGTGACATACACTCAACTTCTCTGAATAAATTAAGTATGCATGCTTTCAGTAATAGATCCACCCATTAATCAGTGTGTTTAAAAAGATGTGACAATCACTTCGTAGAGCCGATAGTCCCCCAATTTACCAGCGGATATTACTCATTGCTGAATACTTTCTCTGCACATTTCTCATCTTATTTTTCAATTCCTGTATAGGAAATTAATCTTAAGAGGAAGAACAAGTGATCTTAAGGAACTTTATTTGGAAAGAGGTTCTTTGTGAGGTTTCTTCTGCAGGCAATTAAAATCCCAAGGAGAGGGAGCTGAAGACATCATTCAAATACACATTAGACTAAGAAATATTAGACATGAAGCAGAGATTTGCAAACAAAACCATATATCCTTTGGTCATTCCCTTCCATTCTCTGGACTTGAATCCATAAGGAGAAAATTAAACTGAATAGAAGGTATAAATGTGAGGACCACAAAGAGCTAGAGAAATGATGCTGCAGAAAAGATGCTGTCTGTCCCCATTAAGGTTATCTACAATCTGGTATTGTGATCCTTTTGGCACTGACCTAGTCTTTTCCTACTGGAAGTGACCTGATTTTCTTCTACTGGAATTTTGCAATGTATTTCTTAAGAAAAAAGTTACCCTGCCTGAGCTTTTTTCTGCACCTTGAAGTGATCCACAATGGTTCTATGCAACTTTATGCAACAGGCTCAGGTATAACAGAGACATGCAGCAAAGTCACATTAAATATTATGGCAAAAGACATATTTGTTTAGACTCAGAATGAATGGCAGATTATTTCCAACTGTAATTAAATCCATACTTTATGGCATTGTGCAGTCAATGTTTGGTATAAACAAACATATAACCATTTAGTTCTTTTAAAAAGAGTCATAATTTGTAATTTGAGACAAAAGCTTTCCAATTGATCTATGATAACATGAAAGCATAAGAAAATCCTCTGTTGATACTTCAGCCCATTAGTTTTTTACCTGTCTGTTGACCTGGCCTGTGCCAAAAATAGTGTTACCAACAGAAGTAAGGGAAGGTTGTCCTTCTGTATTTGCTACTGGTCAGGCTGCATCTCAAATCCTGTGTCCAGCTCTGAGCCCCTCACTACAAGAAAGGCATTGAGGTGCTGGAGCAAGTCCAGAGAAGGACAATGGAACTGCAGAGGGGTCTGGAGCACAAGTCTGATGAGGAGCAGCTGAGAGAGCTGGGGGTGTTTAGCCTGAAGAAAAAGAGGCTCAGAGGGGACCTTATCACTCTCTACAACTCCCTAAAAGAAGATTGTAGCCAGGTGGAGGTTGGTCCCTTCTCCCAGCAACAGTACATGAAGAAATAGCCTCAAGCTCTACCAGGAAAGGTTCAGGTTGAACATCCAGAAGAACTTCTTCACTGAAAGGGTTGTCAAGCCTTGGAACAGACTGGCCAGGGGAGTGGTGGAGTCACCATCCCTGGAGGTGTTCAAGAAGTGACCGGATGTGGCACTTGGTGCTATGGTTTAATTGATGTGGTGGTGTTCACTCAATGGTTGAACGTGATTGTCTTGGAGGTCTTTTCCAACCTTAATGATTCTACAATTCAACAACTCCTTGGCCTTCAAAGACCTAGAAAGCTCTCTGTTTCCCAGTGAGTATAAGGTAAAAGAAGTCCCAGAAGCATGATTCTTTTTCTTGTGTTTATCCTCATTCAAACACTAAGAAAAATGAAAAGGTGACAAAAATTCAAGCCTTACCAAGAAAGAACACATATTTTTCCAGCTATTTTTCCTTATAAAAATCATGTTGCTACCGCCAAAGCAAAACTAGTTTTAAGTTGATGAAAGAGAATGCAGTTACTCATGGTGAGGAGGTTCTGAAGTTCATTTCCTGGTGTAATTTACGGTTAAGAGTACATATCTACCTTTCATACACTTGGAACACTCTTGGGAAGCTCCTGGAAAGCTCCTAATCTCTTTACTTGCAACTAATTATCACAATAAATATATGAAAAATACTTTTCACCCCCCGCATTGAGGACAGAATGCCATCCCAAAAACAACCATACCATTCTTACACACCTGAATAACAGCAGCACAACCAGCATGAAGCTATCAAGTTCCAGGTCACCTGAACTCTTTTGTTGCTCTGTGCTCTTTCCCACAGGCTCCTTAGACCTTTCCTCTATTTATTCCACCAGAAAAATCTCAAGGTTCTGCATCTTATCATCAAGACAGCATTGAGCTCACACCACCTTAGTTATTGTACAAGGGCTCTGGTCTACAGTTCTTCTGCTGGGAAATAGAACATGGTACATGAAACTTGTTTTGGTACTCAGAAAGTTGTGGGAACTTATTTTTTATGCTATTCTATTTGGGTTTTTCAATAACAGACTTTGGCCTGAGAGGTAATTACTTTCACTTATACCTAAGAGGACTGATAGGAAATAAGTAATAAATTTTTATTGCTTTTTGTATGTTGCTATGGTTTGAATGTTCATTCAATGAACTACGAACCTTCTTATATTTGAAAATATATGACTAATTAGATAGAAAATACAAATATATTTTAAAAACATGTTCATACAGAGGATTTGAACAGTTTCAAATGCCACAATTAAGACACTTAGACTTACTTTCAGGCCGGTGGTCAAAGAAATTTCATTGTACTTAACAAAACAGATTTCACACAAAACTTGATAAGAAGTTGCTTAGTAGGCATGCAGAGGCAGATTAAAACCAAAATAAAACCCAGAATAACAATTAAGCCACGACAGCTTTTCAAACTTGTCATAATTATATTAATAACTTTCATCAGTAAAGAGGTAGTTCCATCTTTTGACCCATTCAACCTTGGAATGTATTACAAAAAAAGAATATATAGAAAACAATTAACATTGAGCACAGTGATACTTTCTGTACTTTATTGGGATACTTGTCTTTTGGTATTAATGAAAAAGTCCAAACTCTTCTCTATTTGCCCACTAATTAGCCACAATTTTAATTAGTAATGGCTAAAGCTGGAATTTTGGAAAAGTCTCTAAAGGTAACATACAGATTTACACCGAGTTTCAAAATCTGAGCTTCTCTTGTTGCTTTAGGAATTTTGAAAAGGGACTGAATCTGAAGCCACAGCTGAGAGGTGCTGCATTTATGTTTAGTATAACTCTGTCTCAACATTAGAATAAATGTGATTTGTCTTATGAGTTAAGAGCTACTGTTGGAATATTTCTTTTAGGACAATGCAATCACAAAATATGTTCACATCACATCTGGAAGGTGTTTCTTAAGGTCAGGAATACACTTTATTAGATCAGAAGATTTAGAATCAATACTCCTTGAAATCACAATAGCATTCATATATAAAGAATAAGAAAATAAAATGGCATTATTTAAAAAGCATAGCAAGTCACCAATTATTTCAGATCTAGGGAGCTGCTTATGGGCTTACTTGAGATGTAAGCAAATAAGTGCCAATTAATTAGAGTCTGTGACAGTGTTCAGTACCATCTCTTTGATCTTTCACTAGTAGCTGACAACAAAGCGTGCATACTTACAATGCTTTAGTTTCAGTCAAGTGATCAGCAAAACATGTTCAGCTCATTTAAATAACAGAAGCTGGTAAAATACAGCTATCTTTTATAGCATTAAGCAAAGATTTGAGTTCAGATGACAGCCTCTTGCATTTATAGAACACATAACTTGGAGCTATTTGCATAAGATGGGTAACTTGAGTTAAACTTAAAAATGGATGAAGCCACAAGCCAGAGGCAAGAATAAATTCCACAATAACTCCTCTGATCAATCATTGGTACCCTGGCTATTTAAACACAGATATACCATTGCTCTGAGAACAGTGTCACACAAACATCTGGGTAGAAAGACTCACTGTGGATAGTTCACTAACAGAAGATGCATTTGTTTCAACTATATCAAGATTCAGAGGAAGCATAGACCAACAGAAATAAGTGATGTATACAGGCCAGAATCCAGAGTTCTGAACATGCAGCTATCACATCTTTTATGAGCTGGAGTGTTAGGATTTTTTCTCTGCATGTGTATACACATTTTTAGGACTTACTGAAAGCAATAGATATTTGTCTGTGAAAATGGGAGGTTTATAATATAATCAACAATATATGCAGTGACATCCTCTGTTTAAAAGTTTATAATTTTTAATGCAATTTTAGAATGGCATAATTAAAAAAAGCCTTTTCTAACTGTGTCATATTTTAAACTATAAAGATAAAGCAGTCTTGCTTGTCTATTTTCTTCTTTATTGCTCCAAGTATTTTGGATTAGTAGGATTTTGTGATTCTCTTCTACGAGCCAAACTGTTGAGAGGAAGCAGAAATTTAACTATACTGCTGTTCTAGTTCAATGGAGCGCTTGGAGTTAAATCCTACCCCTAATTAGCAACCCAAGCTGAAGCCATTCCATGTATTCTGTGGAGTCAAGACTCAGAGAAGACAACTGTGGACAGACTGATTTTATCAGGTGCTGAGGACCAGATGCTGGAGAGGGCCCTGGCAGCTCTGTGATGCAGCAGCAGTGGTCTCTGCCTCTGCTGATCCCCAGACTGTTTTCTGAGTTTGTGCCAGTGCCAGTGATGGTTCAGCTGACAGGAGAGCAGAGCTTAGCAAGTCCCAGTGCTCAGGCCTGAGCACTGGCAGTTTAATTTGCTCATATAGACTTAGCTTTTGTGCATCCATGGGCCCTACAAGGAAAGGACACAAAACCAGCAGGTATTTTTTTGAACCCAAAAGTTTAAAGAGTCTTAAAGAATGTCTAATTATTTGTGTGTCTGCTACTTCTAGGGAAAACAGCATGTCCTCCAGAGTGAAAAATCTTTAAGAAGCTCTGAAATTTGGCTGTCTAGAGACACATTTCTGTTTAATTGAATGTGTTGTCTCTATTTTTTTCCATTTCTTTTTTCCGTGATTCAGAGTGCCCCTCTAAGGTCCCAGAAATAAGCACACTCCTCTCCTTAGACAGTAACCTGTAACTTATGGGGCATGAGCTCTCTCCACAACCCCAGTTTTGTTTGTGAACTGGCTGATACTCTGCATTAAAGCCATGATTGATCATATCATCCCTCACTCCAGCTGTGGGAGTGCCAAGGACAGGAGACAGCTGCTCCTGGGGACACCAATGCACCAACCCCTGCTGTAGCACGAGAGATGGCACCGTGATCCCTGTGTGTGCCTCCTCTCACATGGCCCTGCCCAGCCCTGAGCTCCTCCCAAGGACTGCTGGTGCATAAGATGGGTTCAGAAACAAGTGCTACTACATCTATGGAATAAGGGTTCTAAAACTCCCTCCACCTCCCTTCAGGAAATGTTCCCCCACATTCCTCTCCTTTAGACAATTTTTGTAAAGGAAGGATTCATTTCAAGAAAAATATTCTTCCTGCACACTCTCCTGTAGCCTGGGAAGTGGAGCCCAAAGGTCATATTTTCTATGCAGAGTATGAGCAACCACGTCATGTAAAATCAAAAGTTCATCTTGCCCATCATCCCGTTCCCATCAGTGGCCAATGGTGATAGCACAGATAGACATAGCAGTGAAAAATGTCTAATTTCCTATAGCAAAAGCTTCCAGCCATCAGTGGTTTAATGGTTCTTTGAAACCCAACATCTCTGAAATGGTAAGGCTGCAGCTTGCACAGAGGTTAGAAAATCATGTATTAGGCATAGATAAAGCTCAGGGCATTATCACTTACATGTAGACATAGGAAGGAAGAAGACAGGTACTTTGCCCAAACATAACCCTCAGTTTTATTAAGCTTTTCTGGGTAAAATCACACATTTTAACACTTTTTTCAAGAATTTCTTATTTTGGTCTGGCTTAGCCCTGTTCCAGACTGATTTAGGTTGAAACATTATAAGCTTAGCCTAAGCAAAAAGGAATTTAAAAGGAGTCTTTTCACATTGGATTAACCAAACTAGTTGAAAATTATAATTTAACTTAAACTGCTGTGGCATTTTAGATGTAGATGTGTAACTGAGAGTACATGGCCTCAGGCACATGTTAAAACATACAGCTAATCGCAGTAGTAAGATGACTAGCCCAGGTCTGAACCACAACATGAATTAGTCTATCAGCTCTCATACTTAATCAAATCAAAACATCACACTATTTTTTTCAGCCACAGACTATAACATGCAGCCTCAAACCACCCACTAGCAATAGACCAAGGAAACAACTACCCTTCTTAGCGTGTTCTGAAAACACTGAGACCACCTGCTTGAAGAAATATGTAGAAGTTGAACGTAAGCTACCAGTGCAGGTAAACTTTACTTTTCCTGAAAATAATGAACTTATTAGAGAAAAAAAGGGACACAGATTCTGCCAGAAGGAAGACTGGAACTTGTTGCAGGAGTGTTGCATCCCACCTCAGTCTTCCTGGCAAAAAGTCTTTTGTTTGCTGTTAACACGTGTAACAATTCACAGCAATGCACTAACTTAGATGGAGCTGCACAGGCTAATTCCCACTTCAGAGACCTGCCACATCAATTAAGAGATGGCTTACGCTTTCACTCTGAAACTTCGAATGCCATGCTGAAAAACTAAGCATTCTGATCATCACATTAACATTCAATATAACCTTTATGGCCCTTTTGCCATGCCTTAAGGCCGTTTACAGTAGTAACAATAACAATGCTAGACGCACAGCCAAGCCAATGTTCAGCTAAAGCTACATGCAGAATCCACTGTTCTGTAGAGCCACAAGCAATACAGCTTTCCCTGTCTGGAAAAGGATAAATTATTTAAAAGATTGGTTTGATACTCAGGAAACAATGTTAAAATTGTACTACTGTGCTTCTAGTGAAGTAACTAAAAAAATGATTTTAACTTTTCATTTACGATAAAATCATGCTCATTCCCTCTGCCAGTCACTAAATTTAAGCATGTAGGTGGTTAATGATTTAGATTTCTTAATCTCAAGGATTTTAGTTCAAAGCTAGTGTTGCAAAATATGACTTTTAAAATTCATTTGAAGTTTAAAGACATTCATTTTCAATTATTTTATGCATATTTTGTGTTTTGTTTCTGTGAACACTGAAATGAATATCTTGACAGGAAATAATAATAAATTCTTTAAAAAGAATTTAAGAAAATTGTATTTTTAAGCACAAGAATTTATAGGAATTTTAAGCTTACAAGTTATGTTAACTCCGTAAAGAAAGGCATCACACATTCACTCTTTCATTCATATAAAATAAAAACAGTTCCAAAATCCCAGAGACTGAAAATTCAAAACAAGCTTCTAGAGACAGACCTGCTAAATGAAATTTGTTCCTACAACTTTCAGTGTTAAATGTATCAAGCCTACTTGACAAAGTCACAAGTTTCAGTCTTTTTCAAGTTTGTGAATACAAAAACAATTTGGAAAGATTTTAAAGTTTGGGGTTTTTTTTAAGATATTCATAATTCTTCAAGTAAGATTAAATAAGATTGCCTTTTATACTTTGTCTGTGGTTATATAGCATAACATATGATAATATTTGGGTAATTTTTAATATAATATTTGAATTATTTTTATTGCATTTATGACTATAGCTCACCTTTGAATTAAGAAAGTATAGTGACCCTATAGAAAATAATTTGACCCTCATAAAACAAGCTTGTGCTTCAATAGAAACAAATGTAAGCCCACTGGTTCAAAACCAAGATACAAACATATCTTTCCACAGAAAACCAGACACAAGCAAGGATCATCACCTGGAGATTTCTTTTATCAGCTGGGAAATATGGGCACTTCTGCTGTACAACGTGTGGGGATAAGTCTTTTACCTCTAGGCAACATGATACATGTCCTGGGTACTCCAGACTTGATATCAACAGCCAACAGAATAGGTGCAGCAGCCAGTTAGCTAGAACTTCTGGAAACTTTCATGGAACGAGTAAGACAAACATTTCCTCTACAGAAAAAAGATAAAATTCTGACAAATTTGTCCCAAATTCAGCCAGTGAGGCCATGTGTCTGAGCAGGGTTTAAAAAGACAGCTCTTCCTTCATAACATACCTTCTGGTAAAGCTTGTCTCAGTGTTGCTGCCTCCATCTAGTCTCTTCCCAAAAAATCTAGTGTGAAAAATAAGACATATTGGAGTCTTGTGAATAGTTTGCTCAAGACTGTCCTAGTTAATTTTTAACCTAGGGAGCACTGAAGTTGCCTGGCAAAAGGAATCCCTGTCAATCTGGGTGGAAATATGTGTATTTGCCATTTGATTTTTGCATGATGAGTTCCTTGAATGGCTGGGGTCCAACAGCTGAGGCTGAAGGTAAGCTAAGCAGCTGCAAAGAGCTTTGCTGTACTCCTGAAAAATCAACAGCTTATCACATTTGCAGTTGTGAGTTACACTCTTAGTGTTCCATTTGCATTGTTACTGGTAGAGTATGGACATCACTTTCATATCACATTAGTGTATTAATACAGCACTAGTTGGATGTGCTCACACTGATCCAGCTATCTGTGCTCTGTAGTAATGTGAGGCATCTCCTAGTACTTTATAGAATTCCACTCTACCTATATGGTACATTTTTCTCAAGGCAGAAAAGGAAAAAGGAAGAAAAAACACAGTACACAAATAAATGATTAAGTGGCCTAGAGCCCTTCCATCTGAAAAAGAGAGAACTAAACAGAGAACATGATGGAGACCTGGAAGTCTCCTGGAAGAGCAGTTGCAGGTCAGAGTTTTTCTGTTGTGTTCCTTCCAAAACAAGATGTCTCAACAACCAAAATTGAATACTTTGTAAAGTGCTACAGAAATAAGTTTTTATCTCCGAATAGGATGCAATGGATGTTAAATAAATCATATGATATTTTAAAGTAAAATGGAATAAAAAAAAGCTCTCAGGGATGATCACTACACACACACACACACAGACACACACACACACATACACTCTCACAGACAATTGCCACATTTTTGCCCTCAGAAGCTCCTGATTATCAAAGTGATAGAGGGAGAAAGAACATTCTGAGCAAATATTTTATGTGCTTATTCTGTGCTTAAAATTTTTCCAGAACGACCATTTTTTGGTCTCTGTAGAGGAAAAGAAGGCTCTAGACTGATCTAGTATGACCAGTGTTTGTGAAAGCGCACTGCAGCAAAATACAACAGCTGTAAGCCCCAATATCCGGCCCTCTTACACATCTTCTGTGTGATGTAACAAGACTTTCAGCAGATCCATTCATAGATACAAATGGTGTCTGCTTTCATACTGAAGTCTCTGGGAATGAAATGGCTGGTTGCTATTTGTAAACCTGAAAATTAGTCACCATTATCCCAGTCGCAAGTTTTGCAATAAAAATCTTTCATAGCTGCCCAACTTATTGGCAAACTGCAGTCTCCAAAGCTCTCAGACACACTCAAGAGTTCAGACTTGGGACAGAAAAACACAAATCTTTCAAAACAGGCATGCTGGGTTCTGCTTCATCCCATCCTGTGTGCCTGAGACTAAAATGGACAAGCCATGAGTGCACTTAGTGATATTTGGATCACCTGGAATTTGTGTGACAATGCATGTAGATGTCTGTGTTCAGATCATAATATCTTGGGATAGGAAATCCTACATTCACTCCTGACAGTATTTACAAGATATGAAGATATGGCAGAAGGTTATACATCTCAACCAGTTAACCTGATTCTGCAAGGAATTTGCCATATCAAATAGTGAGCATTTTGGTCCTGTTCAGGGCAAGTTCTGAAGGCTATGTATTAATTATTATAGATATTCAGACACAGAGGTTGAAAGAGGCAACCTGAAAGTAGAGAAGCAGCTGGTAGGCAGTCCTTAGTTAGTCCCTTTCACCACAAGGGTAATTACTTATCCACCTCTTTGGCTACAAAAGCTCTTAGGCAAGTCTTGATCTTTTTGTATGCTCTTAGCATTCAGAAGATCCTAATCTCTTGCCTTCCAGTAACTTCCTTGAATTATCTGTAATGGGTGAATCGGTTTTGTATTCCTAAGTCAGGAAAAAGCTCTTCCTCAAAGGTCATGGTTACAGTGACTACTTCCATATCCTCTGGGCTATGACTAGATGAATAACGTTTTACACTTTTTACCTCTACCAAACATCACCACTATCAGTTATTGCACTGACAACAATCAGTAAGAAAAGGAGAGATATGCTAAAGACTTTGTAAACCACTGGGGGAATGACTGAGTTAAACATATCTGAAATGGAGAAACTGTGCAATATGTAAACATACAGCTCAAGAATTAGAATTGAAATAGTTTATTTCAGAGTACAAACACAACACAATACCTGCAACCTGTTCACAAACCCATTTGACTAAATATACTAAATCATTGTAGCATATTGTGGGCTCTATAGAAATGGCCATTCTCACTTACTACCACAGCTCCAGCAGACAGTGTTTTGCCTGCAAGCACCAAAGAAATAAGAACCTATGATGCTAATTATGCCAAGGGATACTCAGCTGTTAAACTATTTCTGTTAAGCCCAGCCTATACTATTCAGTGCAATTATGTTAAACAGTGAAATGGTAATTAGTGACAAAGCTTGGTACATGTGAGCCTTACAACATGACACACAAATCTGGAAATAAGATTTCATTAATCTGTAATTGACCATAAAAGTATAAAATTTTTCTACACTTTCACCTTACTGAGATTGCTCTTGCCATTTCACTAGCAAAAGTCAGTTCCTGAAGCTATGGCACTACAATGCTGTGTCAGAAAAACTGCAGTAAAAGTTTTCATAGCAGTCAGCCAAACCAAGGTTAAGGTTAAAATATTATATAGTGATGTCAGATGTGTCCATTTCAAAATATGTTTTTATGCAATTATACAGAATCACTGTGGATGAGGATGTTTACTTCAAACAAAAAGTAAACCCAGCAAGCAACTGAAAACCAAATAGCCTGAGAAAAGAAACAGATGAATGAAAGAATGGAGAAAGTGAGGGANGAAGGAAGGAAGGAAGGAAGGAAGGAAGGAAGGAAGGAAGGAAGGAAGGAAGGAAGGAAGGATGGGTTTAATTAATTTCTATGTCTGTATGGCAGATCAGCAGTGTTCTCAAGCCATGTCATGTCATTGACAAAACTGATCAATTTTGTTTCACACATGTATGGATGTGAAAAAAATCAAAAGACCTTGCACTGCTTTTATATAATGTCTTAGTGCCATGCATGTATTATAGCCAAATTTTAGATTTAAATAAAAAATTAATTTGACAAATAATCATAGAAGGTTTGGTCATAATCATGTGCAAGCAGTGCCTACCTCTCTGTGTGCATTTACTTGAGGAAGCAAGTAATTCATATCAGCATATTTTAGGGTAGTTTTCCTTACAGCAATATTACTCTGATAGTAAAGCTGCATCTTATGACACATCTTTACACTGAGTAATGTCTTGCACTCTAAATCACAGTAGGATCAGTGATTTGTATTGCTTATGTTCTTGCTTAAAGTGGAATTTTTATTGAAAGACAAAAATGTATTTTTGACAAAAAAATTACAGTTGACTTGAATGTACAGGGGAAACAAAAGTATTACAAAGAGTCAAGAGATATTTATTAGGAAAAGGTGCTATAAATATTTTTATAGTTAATATAGATTTTTTTCCCCACTATGATTAATTTGGTTTTCAGAAGAGACAAAACAATCTTTCAGTGATGCTCTTTCAAACAATAAATATACAAATCTACACCGGCTACAGGAAACAGAAGTATATACATATATATTCTACATATTTGTAGAAACAAAAAAAAAATATAGAAGATATTTCCTTGTGCTTTTGAAATAAAACTGTGCAATGCATAAGATGATTCATGAGTGCAACTGAAAGAAAAGAAATGACAGCCAATTGGAGGAAGATTTTTAATGATACCTGGCAAGTACTTATCTTAAAAATCTTCATTAATTCTCTCAAACAAAATGAAAACAGCATGTTGATAAAGTCGTGATTCATTTCACATTAGGAGGTACATGTTAGCACAGAGAAATGATGAACAAAACCTACCAAATTTTAGAGATTAAAAAAACACGAGCAACTTTGATAAATTCATGTTAGCACTTCTCAGGGAAAAGAATCAGAAATATAAAATATTCAGTGGCAACAGAAATCTGGAAAATAATGCTGTCAACAAGCTAGAAAAAAACAATTATATGGAAAATTTCATTACAAAAGTCGTGAATGTGCTTCAATTTGGCACAGTGTACAGACATGCCTGATCACAGAACACAACACTTCCATGTGGCTCCTGTACAGCCATACATGCAGATCATTGTTATACCCTCATCCCACCATATCCAATGAAAACCTGAGTTCTGTTGGGTGTTTCACCAACAAAAGGAAATTGGGGAGTATGTGAAGTGTTTCTTTAATACAGTCTTGTTTCTCAGCACTGATGTGCAGAACCCTCTTTCCTTGAGCAACAAGGAATCAAATTAACAAACCACTCACCAAACTTCAAAGACCATTTTGAGACCACCACCTGTTTGAGGACTACTAAAATTTTCTGTAGGCCACTGACTGTGCCCACCAGCTGTGCTTATGCTAACAAATTTAGCCAGTCCAGGGTGCAGATCTTCAGTTGTCCATATCACAGCCATAACACTACAAAATCATGGAATGGTTAAGGTTGGAAGGGACAATGGAAGGCCATCCCTGCTGAAGCAGATTCCCCTTAACACATTCCTCAGGGTTGTATTCAGTGTTCACACGTCTCCAGGGAAGGAGATTCCACCGCTTCTGTGGTCACTGACCCTCACAGAAAAGAGGTTCTTGCTCATTTATTGTCTCTACAGTTTGGGTTGTGGCAACTAAAAGCTGTCCCAGCCAACACCAAGGCTATTTCAGGAGTTAGCATGGCCCAGGGACCATTCTCGATTGGGAACGGAGATGCAGTTATATATTTCAGCCATATAACATATTTCAGGCAGGCATGAACATTTAGCTGTATGGGTAAGAACTATGCCATGTCCAGATTAACCTCAGGACCAGAACAGTTCATGGACTGTTTTATTATTTAGTATAAATCCCGACATGTGCTCAAAGATCTTTTGCTTCAGACTGCTAGCATTTTCCCCTGCTTCCTCCTTCTTCCTAAAAAATATTGTTTAGCTATGCAATTTCTATCTCTGTCACTTCCTTTTCTTCCACAAAGCTCTGCAGGTTTTGCTGGAGACATAATAGCTATGCCAGATTTTTGCTATCAATCATCTATTTGCTTGTTCCTTCACAGCACTTAGACATTATGCCCACTCATTTCTAGGGTGCCTAGCCTCTTGACACAAATCCACCATTTTCAACAACATTGAAATTCCAAATAATCATCTCTCAAAGTCTCTTTCAAAAACAAAGAAAACTTTAATTGCACATGTATACAGAATATGACTTTTTATCAGATATTTCCAGACACCAAATCTAACTAAACACTATCCTAATGCTAAAATCTTTAGCATTATTTCAGTCAATGCCCCATTTTTTTCTAACTATTGGGAAGGATGGGAGTGAGAGACTGCTTCCTATAAGCCCCTAGAGAACTCCTGCTCTTTCCTGCAGAATTTGTGATATATGAGTCCAGAATATTTCAGTTTCCCTCTGCAATAGAATCACTTCATCTGGGAAACTGCATTAAATTTTAGAACCATGGTATATGGATTATCTTTTTGCATAAATTTAAGTATCTTCATAATGCAGATCTTAAAAAGTTGATAAGGGGCTGTTATTATAGAAGATACCTCCAAAATTTCTCAAGTTTTGAGCATTTATCTTATTCAAGACAGTCTTAGCAACTAATACCTTTGTTTTAAAATTTTCTAGCATCAAATCACAAAGAAATTTTCATTTTAGAGGAGACTATACCAATCTTCTTTAACATAATATGATTTTTTTTCCTGTTTAAATTGAAATAATCCAATGAGTCATATTTTTCTGTGTTCTTACAGCAGGCTCACAGATGAGGGTGATGCAAGCTTATAGCTTTTCCTAAGTATAACTAATACTGAGCATATACCTGTATAGCACTTTTTTAATACCTTTTCTAACTTACATTCTACACCCATCAAAAGAAATGCATTCATTTTTCTTTGAGACAATAAGTGGCTGTCAGCATCATGGGTGTTTGTTCCAGAGCTGTATCTTCAAAATCCCATCAAAGCTTCCCACCATCCTGTCAGCCAGGGGCTATGCTGGCCTTCCCCATGCAGACAAAACACTTTAAAACCTCACAAGCTTTCACAAAATCTTTTATGAGTTATTAATGAGGACAACAGCTCATGGCAGGGAGGTTGCAACGAGATCATCTTTAAGGTAGCTTTCAGTGCAAACCATTCTATGATTCTATGATTTGGTAGATGCATCCTTTTAAATTCAAATGGCATTTTATATTCTCTCAATTACTGGTATATGAATTTATTATTGTGTTTGAAAAACACTACTAAGATATTAATGACAAAACCAAAGCACAGTCAGGTGGGGAAAGAAGTTCTCTTTTATTCTCAGTTTTCCAGTTTATATGGCAGATGTAGGTTCTGTACTTGCATCTGAGTACACAGGCATACCATAATGCAAATGTGAATTTACAATAATAATTTAGTAGTGAAGTAAACAAATAGTACCAAATGAGCTTTCAAATAACAAGTTTGTCCCTTGCTGTATCTAACAGTAGACAAATGCCATTGAGAAGATCTTAGAAATTATTGTCAAGCTGATGCTTCCAAATGGAAGCAAAGGTCATAGTGAAATTACAATTTTAGTGAACAGCAACTGTATTATTTTCTTACTGAAATGACTTAAAAACTTATTCTTCCATGTTCTCAGGTGTTTCATGCATTATTCAGTTCTCCTGTGTTTCAGGCTGTTATTCCTTGCTGAGATACTTAGCTTATGAAGCAGAACATGTAGCAGATTTTATTTAAGCCCATCTGATTTACTATTAGCAAACACAGCTAAGGGATAAGACCTGAACTCATTATTATTAATTCAAGTTCTAAGGTAAATGGTTTTACAGGGCTATTGGCCGACAAATATTAAAAATTTAAAAATTGATCTCTTTCAAAAATGTCTTTTGAACAGAACACGGAGCACCCTCAGGTCATAAATCCTCTGGTCCCCTTCGTGTGGTCTCCCAGTATAAATTAATGACTTCTTATAAAAGCAACTATGAATTAAAGAAATTTTTAGTATAAAACATAGGTTTGTTTACCACTTCTTGACATCTTAGTCACAGCAGCAATGTAGGTTATACTGACAGTTTTGGTAATATTTTCTGGGACTAATTGAAGCCATGAACTATTTAACTGTCTAGAATAAACAGGTCACATTAGCTTTTTCTTATTATGACAATTTGTATTTGTTATAAAACTTTCCCTTTCAAAAGTGTAATAACTGAGTAAAGCCCTTTCCTGTGGAAGTTAGTGTATGTGAGTATAACTTTTGATCACAAATCAGGAAACAAAGTACCTTGCAAAATCCCAAAACAGATGGATAGCTCTTATATTACTAATTTCTGGAGATTTCTTCAGAAAAAAAACCCAAATCCTGAACACCTGCATTATAATTTGCAAAAGGAGGTCCATAATTTCAGGCTGTCCTTTTTCCAGCGGCATTAGTTATTATCTGGAAATATAGATTTAATTTTAAATTGAGCCAGCATTACTATATATGAATTTTAATGAGCTACCAACGAGCTTCACAGGAATTGTAATTTCTGCTCCTTTATGTCACTTGATTACTTCTTGAATCATGCACTTTTGATAACTGGAGAAGATGTTCCAGTTCCTCCTGCACACAAAATGTAGCAGTTGAATCTTCTTCTGACCAAAATATAGATTTAATTTTTTTTTAACATCATCCTGTCCTACTAAAACAAAAATAGGACTGGGGCTAGAAGTATCTATTTGTCACTTTATTGGGATAAAATTACTTTTTCTTGGGCTCAATTTCTGCTGTGCTAAAAGCCAAAAGTGTTCAACAATTCTGAAATGCACTGCTTAGTTTCTATAATGCCACTTTTTAAAGGTATCTTTCCACACAGGAAGAATTTTTCCAAACAGGAGACAGCTAGAAGGAGAAAAGGTGTTTGGCTTGAAGAGAGGACCTCTTATTAGATTTCTGTTGTCCTTTATCACTATTTTCATACCTTTTACATCCAAGAGCTACAAGCAACAGGTCCTTGTTCTCTTGTTTTAATCCACTACCAGAAAAATCTGCTCTAAGCAATCACTCTTCTTCCAGTTAGCCGGTGGAGGCTACGAATGGAAGAGGGGAGAAGCCCAGAGCTGCCCACTTCAGCCTCAAATTCTCTAGTTTCGGGAGGCTGCTGGGGATATTGTCTCTAGCCAATCTCATCTTTCTCCCCCTGGAAAACACTACTTAAAAGGCATGAATCCTCATGAGAAAATGAGCCTAATTTCTGTAATTTCTGAAAGCGCTGAAGGATTTGGTTCAGTTCTGCTCCCACTGAAATGAAAGCTAAAACTCTCGTTGACATCAAGGGGAAAAAACAACCTCTTGGCAGGGGCTAACACACTGCAGGTTTGAAAAACTGAGCTTCCCACAAGTTGCATACATTACTGCAAAATTAAGGATTTGAGGCAATTCCTTGAACACATTCATACTCTTCCATTTACACATATATCTTGCAAATGGCAATGCAGTCACTTATGCTCACAGCTAAAACAGCGCCTATTTTTTCAGCTCAGCAGCTGAAGAGTGGGGCAATAACAGGTAAGATCAAAGGGTTTAAATAGCCTTTGGGGTCAGAATGACAAAATGCTTACAGCCTCAAATAGGATATAGTCATTAGGCTGGGGAAATGAACGATTTTGCTGAATGGGCACAATGGTAACTGATTTGGTGTGAAACAATGGGCCTTCACCTCAATGCAAGATCAGGAAGATTTGCTAGGTACACAGGAATAGTGCAGCTTCGTTTTGAAGTTAATATGGGATGAATAAAACAATGGGAGAAATGATCCAAGCGGAGCAACATTAGAGCAAGAACATTGATGGGGTCAGGGTAGTTTGACCTTTAGGGTTAACCAGATCAAAGAGTTTGCTGATTAGCAAAGTTGGTTTTTTTCTTTTTTTTAATTACCGTAAAATTGGCATCTCCATGGTTATTCTTTTAGTTACCTTTGCAGGTAGACCTTGTCTATATGAAGCATAAAAAATAATTCATGACAGGCTCTTTGTAATTTGAGAAGATGCATCCACTATGGGAAAACATTGTTTTCTTAAGGATGGTACTAATTCCTCTTATAACATAAATGGCTGATCATGTGCCCACTGCAGTCAATGGAAAAGCTGCTTAAAGGTTTCAGAGAATTTTGTATCAGCCTTGATAAGAAGTTACATAACTTATTTTATCAATAAACTAGGTTTTCTTTACTACTTTCATTTTGTATTTTGAATGTATGAGAAAGTTAAGTCATTGTTTTGATTGCAGATATGATGCCATAACAATAGGAATGAGAAGGACTAAGAAGGTGCATTTATACAAATGAATGCAGTGTTCTTCTATATCAGCAGCTTATACTTCTGCGGTCCTTTTTTGCTTCCAAAGTACTAGAGGCAGACTCACATTGTGATCTGCTCCTCTTGTGAGGTAATGAGAAGGTAGATTTAAGACCACCACTCACTAGACTTAGCACTTCAGTCTGTATTTAGGTAAATGGATCTGAAAGTGTGGCAATAAATAACATGCCTCCAGCCACCAAAACCTTCCGTGTTATTCTTCCTCTTCATAGTTGTTTTAATTCTATTACATTGAAGAATAGCCTGAGTATAAATTTCAGTTCTCACTCCCAAAGCTAAGGACCATTAGTACAATGAAGGCATTTAAAATAATACTCAGTTACCTCTGAGTATTCATTACCTCCTTTGTTACTTGGAAGTTGTTTCAAATTAGGACAATTGGCCAGGAAAAGAGGGAGCAGATTTAGGTGTAAGAACCTAGATACCACTTAGGAAAAGACTGGAAGCTCTGCAGTCCTTCCTCCACTGATTTCTTGTTTTTTGATTACTTGTTATGCTGAAATCTCACAAAATTTCTTAATATCTCTGTGAATGATGTAGAACCTAATCCTCTTTACATCTCCAAATGACCCATCCTCCTTCAGAAAAAACTGTCTATCTGTTAAACATCTAGGTCCAAGGGAGTTGATTCTGGATCCTTGCCTTTCTAGTCAAAACTCAGCCCTTTGACATGGAAATATCAAAAATCTAAACAAATTTAACATTATTTTATTTATTTTAACATGATTTTAATTTACTGCTTGGTTGATAAACTCAGTTTTGTATTTTTAAGACAGTTGAAAAGAACATCTGCCAAAGTCAGACAAGGTCTGTATCTTCATATCTCCCAGATGTTAATTCTCACATTTTGTACACACTTTGTAGACAGCTGCATCTATGCTCACCTACTGCAAGAGAGAAAAGTGTTTTCCAAGTCCTATTGGTAACTTTAAAGTAGCAGAGAATAAATTTTTCCTAACAAAAAAGGGGCATGATTTATCAGAGAGTAAGAATGCATTCAAACTATCCTTGAAACTGCACTGTTAGAACCCTACACACCAGCCTTCCACCTAGTAGTTTGTTATTTGGAGGCAGACTGGGCACTTAATTCAAAAGACTGATCCATTCTCCCAACCCTTTGTTTCAGACCTACACAAGTAGTGCCTATTTTTTGGTCATGTATGGGATACTTTTTAAAGATTCCTTATGAGAAATATCTTCCAAATAAATATCTTTACAGTTGGAGGGGTCAACTATTATAAGAATCTAATTAAAATTGGCATTTCTCAAGTAATTTCTCTTTGAGAGAATGGTTATAGATCAAAATGGAAGTTTGTAGGCAAGTTACAGAATAGAGAAGTGAAAATGTAATAAATCTGGACTCATATATTAAATGCTTTTAGATACAACCTATAATTTGTTCAAGAAAACTATTTATCTGTAACACAGTTTCCTTAGATTGTAAGAAAAGTGAGAGAAATGAGCTTCCTTCTGTCTTTGTTAAACATTCATACTAGCTACATTTTAAGAAGCAGGAAACCATACTTTAAATATCTACCCATGAATTCTAGAATATCTTGTGAACTCAGCACAAGTCATCTCAAAGAAAATTTGGTTTTACAATTGGTAGGATTTTAACAAATTCAGTATCAACAGATGACATCAAAACATGCTCTGCACTGGGGAGTGTATATACATACTAAGAATCTGTGCAGCCTTTCTGCATCAAACCAAAAGAGAAAGCAGGCATTTTTCCAAAGATAAGAAAGCAAGCACAGAGATGCATAGAAGTATCTCATAAATGTGAATGCATCTATCCTGAAGTAAGAAAGTTATATTATTTCAGCTTTAGAGAAAAATAACTGAACACAAGTAGAAATTCTAATTCTTTAGCTGTCAGTAGCCTCCTAAATTGATTTCAGTGAGGTTAAGGTTTCACTTAAAGGCATTGAAGAGGAGCTTTAATTTAATTTCATTTCAATTTCGGTAATTTAATTCCTGAACTCTAAGTCTCAAAATTTGTCTAATGATTCTGAATTTTACCAATGACATAAAACTTCTTGGAGAGCTGAGTCTTAAAATTTTTATGGTTTTTAATTACTTGCAATAAACATTTGCTTTAAAATAATTTCCACATTAGCTCTCTGACACTTGCTAAAGTAATTGCAGGGGACCAAACCAACTCAGACCTACCACTATGGGGGAGCAACCAGCAGGACACTCCTGGACAATCCTCCTAACCACTGTCCTCCTTCTCAGAAGGACAGTGGTTAGGACATTCTTGGACATTCTGTGATTGCTTTCAAAGATTTTGGAAAGCAACCTTTACGGAAAATATCTGGAACTCCCTCAGACTGGCATAATTTCAGACCTCATAGACTAAGAAGGCATTCAAAGCAAAACTCAGCTCCTAAAGGGATAATTTATATGGAAATTTTGCAGTGTTTGGTATTTAGGAACCTGGATTCTATCCATTGCTAACTTATTATTTTTTTCCTAATTTGCCCTGAAGGCTTATGAAATGCATTATAAATCCTACATTTAAGAAAAGAGATACGATTGTGCTCCACCATAGTCATGTTCTCACTTAAGTATAAGACTCCCAAAAAGATCTCTGCTCTTGTACCCATCCTTGTTCTAGTCAGGATTTATACGGTAGCCCTACACAAAAGGAAAAACATGTTCAAAGAGAAGATCAAGTTAAATGTGTAACTAAGGCTCCAGCTTGGCATCCACTGTGCTAGATCCTAGTTCAGCCGCTAGAACATACCTGGTGAGCAGCTGCAGACTGCTGCTGAGTTTTTGGAGACCTCCCACTTGGTTGCTCCCTGTCTGCTGGATCTACCTCTACACTCTAATTGTACATGAAGTGTCATGAAAGGGGAATTCCTGTGCTGAGGGGAGAGGTGGAGGTTTGCTTTGGGAAAGGACAATATGGCTTGCTGTGCAGCCACAATGCCTTAAGAAAGCACAATGTCATGAGTGCAGGTCAAATGAAAATCTCTTATTCTGGGCAAACAAGAAAATTAAAGTATTGGTGGGTTTAATGCATGCAAATATTTGAGGTTTATTTTGCCTTTTAAGGCTGCAATTTTATGTAAATAACAGATGATGTATTCATGTCAAAGGATGGACATGTTAACACAGTAACCAAGCACAGACTCTGAGAATCCTTGGCATGACATACGAAATCTGAGATTAAGCGTTTGGAGAGAAAAATCTCCCTCCCTGCAGTACATGTATGATTACAGTTTCCACTGCTTCAAACTTCTGCCAGCCAACAGGAAGCAATGTTTGTGGCAGAACCAGTTCTAAGGGCAGAACTGCAAATCTCGGGCTACTGAAGGCACAGCAGGCAATGAGCACCCCACGCTCGGTGGAGCTGGTGCAGAGCAAAGGCTGAAGGGAACATCCTGCAGCCACAAGATGAGCACAAGAGGAGGCAGGGAGGAAGCACCCGCCCCTGCAGTAATCCAAACTCTGGAAAAGCCTCTCCGCTGCTGCCCTTTTCATCGTGCCCCAGACCTCAGCCCTACATTCTGCAGGAGACAAACAGCCCTGAAAATCAGGCCCCTTTAAAGAGCTCATGCTAAGCAGTCAAAATCAATTAGCACTCTCAAAGTAGGATGAATGATAATGGATACAGAATTGCCTTGGTACTCAGGGGACTGGGATTCAATTCTTACCTCTCTTAGACTTCCTCTGTGACCTTGGGCAAGACTATCTGTTGCTCTTTTCCTCTAAATCATGTTTTTACATTTTCACCTCACAGAGTTTTTGCTAGGTTTTTGAATCCATTGATTGCAAAATATGTAAATTCTATGTCATGAATCTATACAGAGTTTTGAAAATGTAAGATTATATGATTTTCACCTCCAGACACACTGATCTAATTGTGGCATCTTTTGAAGCTATATTACTAGTTTCTGAAATGACCTATAAAAAACTAAGTATGTGAAGAGATATAGCATGTGCAATAATTTGTGGGGTTTTTTTCAAGAATGTCTGGTAAGGAACAGGAAGAAAATTAATAGATTTTAATTTTTTTTCCACTGAGATGGGTGGACAGCCCAGACAACTAATTCTCTTTTCAGAATCAGGAACTGGTTCACAGATGTGATGAAATGCACAGGCTGAAAAAAGCAAGGAAGAAACTGAACCACACACCTAGGGTGGTGAACTGTTTCAAAGGCAAAATTGATAATTAGTTATACTTGAAAATCTATAAAAGGTCAGCACCTTAGAAAATCACCCTCTAATCACATACAATGTTTGTAAAGGAACCTACTATGCTGGTAAGTAAATATTGACACCTGCCATAAGTATTCTACACAAGGTAGCATCTTTCTGGATTTTGTGGTCAGTAACTGCTGGATATTTCAGAGAAAGAAAAAAGAGTGTTCCATAAATTTGTGACAAACTAATTCTTACAGCAATATTTTAAAATTTAAAATATCTGAATACATCAGAAGACAAATCCATGTGTATGCATGCACACGTGTACAGCTTCAGATTCACACATACACAAAGGAAATGCACTAAATTCAGAGTTTGTGTCTTCATGCTCTTAGTCGGAGGAAAATTTCTTGCTGCTTAACCTTTGGGTTTGTTTTATTTTAAGACAGTTACACTTTGCTTTATACTTTAAAAATTAGGGTGCTTTTTCTTCCCCCTATCCTTGTTTCATGCAGATGATGAACCCTTTGAAATGTGCTTGCTCTTGTTGCCCACTAGAAGGAGAGGGGTGAATGCCACATATCTAATTGTGTGTCTCCACAGAAACTTTCCTCTAATTCCTGGTTGCTAACCCACATTCTTTAAGTCCTCTGGCCTCTTTCCCAACACTCCTCCTCTGTCTCACAAAGAAAAGAATTTGCTTTTTTTCCCCCCATCCAAGGTCTTTTCTCATTTCAAAGCAAGCTACTTGAATGACTATTCAGTGTGTGCAGAATGAGGTCTCTCCACAACACTATGCTATAGTAAAAGCCGTGTGTGCTTATAAAGGCTGCTTGAAGGCAGCCCTACCCCACAGTGGCCCAGGCGGCATACACAGCACCCTGACCTAGCCATCTGTATGCAAATCTCCACAGACTAAGTAAACTTTCATAAAAATGTTCTGGCCCCTCTTTCTGTGTGTTTAGCAATTATTAGTGCACATTGGTCCTTTGTGTTATATTATTATGCTTTGTGTGCAGAGGAGACTCCCTGGCACCTGCGCTTGTAGGTGGCAGATGGCAGTTCTTGGCAGCAATACGGAAGTTTTCCTGAATGCAGCTAAGCTACAAACTGGCATCTTTTATTTCTTTATGCATGTACTAAGGAGAAAGGATTAGTGGTAGATTACCAGTAGTCTATCAAGGTATTTCACAAAAAAAAAAAAAAAAACAGCGATGGGGGGAAAAAATCTAGTCCATGTTTTGAAAAAGAAAAGGGGGGGAAAGAGGAGATTGTCCAGCAATAACTTACATTAAAATTGTCAAAAAAACCCTATGTATTAATTCAGCCTCTTACACACTGGTTACAATTTTACCTTTCCCGCATGAGATGAGTAAAATGGATGCCTTGCTGCTAAATTTCTGTTTCTGGAATACTTCCTGTGTTTTCTTCCTGTGTGCTTCTGTAGAGGTTTAACATGACTGCTATGTTATTGATAAAGCACCTGTGATTGTAAGGGATCACAAGGTGTCCAACAATCAGATAACACATAAAGCAGTCAAAATGCAGCTGATGCTGGGATGTGTAGAGCCACTAAATCAACCACTGAAGCTCTGGGTGCAAAAAAGAAATGTTGGCTAATAACACCTTCTTGGAGTCATAGGATATGGGGAGTTGGAGGCAACCCATCAGGACAGGACGCCCCAAGAGTCATACCATGTATCTAAGGGCATTGTCCAAACAGTTCTTGAACTCAGTGACCACTTCCCTGGATAGCCTTTTCCAGTGCCCAAACACCCTCTGGGTGAAAAATGTTTTCCTGATATCCTAAACTTTCCCTGATTCAGCTTCAGGCCATTCCCTCAGGTCCTGTCCCTGTCACCACAGAGCAGAGATCAGTGTCTGTCCCTCTCTCCCCCTCCAAGGAAGCTGTAACTGCAGTGAGGTCTCCCCTCAGTCTCCTCCAGACTGAACAGAACAAGTGACCTCAGCCACTCCTCACACGGCCTCCCCTCAGGGCCCTTCACCATCCTCGTGGCCCCCTTTTGGAAGTTCTCTAACAGTTTAATATCCTTCTTACATTGCATTGTGACCCCCCAAACTGCCCCCAGCACTGGAGGTGGGGCTGCCCCAGGTCAGAGCAGATCAGGACAATCCCCTCCCTTGCCTGGCTGGTGATGCTGTCCCTGATGTCCCCAGGACAGGGATGGCCCTCCTGGCTGCCAGGGCACTGCTGGCTCGTGTTCAACTTTGTACCAGCCAGGACCCCCAGGTCCCTTTCCGTGGCACTGCCCTCCAGCATCTCATTCCTGAGTCTGTGCACACAGCCAGGGTTGCCCTTCCTACTTAAAGGCAGGAATGGTTTCTGCCTGAAATCAGATATTAAAGAAATAAAGAAATCAATGAAGTGGATGTAAAACTTCTAGATGCTAAAAGAGGATATACATTATTGAAGAGTATGAGCTAGGAATGGTGGGCGCAGCAAAACAGGAGGGAGAATGATTCCTGTGGAAAGAAATAGTTGAAAGACAAGGATCTGGGAAGTTGTTCTTGGTCACTTTCTAGCTCTGTCAGCTCCTGAGGTAGAAGGCCAGCTGTGTTTTCTAAGAATGGGTAGTTCCTATGACTTATATCATCTTTTTCAGTAACCACATTTCCAGGACTACAAACAGCATCTTAAAAGAGCCTTTTTCTGTGTGTTTCATTTTTATAGCATGTTTCTGTGGTTCATGATTTCTGCCTTTTAAGCCATTTTTAATAAATGCTATCATTCTCTTAGACAACATCCAGTGTTAGACTTCTCAGAAGATCATACAGAAGTATAATACTCAAGGGACAAATCGTCTGCTATGGATAGAGTTGGTTCTCACCCCATTAGGTAGGCAAAAGAGAGAGCCTTTGAACCACAGACCTCAGAGCACAGGGAAAATATTGTTTCACTCCAAGGTAAGCCAGAGAGGCTGCACCACAGCAGGGCAACCTTAGGTGGCCTTTTTAGAGCAAAGATATAGGAAAAATATATGGAAAGGCAGCAAGGCACATAAAGTAGGAAACAGGATGGGGAGAAAAAAATAAGGGGCAGAGAAATGAGGAAGGAAAATAAAAAGTATCAAAATATTAAGTGACAAAAATAATAAAAACACTCAAAGAAAACACATATGCATTCAAAAAATCCCACACCACAANATTAAGTGACAAAAAAGTAAAAACACTCAAAGAAAACACATATGCATTCAAAAAATCCCACACCACAAAAACCAAACCAAATAAACAAAAAAAAAAAAATCACCACACCCCAAAATGTATCAAATGTATGCAGAGAGAGAAAAATACTTGAAGGAAAACAGAGGCAGAGTGAAACATAGTTTGAGGATGTTGCACTCAAAAAAGGAAAATAATAATGGCATTCTCTCCCAAAAAGAGTAGGAACAATTGATAGAATACAGGTAGAGCCTGCTCTTGCAAAAGCCACTGGAGGTAGACACAGTAACTCTGAACCGGGTTGACCCTTGGAAAGGACAGGGAAGCCCCCAGGATTAGCCAGTACAGAGCACACTCCTGTATGGTACACACAATGGCTGTGCAGATGCCTTCAAACCCCACCCAAGAACACACTCAGCCTTGTTCCATAGGTGTGCTACCTGTGACTAATGTGGTTAATGTTGCTGTTGTACGTTTCTTTCTGAAGACACAGGTAGCCTAGCAAATGCAGGGATGGAGCCACCGCAAAGGCACAGCACCCGTCCTTCTGCTACATCCATCCCTCCACAAAGTACAGGTTAAACCTGCTAATCTGTCTTTCAAAATTTCTGCCTGACTATGCAAGGTGACATCATCTTGAAAACACTGGGGCAATATTCCAGCTATGTTAATTATAGGAAAGGCTGAGAAGTGAGAAAAAAAAGTAGGTATTTTTCAATTATACTAAAAGAAGAGAGATACCAAGATTCAGCCTTCCTGCTACAGAGTGATATATTGTACAGAACTTTAAAAATTACTTTGATTTCCCATGAACAGGCAATAAAACATTTTCCAGAAGCTAAATTAAAGCATGTATTTTAAAATGCAAAATTTATTTTAAGGACATGAGGTGCTAGTGTAAACCTATAAAAGGAAACTATCCATCCTGCAAAAAGAAAGTGCTGGCTTTATTGCAGCTCAATTCATTCTTAAAGATAGAGAATCCTCTCCAGGGCAGACAGGACAGTAACTGCTGACACTGACTTTCCTTAATTCATAGAATGACTTATAATTATTCTTTTGGAATCAAAGTTATTTTGGTTCTATCTAAGAACTAGTAAATAGAAGATTAAGTAAGTATACATACATGTAGATATATATATGCATACATACGGACATACACAGATGTTTATAAAAGGCCTTCTGGTGTCACATTTAAAAGAAATTTAGTTGAAGAACTTTAAAAATTACAGCCCTAGGGCACTAGCAGAAATTGAGGAGCTTGTGACCCCTGCTAGACTGAGCTATTATGAATGTAACATACTGTAAAGCAGATGTCCGCACTCAGAAGTGCCTCAGGTGCATCATTCTTCCTCAAACATACGGCAAAGACATTGAGCTTACACCATCTGAACTTTTTGAGTTTAGCATTAATTCTTCCACCCAATAACAGCTGCCTGATGCAGCTGTCAGAAATTACAGCAGGACTGAAAGGAAGAAGATTTTTATTTCTGTTTCCATTTATTTTCTTTTCAGTGGTAAGAGGCTGAAGTGATTTTACAGAGCATTGTAAAATTTGTATTCACTAAGGACCAGCACTCACCATTGTTATCTGAATGTGATGCTCTAGAAGTTAATAAAAAAGCAGGCAGACATTCTCCTTTGGAAGGCTCGAAATGCATCTGCTTCTCTCCAGTGGATAACAGGGCACCTCAGCACTTAGTTGAGTTTACCAAGCATTTAAACTGTAAGTTCAAGTAAGGTGTAAATTCAGAGCAATCTCAAAGGCATTCAGTGAGTGTTAAAATGTCACATTGACTTCAAATTTTTGTTTATCCAATGATACAGAAACTGAAATCTTGCTTGTTTTCTTGGGAAATTGTTCAATATGTTGGTTGGCATCACTTTGGTATCCTTCACAAGATGCCTCCAGCTCTGCTTCATGACTACATTCACCTCTTCTTTGATTAGCTGCTGAATCCATGGCTTTTGTAACTTGTAATTACAGATGGAAAGGTATCATTTTGTGAGGTACCAAAACCACATAGCACTCATTAAAATTACCATTTGTAAGCATACACAATATTTGATGTCCCACACAGACCCACCCAAAAGGCTTTCTCCCTGCTCATCTCTCTCATCTCCTTTGTATATCAGCTTGTAGAGGCACCTGAGCTAAACACTCTTGCCTGTGCAAAGGCAAAGGCTGGAAGAGTCACCTTGGAGACCCTCCAACTTTGCAGTCTTGCTCCCTATACTGGAATGCATGAGGCCATAATGAAAAGCACATTCATTTTTCTCACTTAAATATTGGAAGTTGCTGGTATTAGAGAAATTAGTTTTTAAATGTTGGATTGAGGTTTAAATCAGTAAAAAAATAACTGCATAAAAGACACTGTTGGGCCCAGACTATTAGATCAAATTAAATAGACCATTACAAAGGAAAGTACACTTTTTTGTTAACTGAAAATATGAAAATTTATTAAAACTGTCCTAAATAAATGCCTCACCTTTTTGCCATGATTGTATTTTTACAGTTCCTGGACAGGAAAGAAAGTTATAATGGCACCAGGAGAAATAAAAAACTCAAAACCCTCAGTTGTGATTCTTGCAATAGTTATGCTCTGAAGCCAAGGAAACATTTTTTCAGATGATGCAAACTCAGATGACAGCATATGCTGACGCAGGAAATGACTGGGAACATCCCTGCTGATAAGTAAAACCTTGGCAAGGCTCATTCCTTGGCCCAGAGGCCAACTAGTGTGGTCTGGTCAGGATTATGCCATTAAACATTTCTCCTGTCCAGAACAAGATAGCCACATCCAAACCACATTTTGGGAGAGGTCCCTGGCCTGTTCAGACTCATGAACTTTGCCTGGGCATTGACTGTTGATTGGCCTTGATCAAAGCTGTGCCAGGGAATGTTTGCCAGAATAAATTACTTAGTTTCTCCAATGGCTCCGGCATCTGTAAATTCACTAGAACAGATATAACCATCAAGAATGGAATAAGGATTGATCTTTGCATGCATTTATTTTATTCTCTTTCATGATGTAAGGAAATCAAAGAACAATATTTTATGCATTGGAGATCAGTGGTAACCATAAGAATCTGAATACAACTGTTTTAGGTAACTCAGTATAGCCATATCTATCTATCTAGTATCTACTGGAGGAGCCATTTAATTTCAGACTTTGAATACAATCTTATCCTGCTAGAGGCTGGAAAAAGACATAATATTGGGAGAGAGTGTCTTTATATCTCTATCTGATAATGACCATTGCTAAAGACAGGATCCTGGACTTTATAAACTTTAGATCTTACTCTTTGCAACTGTGGTGGTGTTAAGAAAGACTGTCCAGGTTCTAGGAAATGCACTTTTTCAGTCATCTAAGCATACAAACACAAACACTTAATGTGAGAATATTCTTTCTTATGGTTTTGTTTTTCATTTCGATCCACCATCTCAGACATCCTTTATGGTGAATATCTCAAAAAACTGAGTCTGTATAAGAAGGCAAATGAAGTCTCTTCCCTTGGGTTTGACTGCAGAATTCTATTCCTAAATTATCTATAGTCAGTAAGAGTTCAAAACATGGTCATTAATGAAGTTTTAGCTTGCCCCGTGCCCTAACTCTGCAAGATGTGCATGTGTACAATGCTGTTCAATAGAGTTAGGTTACTACAGTTTCCCAGCAAATTATTTGAAGTGCTCCAGACAGGATGTCTAAGGTAACTCTTCTTTTAAATTAAGCAAGATATCTTCAGGAATTAGCATAGTAGCAGCTTCACTCAAATATCACTGAAACCACTGGAATTTTTCCACTACTTTGTGAGGTTTGGTTCAGTCTCTATGCAATCCCATCCAAATATTGTTTGATGAGAAAACATGAGTGTGAATCAAAATTCTCCCACATTTTGCAAAAGCGATGGGAGTGGGACGAAGAAGGTGAAGGGGAAAATAAAAAAGGGAATACTTTTAGCAAGTAACCTTTGATTATCATAAGATGAAAGCCAAGAAGGGTGAAACACATCCAAATCTTGATTGAATTTTTGATCCAAGTTATCAAGATGCTTCATCCCTTCAAAGAAAAAGTCATGAAAGTCAGTATGGTCAAGTCTTGCTGAACTCAAGCAATTCAGAAAGCATTCAACACCTTGCAGAATTGAAGGAAAACACCTTTTGAGGGAAGACATCATCTCACAAATACGCTTCTAGAATACTAAAGGAAGGAAAGAAGTTTTAACATCATCAGATCTAACCATTAACCTATCACTGCCAAGTCCACCAGTAAACCATGTCCCCAGCGCTGTATCTACCTATCTCTTAACTAAGCCCACGGATGGTGACAACCACTTCCCTGGGCAGCCTTTCCCAGTGCTTGAAAACTCTTTCCATGAATAAATTTTTCCTACTATCCAATCTAAATCTCCCCTGACACATGTTGAGACTGTTTCTTGTTGTCCTATTACTTGCTGCCTGGGAGAAGAGCCTGAACATCACCAGGCCACAGCCTCTTTTCAGGCAGTTGTAAAGTATGATAAGGCTCCCCCTGTGCCTCCTTTTCTCCAGGCTGAATATTCCCAGCTCCCTCAGCTGCTTCTCATCAGACTTGTGCTCCAGACCCTTCACCAACTCCACTGCCCTTCTCTGGACACACTCCAGCTCCCCAATACTTTTCTTGTACTCAAAATTCAACCCAGCATTTCAGGTGAAGTGTCATGACTGGCAAGTACAGGGGAATAATCTCCTTACTAGTCCCACTGGCCAAAAAAAGTTCATTATTTTCAGACATTCATTTGAAATGGGTGGCACTGGTCTCACTGCAGCCACCAGAAGTTAGGCATTAATCAACTTGGAACTCCTTTTTGTCAGAGATGGCATGCCTTGGTACAAGGGGAATTCCTATTCCTAGAGGTGCCTATGTCTCATCACGGGCTGCAGGGACACCCTAGAAGATTTTCTTGGAGTATACAAATAACTGCGGTTAATTGAGATACAGCAAAGTCAGGGAGTATTGGTACTTTTCTGCATGCTACATAAATTACTGCTCACTTTACTATGCAGATATTTGTGCCAGCTTTACAGGGTTGATAGGACTGTCCATTTACCATCCCACTTCCATTTGTGGTTTTCACATGGGACTTGATCCAATTCTATAAAAGCAATGACAGCTGAATTGAGTATTGTGTCAAAACTAGAGCTCAGGAAACTTCAGAGAAATTCTGTCCTGACAATCTCCTGCTTCACTAGGGGAATTCTACAAAGTAAAAAATAAAAATAATATATTTTAAAAATAAGACAAATCCCAGCCATAAACATCAAATTCCTGCAGAACTAGTGAAATTATAATGTTCCAGGCCTGCATATCCAAAGAAGAAAATTTTAGCAACTGAAAACAGTGAATGGAGAGGGAATTTCTGAGGAAAAGATCATAAAAGAGAATGAAATGAGCAACATAGTACAAGTATATCTTTAGAGAAAAAGACAAATTAATTACCTTATCCCCTTTGCAATGAACATGGACAAGCCTTTTGCATCAATATGCTCTGAAACAGGTGTAGTGTACAACATTTACAAACTCAGATTACAGGTGAAATCATGTTCCTTACAAACTGAAAACCTTCAATACAAGTTAAAATGAAAATAACTTCCATTTTTTCATCAATTATTAGGATACATAATGCATCATGATACTTCATCATACACATAAACTTGAGACTTATAATATGTGAGAGATTTTTAAATGTCTTGACACTCGTTCATTGGGAGGAATTACCTCTACTGGCCTTGAGATAGATTGAGGGCAACAGGAGGATGTAAAAGGCAGGGCTCATATTCATTGGAGGCTCGTGGCATTTATAGTGTTTTAAACAATCATGTTCTAAGGTTGATTTTGCAGGCTGTCTTAGTCACTATCTCCAGTCAAGGCTCTTGTGTAAATGGGGTTTGTTCTACCCCGACAGTGTGCCTATTGTAACTTGAGGCCACCTGTTAGACAGCATGAAGTGTTGCCTAAAAAAATACACAATAAGCAGATTGTTTGTTACAGTTGTGCACAGACAACTGTATTAGTGTTCTTCTCACCATATGTCTATATAAACAGAGCTGCAGTGAGCTATTCACCAGCGACTCAAACACTGAAGAAGAAGCTTCTCTCAAAAGACCCAGGGCTTACAAGCATTGGCTCACCTGTTAGGCTTACAAGATATTGTAAGACTGGTTTCAAATGCTTGGCTTCAAGGGAGAATTAGTCCTTCATAAGTTTCTGTTGGTTTATTCTAGATGCACAAAAAATAAAATCCTCATACAAACAAAGAAAATCCACCCCAAATCAACATAATACTCCACATTTGGTGGTTTTAGTAGCGCAGTGCAAAGGGAAGGGGGGGAAAATTGTCTTCATAGAAGCAGTTTGACCACCTTCCAAATTAAAAATAATACTAGATCATGTTGTAATACATAATTTAATTGCTGTTATTACTGTTATCAAAGGCACTTTCATCCGGGTGTCTCTCACAAGATGAATTTGAGAGCTCAGTCATATCCAGGGTTCTTACAGTCTTGGGGAGACTATCTTGGACAGTTTTTTCTATTACTTTCATTTTTCCACATGGAGAGATTTTGAGGGAGGGCAGGGAATGAAAATGTCTCTGTTTTGTGAAGGAAAAATGTTACAGTAAAATAAGCAATAGACACCATTGACTGCCATGGTGTAAAAAAGAATAGAATAGAATAGAATAGAATAGAATAGAATAGAATAGAATAGAATAGAATAGAATAGAATAGAATAGAATAGAATAGAATAGAATAGAATAGAATAGAATAGAATAGAATAGAATAGAATAGAATAGAATAGAATAGAATAGAACAGAATAGAAATTACACAAGCCTCTAAAAAGGTCCATGCAAGGATACTGAATTTTAAATGCCCAGATCTCGGTAGTGGTTGTGCAATGTGACCATAAAAGGCACACCAAAGCCTAACAAGCTCTGTACCACAACTTCCTGACAAGACTGGAGTATATTAATGAATATTCTCTGGTAGCAGAGAAGATGCATGGAGCTAAAGCCTCTTTGGCTGCCATCCTTCTGCATCAGCGTGCCTCCCAGAGCTGCTGCAGGTGTGGGAGAAAAGCTCATTGCAGCCAAATCTTTCTAGAGCAAGGACACAAAACAGAATATGAAAGAGGGGGTCACATCTTGTGCCTGCTCTGTGCCTGCAGCAGCCTCATTCTATCATTATGTTTTTCAAGGGTAAATTACTACATGACTATCCAGCATCTACAAAGAAGGAATTTTGGAGGGACTTGCAGCATTCTTCCTACATCACTAAAACTGATACCCAACACACATAGAGCAAAAGAACTGAAGCAATTTATTTTCTAATGACTGTTAAAAAAGTTCACTTTATGGCTGAACTCCTCTAAGCAGCACGGATCAACTGTTGTAGCTCCAAAATGCGTACTGAAATTATTTAATGTGTTAATTGTTTACTCTTATATTGTTAAAAAGTAGCTATGCAGGTCTAGGCTCCATTCAAAACAAAAACATTATGAACCCATCTCTGGTCTTTTTATTATTTTTTTTTTATTTGTTTTGTTTTATTTTCAGAAAGAAGTGTTTGCTCTAAAGAGCAGCTTTAAAGAGAAGATTTTAAAAGGTTCTGCTTCAAGGTTAGTTAACCCACATACTTCCACAAATTACCATGAAAGCTTTTTCCCCATGCTGGTTTCTTTCTATTAACACAAAGAATACAATGTCTCCAGTTTTATAGAGTATATTGATCTCTGTTTGGAATAATATTTAATTTATTTTTTTTTTTTAAATCAAGCTACTGGTTTTTTTTTCTCAGCACCACTCTGTTTAATAGTTCTAAGTTTCTTCTACTTTACTGTGGAAGCATTTTTATATCCAAATGCAAGTTAGTATCCAAAGCTATATAAGTTTCTTTCTTCACCAAGTTAAAGATCCAATGTTCATGTTTAAATGGATCCAGTTTGGAAGCAGTTTTCCTAACTCCACATATGGACTTTGGTTGGGTGCTGAAATTTGTTCAGAATGGTGACACCCTGACAGCCTTAGCTGAGATGTTACTGTGCATTCGACAGTCTGTATCATGGGGAGCTCCAGCCCCAGGGATATAGCAGGATAATAAACAGAGGAAGCCTGATCATATTTCATGAACAATTCTGGTCCATCTCCTACAGTTAAGAGTAGCCAGGAGGATACCATGGCACAATTTCCACTTTAGTGCTAGCAGCCAGAGAGAGATGTTGCTTTAAGATCTAACAGAGAACACTGCTTATGAAACTCAAGCTCCTGGCTAGGAAGATGGCAGAAGAAGGGGAGTGAAAGCTGATAACAGACAAGGGAAGGATTCCTGGTTTCTTTACTCTTCCAGGATCCACTCTAACCATGCCAACTGATGGCCACCAAGCAACTTACACTTTGTATTCTTATTAGTAAGACAACTGGTCCTTTTCGTGTAGGATTATCCAAGATTAAAACCACCATGTCTATGAAAACATGCCCCATAATCTCAAAATCTACATCTTGTCTGCACAGCCTCCCCTGCCCCAAGAAAGTCAAAAGTGCATAGGAGAAGTTGTATGAACACTTTTTTATAGAGATATTCAAAACACTGTGACCATGTCTCTACCGGGTCACAGACAGTCCCAGAAACAGCAAGAAGTGTGGGCTGGAAAAAGGGACTCAGAGTGCTGAAGTCCACCAGCCTGCCAGGAGTATTAGTTGGATTGTTCCACAACTGAACTGAAGGAGCTGATGTAAACAAGCAATGCAGAAGGATGGCAAATTTGGCCTCGATGCCCACTGCAGTATTGACACTTGCACAAAGTCACTCACACAGTTCATAGAACTCTCAGGGAATCCAAATCTCTAGCAGAGAGACCAGTCCCAGCACAAAATCCTAAGTAGAAAAAGGGTGAAATGGATTCTGTACAGCATCTGACTTGCGAACAGAGTGGCGTGTGTCCATTTTCCTGTCAGAACAAAGAAAAGAGAATCCCCTTCCCTCCCAAGTCAGTCTAAGTTTAAATGAAATCTTTCATTTTGTTATCAAAACTGTTCTTATATACTTGTGTTCGCTTCATTTTCTTATTTAAAAAATCTAATTACATTTAGCATAGAAAATTTGAAAATTAAAATTTGAGGCATTTATTCATAATGTTAAAATGAATGCTTGTTTTCTTCAATATTTTGGTTCTAATGAGAAGGAAATAATATGAGGAAACAGGGAGTTTTCATATTTTAATCTAATGAGATTAACCTTTCTTCAAAACCCCATTTCTTGATGATTTTAAGAGGTGCTACATGCAGATTTCCTCTTTCATCACAAATCATTGCTAATACAATGAAAGTATAGATTTCAACTGCTGAAGAAATTTAATTTTCCAGCAGCAGTTCTTGAAGTTCATCCTACAGTTAAAGGCTTCCTTGAAAAATGAGGTAAGGTGTACAGTGGAATTATAAAAGCTGTTTTTATTCAATGTTAAATACAACTGCAGACCTACCTAATTTTTTGTGAAAATCTTTATATAAAATGGCCAACAGAAAAGTTGCAAGGCTATGCATGGTACCCCAGAACATGGCCATGCCCCCCTGCTTTAGAAGGAACTTTCCTTCCCTCCCCCCTCCAGCTTTTCAAGAAGCTTTGTTATAGGAGAGATGAGGACAAGGAATATAAGGGGATAGTGGCAAAGTAAAATCAGAAGGGGTCTGGCAAAGGCAGCTAGAACAGCTCCTGTTGCACTGTGCTAGCTGAGATATCAAGTGCGTGCACCAGAAACAGAGAAAGCAATAAGCAAAATGCTAGAATTAGAGGCACTGTGTGCTAGCAGCAGGCAGCCTGGCTTCACATTTGGCTAATGAATACATACACAGGTTTCAGGCCTGCTGGTGACATTCACACAAGATGATGAGTAGGAAAATATGAATTGTTTTTACTGAAACAAAGATTTTTATTGAAAATGTCAATGTTCAATTAAAAAAAAAACTCCCAAAACTACAGAAAAGCTAAAATACAATATATAAATAAATAAATAAACTTTTCCCTTTTCTTTAGTTTGCTTACAACTTTTAATTTGCGCATTCAGAGATTTCCACTAAAAAGAAAAAAAAGCGGGGGGAAAAGTAAGTAATGCATTTCTATTTTTTTTCAATTTGACAGATGTTTTCTGAGTTTTGTCACCTGACTGAAATTTTATCAGCTTCTTCATTTCCTTGACATTAGCAGTTCAACGCCAATCCTTTTAAGATGTTAAATGACACAGGTCCTCTGTTATTTAGGTTGTAAATGCCCTGAATCAAAGCCTCTGTCAATGGGGGCCTGACAATATTCCTGGCATGCACATTATATTGAGAGCTTCCAGGCTGCTCCTTTAACATATATGTCCATCACTATTTGTTCAGCTTCTTCTGGGATCAAAGTTTATTAAACAAAAGAACAAAAAGCAATCAAAACAAGAAAATTTCAGACTAAGGCCTCATTTCCTTAAAAGTGTCTATTTTCTTCTGAGTCTTAGAAGTATTGCAGACATTTCTTAAGATACTGAACAGGTACATCTCCCCTGTATCCATCAATAGTCCTGCTGTTAAAATAATTGAAATTTTAGAAGATCATGAACTGTTTTGGTCATGATATTGGTTGTCTTCTTTTGCTTTATTTTTGCTTCAGTTTTTGTCTTCTGAGTGCCTAAATGTACACTGGTGTTGTAGAAATGCTAGAGATCCACCTCAAAAGCTTTCTGCTGCTTAGATCTATCCTTATCCAGCACTGCCCTGTGTTGCTCAGTGCACTGGCTTACCAGGAGCCTGCTGGGATATTTCTCTACCATGATAGTTTGTTATAGTTAATTCAATATTAATTAATTATTTGTATTAGAAATAGTGTGGCCAGCAGGATTAGGAAAGGGATCACCCCCTGTACTCATCACTGGTGAGGCTGAGCCTCAAACTCTGTGTTCAATTTTAGGCCCTTCATGAAAATAAAGACATTGAGGAGCTGGAGCAATTCCAGAGAAAGGCAATGGAGCTAGTGAAGGGTCTGGAGCATCATTCTTATGAGGAGTAGCTGAGGGAGTCAAGGGTCTTTAGCCTGGAGAAAAGCAGGCTCAGGGAATACCCTATCACTCTCTACAACCACCTGAAAGGAGGTGAGGGTCAATTCCTCCTTCCAGGTAATAAGCAATACTACAAGAGGAAGTCTCAACATGTGCCAGGGGAAGTTTAGGGAAAATTTCTTTAAGGAAAGAAAGGCTCACCAAGCATCAGAACAAGTATCCCAGGGAAGTGACTGAGTCACCATCCCTGGAGGAATTTAAAATATGGTGTTGATATGACACTTGGGGACATGGTCTGGTGGTGGACTTGGCAGAGCTGAGTAAATGGTCGGTCTTGTTGATCTTAAATGTTCTTTCCAACCTAAATAATTAATTGATTCTACAACTACTGTGAGAAATTATAGAAAGTCAACCTTCTGCTAAAACTGATGTAATTTATCTTGTAGGTATTAGGACCCCACCTGCAAAATGTACACACATCACTTTATCCTACAACATGGCAAAATAAAGACTGGATTTGGATTTTTAGTGGGATAATACAACCTTCATAATGACATCAAAATCTTCCTGCACTTGGAGCCTCTTGAGGTATTTCTATCCAGTAAGTTTTCTGTAGTGAAGCAAGTTTTAATTGACTATTTGTATTTGAAATAGTGTGTATCAACTTGTTTAATGGGCTGCCTGGCCTCTGAATAGTACTGGGTGTACCACCAGACTAAGGTGATAAATAAGCGACCCTACATTTATTTGAATGCACATCCTCAACTAAACCAATACACATTTCCTTGCAATAAGAGAGAGGAATGGGGATACAGAACAGAGTGGAAATTAATCCAGGTTTTCAGTTTTCTAACTATTTCCTATTATTATTCTAGTCACATTTCAGAAATGTTGAATAACTTTTTACTTGAAATCTTAAAACTTTTTAAAAATGTTAGTGCAACCTTTTGATTCTTTCTTGGAATGTTTCTTGGTATAACTGATTAGTTACAAAAAAATTACTATACTTACTCTATCAGTTCAGGAATAGAGAAATGGGATTAATAATATGAATATGAATTTTTCATGAGACATTACTGAAGACTGAAATTCAACAGGATACGTATTTAACTGTACAATTCCTTATTTTATATTTTGACCCATTTACAATATACTATTTCTGAAAAGCACGCTTTCTGGAGACTAGCTCTATGATGTGGTACAGATAATTAGGTGTTAATATATCCATTTTAAACTAGAAGGCCTTATATTCCTGAAGCTAGTCATTCAAATACCGAAGGAACACATACATACATATATATATACACACATATATATATACATATAGATATATATATGTATGAATAATACATTGACCCTAAAGTGGTCCTGTATATTTAAAGATTCCAAAGCAGTTTCACTAATATTCCTGTAATTAGAGTATTTTAATGGAAGTGATTACATACTGTCTATCAGGAAACTTCTCTGACATTTTGCCCTCTCCTTACTCTTGCTGGATGGATGCTGGCCTGCATTTTGCCCCATGGTATTTTACTGATTGCCATATTTTCCATATTTTCTATCTCTATGACATGATTTAGGCAAAGTTAAACTCTATAAATCTATTGCCAGCTGTTATTTTCTGCTTTTCAAGCTTCCAAGAGGAGAGTCCATATTCAGGTTTCATAGCCAGGCGACAAAAGGCTTCCCCTGGGTACTCTGATACTCTGAAAACCTGAAGCACAGGGGCTGTGGAGGCAGAGCCTTTAAACAGCAACATTCATTGACCCGCATGGAGGAAGAAAGGTCAGCCCCAGCAGCAAATCTCCTGCCGTAAATTTGCCGGAGAAACAGCCTGCCCGGGAGAGCGCGGATCGAACACCGTGGGGCGGCTCCAGCCCCACCGCCCCTGCTGGCAGCGGGACGGGACGGGCGCGGGCGGGCCGCGGTGCCAGCAGCGATGAGGGAGCAGTCGCTCGGCGTGTCCGTGGGCACGCGTGTGAGGCTGCCTTCCCGCGGGGAGCGTCCCTGGCTGCGCCGGCCGGCCCCGGGCGGGCCCCGGGCGGGCCCCGGGCGGGCTGGGGCCGGGGCCGTGTGCCCGCTGTTGGCAAACACGGACCGCAGCCAAGGCCGTGCCGCGGGCGCTGCCCGGGGCCGCAGCCAAGGCCGCCGGCAGCTGCTCCCGTCACCGCGGCAACGGCGGCACAATGGGCTGCGAACGCAGCCGGCGGCCGGCCCGCAGCGAGGGGCTCTGCCGAGCTCCCTGCCCGTCCCCTCACCTCCCCCACAGAAAGGGTACACCCTGAAGTTCACAAAAAGGCGCAGAAAAGCGTGTTATGTCCCACAGCACCCGGACGGGCACCGTCCCGCCTCTCACCATCCAGGTGTCCGGGCTCCATTTTGGTCCTGCCTACCCAGGCAGAGGGGCAGGTTTTACAGTAAAGGTTAGCGTTAAGAAAATGGGGGCTGGATGTAAATTGGCATTTGTTGAGTCTCTCCTGCCAGAGTTTTAGATCTCCGTCACCACAGAACCGTAGAATCATTACGGCTGGAGACCTCTGAGAGCATCAAATCCAACTGTTGACCCAGCATCGCCGTGTTCACCACTAAACCGCGTCCCCAGGCGCCGCACGGTTTTTGAACACTTCCAGAGATGGTGCTTCCAGCACTTCTCTGGGTCTGTGTGTCGGAGATTAGACTTCGCTTTGTACCTCATCACTCTGGGAGATGGAGGGGGTTCCGTCCTTATCCGAGGGCAGTCCTCTCAGTTTTACACCAAAACGTCCCCCTGTACAGCCTGATTTTGCTCTCAAATGTAACCATTCTCCCTACAGGCTACCAAAAATGAAGGCATGGATACAACACACCTCAAAACCCTCTTGACAGGTAACTGAGCTGTCTTGTGATTGCTCACGTGGAGAAAACAAAGGCAGCCTCTCTCACATGTTCATCTGAAAGAATTTCTCCTACTTGTAAGACTTCTACAGGGTTGCACAAACAAGGATATCTTTATAAGAGGAGTGGACACAGTCATAAACTTGAAAAAATACAGCAGCAATCTCTATACGCAAATAAAAAAACCCCATCCTCTCCTATTAAATCCAACACTAATTTACTGAAGCATTTTCCCACCAAGCTGAAATATTTTCCTACATCATTTCACCCTGGTGACAAACTCCACTTGCCATTCAGACAGCAAGTCTGGACTTTGGGGAAAGTTTATAGGGAAAAGCAGTGCTCCCTTGGAATAGTCATGTCTTCTGCCCCCTATAAGCTACAGAATCTTCAGAAAACACAGATTCTTACAACACAGTCCTTTCTCCATGTAAAATTATGCCTTTGGGACCAATGTCTCTTCTCAAACAAGATCTCTGTTGAATGTCTCACAACTTTTAGGAGCAATTGGTTCTTATTACACAAACCAGAAACATTCATGCTTTCTTCAAAACTTCTTGGGAATCGGTTCCCCAGCAGAAATCTGTGTCCTTGTATAATTGTATTGACTTACCAAGTGTCTCTAAAGGAATTGTGTGTCATAAAGTACAAATGTCCTTGTCTGATGATAAAGGACCATATGGAATTGTCTACTTCTTTTCTGCAGGGGTGTGTGTATGGATGTATGCAAAATGACATGAGCATACCCTAAGGCATGGGAGGAAGTAATTAAGAAAAATATCTCCAAATGCCAGGTATGTCATCTCTATTGGTAATATGTCATATGTGGTCCCATGGAGATCCAAATGAGAGCTAGAGCCTTTGAGTGTGACATAATATATGTGCAATGAATATTTATTATGATCATGATTTATAAAGTGTAGTGAAGCTCTTTGGAATGTTCTGAAGAAAGTTCACTGTGTGCAGAAAGAGGTTCTAAATAAGACATACCATACACATACCATGTCACCTCATGGAATCTTTCAATTGAGCAAGTAATTCATTGCCTAGATGTGTATTTTGCATCCCAGATCTAATTCTAAGAAAAAAGAAACAGGTAGTCTGTTACAGCCTTCTCTGCCTGCATTCCTGTTGCATAGAAAGGAATAAGGAAGACAGTCCCAGAGCAGTGTAGGGACTAGAGACAGAGCTGAAAGGCAAAACTGGAGGCTGGAGTTCATGCCTGGCTCTGTATGTCAGTTGGAACTAGCAAATGACCAAACGCCAGGACTGCAGGAAACATCCTTTGACCTTGGAAAAACTGTTTTTGGCATCATGTATGCGTATGGGCTGCAAATAATTAAGTTACTTGTTATAAAAACAAAAGCTCTGTTAGAAGACTTCTAAATTTGGGTGGGTCTGGTTGCTGAAAAAGTAAGAAGAGAAAGAAAAAAGAAATAGGATTAAGAATTTCAAAGCAAACAAAAAATCTTGCATTTCTGAAAATGTACAAACCAGACCATTCTGTCAAGGCCCAATCTCTGCACCTAGACAAGAAGGCTACTGTATCCAGGGCTGAGTCCATGGAATTTCATTTGGGCTTCACATCTCTGCTGAGCAACTCAAGAGACTACTGGAAAACTCACAGTGCAGAAAATTCAGGATGGGTCATAGTCTGAGGAAGGTTTTTAAAGCTATTTTGTTTCTTTGAAAATTGGGTAGGAAAACAGCACAGGAGGAGGGAAAGTTTGGGCACAAGATTGGGAAGAAAAAGCTTCTGCTCTGAAGCCATGATATCTTATTCTTCAATAGCTCTACACAAGTCACTTGGTCCTTCTACCTTACCTGTCCACTTCAGTGCAGCAGAGAGCAGAACATATGGAGCTTTGGCAGTCCAAAATAGCAAGGAAGCTTATCCATGGAAAAATGCTTATGCCTTCCATGCAGATAGTGGATCATCACAGATTTACTAGAGCTTAATGTGAAAGGCCCTAAAAATGTTTCTCTGCTTGGGTGTGATCATACACGCATACAAAAATTTGGTAAACCTGGCACTGCTTTGTCCATTTATGTGGAGAAAAAAAAAATACAACTGCCTTCCCCAAAGAAACAGCTCACTGCAATTTAGGTCCTTATTCACAGTCCAGTAAAGTAGAAAATGTTCTTGCTGTTTCACTGGTCTGTTCACAGGTACTTCATGCTATTTTTATCATTGTCCAGTTGTTATTCCTTCTTCTACAATCTTTCTACTTTCTTACCTTGGTTCATTTATCAATACTTTACATATACTGCTCCTAGTAACAAAGTACAAAAACCCCAAATATACTGACTAGGTTCTACTTAGAATAGGAAATGGGATTTTTTTAGCTAATTTGAAAAAAATCAACACATTTCCCTTGCAGTGTCTAATAACAAGCATTATTCTCATTTTACACTATGCTAGAAATAGACATTAACTCACTAGCCCTGATGAAACATCTGTACCTCTCTGAGTCTTGCTTAGCATGTCCTGGATTGTGCATCGTGCACTGGAAGGAAGGAAGTGAATCCAGATTTTTTCAAGATTCCACTGCTGCTGTTAAGACTGCAATATCATTTGTTACCTTGACTCAAGCAATTTGGAATGACATTTCCAGCTATTGCTTTCTTACTTTTTTCCTCTCCTCTTACTTTCTTCCTCTACAAAACTATGCCCAGTATAACATGAGGATAAAATTGTAATGTTTACCTAATAACTGCTGCATTACACTTGTATGAACTGTGCAGATACTAAACATTAGGCAAATTAATGACACAACAATGCAGCAGTTCTTTCTGTGGCAAAGGATTTCTCTGGGAATGTTATTTTATTGTATTTCATTTAGTGCTTGTTTGTTTAAGGAGGAAGAACAGACATAACTGTATTTCAGTTTGATTCAGCAAGCATTCTGGACTTGGTCCAGCAAATCATTTAAGCATGTGCTTAAATGTAATGAAATGAAATTTAAGTTCATAGTACTGCCTAGGTATTTAACATATAGCATGGGCTTAAATGCTTTATACAAAACAGGACAAGAATGGTGAAAAACCTTAAAAATAAGGTCCATGCATTTTTACACACCCTTTTTTTTAAACCCTAATACTGTTACAGGGGACATTTTCCACTGCTTATGCTATGAAAACACTGTGTAGGACCCCCTGACTCACCCCCAAAGTCAAATGACTTTACTTGATCTGACAATCTGACAGCTATATCCTGTGTAACTGCTAGTCTGGCCCTTTTTTAAAATATCCTATTAAGTGGAAGCTTTGCCTGGGCAAGGTATGCAGAAATGAGTCACAGGGAGTATAAGGAATTTTCTCAGGACTTAGGGCTGTGCCTGTTGTAGCCAAAGGCTAAATCTCTGGTGGAACTTACTAGTGTTCCTCTGAGTACATTAACTTTCCATACCAATCTCTGTTTTAGTGAGAAACATAAAACCAACATGAAAGTCATGCTGAAACACACCACAAAGGAAGGTGTGTTCTCAACCTGAGTTACCTAACCCAGGTAGGATAATTTAAGCTGTGGTTGCACAGCAATTTAAACCAATCTGAGTCCTGATTGCCAGGGAGGGTGGAACCACACCAGGCAACAGTTAGATGGGCACTAGTTGTGCCACAGCCCTGTCTCGGTCAGCAGCCAAGACAGACAAGGGGACTGGAGATAGCCAATATGAAATGCTAATAGTGCATAAGGCCCCCACTGCTTTAATCTGTCCATGTATAGATATGACTGAATTTTTAATGTGTTTTTGCAATTTAGACAGACCTGGAGGACCTTTTCAGAGACATGGAAACTAAGCAGAGCTGACTGCTGTCCACAACCAAGGGAAACACAGTTCCTCCCTCAGAAGGTTTACAATTCATATGTTATATTTCCACTGCAAAGGCTCTTAACTCTTAGCCAAAGGAAAAGAAAAATAAAAAATTGGCTTTACTATTTATGGGAGGCTCCCAGCATAAAAAACAAGCAAGCAAACAAACAAACAAACTGCTTTGTTTTGCAGGTTAGATGCCTAGGAATTTATTTGTTTGCATCTTTGTTTCTGCCAAGAGCAGAATCAACGTCTTGAATTAGTCTGCAGTCTGTGAATCAGTTTCTTTCCACAGAAGGATTAAAACCCTCTAGGTTTTATTTATTAACAGAATAATACATATGTTTTGCTTGGTAGTGTTTGTTTGAATTACAACCTTATGGAATTCAGAACAAAGCTAGTGTGGTTGTATGGACCTGCTCAAAATTCTCAAAATTCCATTTAATATCATTTCTGCTACAAGAACTAGTTTAACATACCAGTTATCTAAAATATACAAGTTTTTCTGCTGTTCCATTTTTCTTGCCATCTCAAGTCACTGCTTGCCAAAAATAATTTTAAAATGGCTATTGCCTTGCATTTTTAGCACATCTCAAAAAAGTGAGGAAACAATTATGCTTTGATCAATGAACAGAGAATGAGTTAAACATACATGTTTTTTCAGCTCTCCTCATGCCTTCATGCTAGAGAAAATGTCTTTCTCAAACTTATAATTTGTTTAGTGTAGACTTAAAGAACATCTCATGCATTTTACAGAATGTAGGAGGAGCTAAATGCCTCTGGCCAAATTTCTGTAGCTTTCACTCAGAAATAAAGAAGTGGGAAGTAAGAAGGCAGAGATATGCACAGGTATAGATGTAGAGATGGTGGCATTGCTTTTTAAAAATAATGTTACACTGCCACATTTATCTGAAACTTTTGTAGTACTTTCATTGATAAAGGTGGGCACAGATTCGCTTCTCTTGCATTCTTGTATTTTACCCTTCATTTCTGAATGCTGACACCAACACCAGGTTTCTCTGCACATGAGAGGTGTAGTCTCTGGAGACAGAGGGAAGAGAAAAGGGTTAATAGATGTGGATTTGGTACATGGTTGTATGAAATTGTTCAAGAAGTCTGTTCCTATCCAGAATTCCATACAGAGGGAAACAGGCTTTATAAGCCCCAAGGCACTCCTCTCTGCTTCCTTGTGCAGAATGCCTATCCCTGAGGCTTACAGGAATGCCTGCAACCAGGAGAAAAGATTTATCCCAGCATTGAAAGACTGTAGTGTTAGGAAATGGAAAACACATTAGAAATGTGTGCTAACCCCAACTGGAAAATCTAAGCAACTCATTTTCTTTCCAGCCAACAAAACCTTCAAGAGAACTTGCGCTGCTTTATGTTCAGGTATCTACATTTAGATCATCACCTTATCTCTCTGGATAAGGCTTGAGGTTTAATTCAGTATAAGGGTGAAATGAGGCAATGTTCTAGGTGTTTGCATGTTGGATTTTGCCTTGTTTTGTAAGAGCTGTAGAATTTCCTGTCTGGAGATTGTTGGTTCACTTTCATCTTACTACATTTATTATACCCTAGAAGACTAGAAAAACACTGAATTCTATGCTAACCTGAAACTTAAGAGCGGAGGACAAGGATTAGGGAAGAGAATTTGTTTAGTTTTGATCTCAGATAGATCAAAACCAAACAAAATATTTGGGGCCTGAGAAATGAATGTACAGTCTCTCAAAATTCCCTCATTCACTCAAATCTTCTCCCCTGGACTAGAGCTAAAATGTCTTAGCACTGAGCTAGAAGAAATTGGCTGAGTTTATACCTTTCTTTTGCTCCCTTGCAGTTTCCTGTGGGTCAGTGAGCTGTACAGCAACCTCTCTGGTCTGTGTGGCCCAGGAAATTGCAAATATTTTCAGCTGTGTCAGGTTCTGCATATGCAAGTTAGGCGGTTCAAAGGGAACTTTAATTGACACTAATCCTCATCTTGACTTTTGCTCACCTCCTCCTCTTTTCCCACTAAGTCTTCCCACCTTCCCACCTCAAAGTCACAGAAGCCTTACAATTTTTCTTATAAAAATATATATATTTAACCCTTTGGCAATCTCTTAATGCCCTTTTATTAAATCCCTTAAGTCTTTTTATTAAGTCCAGGATAATTAAAATTATTATAAACTTCTCTTGACAGATTATACCCTTTAATCACAGTGCATATTTGCTGAAATGTAGGTGACACTTTTGGTATATCAAATATAAAAATACTCTGGGCAGAGATGTTTAATAACAGTTTTTAAAACTAAGATCTTGACTAAGGAGGTTTAAGGCATTAAAAATCATATCTACATGCAGTCACAATAAAACATTAAACATTGAATAAAACATTCTAATACTTTTACAGATATACAATGGCACAGTTGTAATCAAGTTTCTCCATTTATTTCAGCTCCTCCTTCTCAGCTGACATAATCTATCCTAATGCCATTGACTCCCAAGGTGCTACCCTGCTTTTGAGCACTCAGTTTTCTGGGCAACCAGAACAAATGCACAAATAAAATCCCTTGGGCCATTGTTCTCCAGCCAATGAAAGAAAAAGAAAGGACTTTTCTGGAGAAGTGAGCTTGGATCTCCTGTCTGGGAGCGGAAGTGATAATGTGCACTCTATAGACCAAAGGCATTTGTACACAACTGTACAATGGCACAGACCAGTATAGAAAGTATTTATTTACCTGGACACTTGCTACTAGACCGATTCCTGAAATTTCAAAATCAAGGAGTGCTGATAAGAAATAAACTAGCCATCCAATATTTGTTTTCTTCTACTACCATTTGTTATTAACAGTGAAAAAAAAAATTGACTTGGGGTTTTTAAATGTGAATTTTAAACATTTGCAGTAGGATAGATGGCCAAATGCCTTACTCTTGACTACTTCTAATAGACACTTATTTTCATGCATGCTCACATAACTGAAGCATCCAGCTTATTGCATATTGTCAACACCAGAAGCAGAAAATAAATGTATAATTTTCTATATCAAAGGAGTTCATGGTAACTTAACTGCTCCTATGTTAATAGTGAATGGGAAATAATGTAAAATAAAGAACAATTTAACTTGGCATACCTACAATTTTCATTTAAAAGTCATGGACGGTCTGGACTTCTTACTTTATAAACTCCTACTGAAGTCAACAGACTTATAGTCATCCAGCAAGTGTTCACAGAATGGGAATCTGTATTTCAGTCTTAAAGAAAAAAATTACAGAAAAAAATTGAGACATAATTGGGACTAGTAGGAGAGGTGAGACTGTAAAGCATGAAAAAAGGTGTGACTCATTTAAGTGTTTGAATAAAAACAGGAATAGGCATGGGGTGATATGGAATAGTTATTAAAGACCACAGAAGCTTGAAATGAAATTATTTTTTGAAAGGAGCAAAGAAGTATAAAAACTACTGGAATAAGGTTGTAGGAACAAGAAAAGGGAAATGCTGAAATAGAGACACGATAAAAAATGAAGATGTAAAAGTTACTAGTGATTTTTCTAAATGTTCATCTACTTTCTGTCTTTTCTCCTGTCATGTTTGTTTTGTTTTTTAAGTTTTTTTTTAAAGTGATATGTGGTATCATTTAATTTAATTTAAAATGTTGTCAGTATATTGCCATCTGAAATGTATCAACATGCCCTGTAAATGAGCTTTGTGTAGGTGTGAGAAGGAGAAAATAAGGTCCTGCCCACCATGCAATATGGTAACGTGAGAGATGTTTTAGGGAATTTTATCAGTAATGCAAGCAATCTTCTGGCAATGATGACTGTTGCTATATATTGGTGATAAACAGGGCTTGTGAGAGGATGAAAGAAATCCAAAGATGCTAAAGATATGGAGATATTATAATAGACAACCAAAGCAAAAAGGATGTTCAGTGTTGCAGAAAAGATGAACTAGACAGAACTGGGTTTAAGATTACTTGACTAGTTCAAGAAAACCGTTAAAACGTGCAAGTGAAATGAAAGAAAAACAGGAGTATTTGGACTCAACTTGTAGTTTAAGGCACTGAAATTAGGTGTTAATGCATAGGTGTTTATATGTTCACTCTGCACCTGGAGTGCCTTTTATAGCCATTGGAGAGCTGATCAGTACAGAGAACTGAACCTCAAGAACTAATCCAATTTGCCCTAAAACAGACATCCACACTGAACCCTTATCCAGACTTCACTGAGTACAACTGCACCTAGATATCAAGCTTTCAGTTAAATATCTACAGACATCCAGATTTAGGTATCTTAAACCAAAACCCACACTAGACATCTGTAATGTTGGTTCTTGTATGTGATCCTCCAAGGCTTCTCCATAACCCACACCAAAAATGAGTACTTCCACAGTGAGATTAATTTGTGTCATTTTAAATAGCCATTTAATGAAAAAATTAATTGTGCACTAAAGAAACCTGTTTTCTTTGTTGACTAAAAGGAGATTCTATTTGGTCAGATTAATCCCCCTTGCCTCCTGTAGGCCTACTTAGCTAAAGGAAGCAAAAGAAAAGACAAGTAGTGAATCAGATCAGCATAAGAATGTTTAAAGGCTGAAGATGATAAAAATTATTGAAATCATTGAAATCATTGCATAGCTTCATCAGCAGCCGCACGTTTGAAGGAAGTGTTCATAAAGATATGGCTTCACAACACAACACTTCACAACCAATATTATCTTGTACATCAGAGAAATAATACATTGGGACTGTGGTTTACCCAGGCTTGTTTTGCCTGAAGCTGAGCTTTTGGGCAAATGATTTTAATCATAATTATTGAGGATGTGACTCATGAGTGTTGCCTTGGAACCATGACCAAAACTAATGATTGTAGGAGAAAATGAGAAATAAGAAGCCCTCAGAATCACAGTTTACAGTACATTTTTGATGACCAGGTTTCTAGATAAAACCAAGTATGTTTGCTTTCCTGTTAGATTTTCTTTTACTAAGAATTATCTAACTCCTGATTAAGAGTATATGCAATTCTAAGGGGATCAACCAAACGTGATCCAAATTTCTTGCGGAGGAGAAATATCAAGCATGAGCCTCTAACTATCTCTTTAAAAATAAAACATCACTTCCAGGAAGGGCTTGTTACATGTCACCAGTGTCATTTCAGCACATGATTTAGTAATCGAAATATTATCTTCTAGCTCTACAGGACCAAATTCTGAGGGTGACTGAGCACTAGAACAGTGCAATTTCCTTTCTGTGACATTGTTCCTTTCTGAACATCTGCTTCAAAAGAAATAAAGTTCCAATTTTTTAAAAAAAGAATAGAGTGCCAAATCTAATGACAATTTTATAAGACACAAATAATTTCTATATTAAAAAGCAAATTCATAACAATATTTCAGGGACATTTTAACATTGATCTTAAGGATTTAAAAGAAGACATTTTCTAAGTGGTTTTAAAAATGTTTTCTGAGGATTCCTAGGTACTAGCCAACACTGACCTGTGTTTATGATATTAGATAGCTCCTTCATCTCCTACACCATGAATTGCAATATTAATTAGATGTTGGAATTAAATTGATTACAATATTAATTACAGTGTGCTTTTTATTGTCTATATCATACTGAAGAAGCAAGATTTTGCCTAAATGTAATTGCCATGTATTGCAGAAGAAAAATCTATTTGTATACAGATACTAAAAATATCCGTCCAAATAGTATTCTAATTACACTGATTTGTTATGTGAGGAAGTGAAATCATTGAACACTAAAACACTATGTATTTATTTTTGACAGTGTTAGGAAGCAAAATGGAGATAAGTGCCATTGAAATATTTTATTTAATTGCAAGTAAAACAACTATGACGATTAAATTAGCTATATATCCTACATTCATGCACTGTTTTATTCTAAGTAAAATATCTATTAGCCTGCAGTTTTTGCCAAATCATTGCTTTAAATTTCATGTGGTAACTAAGATCAGCTAGAGATCAAGTAACTTGGTTACCCGGCAGCAATAAAGCAGCCCTTAACACAGTTCCTGTAATCACCCCTTGCATGCTGTCATCGCTCTTTCCTCAAGGTACAGAGCAGTGCTTGGGCCCCTTCCAGGTAAAGCCCAATGCAGATGCTCTGGACTGTGCTCTGGGAAGAGCCTGCATCTCTCTGCTGACTACATAAGGAGAATTAGGAAGCTAAGCAGCTAGGTAGTTAAAACTCTGTAATGCTTGTAAAGCTTGTAGATTAGAAGGTGAAACTAGACAGATGTAGACAGCATGACTCATCCTACCCCTAATATAAAACTAAGCTATACGTAGCTGTTAGACAACAGGACTCTTGTTATAGTTTTATGATTGATACAGCCACTCACAGAGACAATCTAACCTGGGCTTCAGATAACATAGAAGACAGTTCCTCTCCCTAAATGTGTGCAGTATAGAAGACAGAAAGCAGAAAGAAAGCAGTAAACACTTAAAGCAGACAAGTGAGGTTGGGAAATTGGGAGCACAGAATAAGAAAAATGAAATAATCTTATTTTACCATAAAATAAAAATGTCTCCACTTATCTAAATAATGTCAGATGGAAACACTATATGATGGCAAATGATACAGCTTACAAATAGAGCAGCTGTAATAGCATATATGGAGCCTAACAATGATTACGCATACAAAATATAACAAATTCAGAGATCAGTAACAAATAGGTCATAATGCAGTTATAAGCTTGATAAATTTTAAGTCTGATAAATCTACACACCCATCCATTTCACCATGGAGTTAAAAAATACTTACCATTATTTATGATTACACTGTAGATACTTTTTAAAATTTCGGCATTATTTAGGTGTGTCATATTGTGATCATAAATACAGACATAAGTAAGACATAAAATGTCTTTGTTTGCTTTTTTCTTTAAAGGGACAAGTGGACAGCCTTAACTTACTTAAAATATATACTAGGCTTTATTTAGCAGGGCTCATGGATCAACACTTATGGAATCCCTTGTGTGCACACAGCATGTATGTTAATCTATACACCCAGCACACATACAAGGAACCTCCATGATTTAGAGATCACGAATTCATTTAATCTTCTCTGACTTGACAGTTACGCAAAAATATTAATAATTTCATAAAGGATCTGGCCAGTAAGGGCACAAAGCTGGCTGAGAATTGCAGATCTGCAGGTAGCAGGAATTATCACATCATACAATCCAGCAGCAAAACATCTGCTTTACAGTGGCCAAGCTTCATTGTGGGGTCAGTACAAGCAAATAGGTGGCAAAAAACTACTGTAGGGCAGCAAATTGGACAGGTAGTCCAGCAGAAGTGAAAGCTTGTCTTGGCACAGACCAAGGGCTCTGAATTCAAGCTTGTCAGTGCTCCAGGAACAGCCGGAAGTCCTGAGGCAAAACCCACCATGTTGGCTCTACAATCCGCTTCTGTTCCATGTTTTGCACCATTGCTTTCCTCTGAGATTTCTGGAAGTGATGTGTATCACCTGCTCCTATTGAAATACCTGCTTAATTTAAATACGTTGCTGTGACACCTCAAATCCATTTAAGTTGGATGGCTTTGTGTTCCTGAGAAAAGAGACAGGGAAAGTAAAAGGGAATCGGGAAATGGACACAAGAAAGTAACCCAGATATAGCTCATGTAGCATTTGTCAATTGCACATTAAAAGCTCGTTCATTATCTCAAAACTAACAGTTTAAATAAAATTACATCTTCTGATTTAAACCAGCCAGAAGCCAGGAAATTCAAGCTTAAAAATGTCACCCATTTGAAGTAATTTTATTCTAGCTTGGTTTATCAGAATACTTACCAGGACCAAACTGTAAATTATATATTTCATGATCTCTCAAGGAGTCCTGCCAAAACCTGGTGATAAGTTGCTACAACAGCAGCTTGGGGTTTGAGAAATGCACTTTTCTTAGCACTCATGGCAACAGGTGACCTAGTGGTAATGACACCATTAACACATTTCACCTTTTTAAGGTCTCCCACTGGTGTTTCACTTATACTAATTTATGGAGGAATCATTTCATTTTGGTGTTACAATTCCCTTGTGTTCTTAGTGGTATTTTTAAGAAAATAAACAGAAGGTGGGAAGGAAAGCATCCTTTGGGATATGTGATTTTGGAGAAAACCACCATCAACAAATCCTGTCTTGTATGAAAAAGAACTTGGGAATTTTTATAGCAGAAACAATGAGACTGAGATCAACTTAATTCAGTTTTCCCTTCAGGAATCAGCAACATCTGCTTTGTAATAAGCAGCTATTAGGTACTTGCCACATATGATTCTCCAGACAGGTACGTTTGCATTTTTTTATGCAAATATAGGTATGTATTTAAAAAAACAACAAACCCCCCCCCCCAAAACCCCAAACCAGGCAATAGTGTCTCAATTCATTATTTGACTGAGTCTTTATGGACTTCCCACTCTGGATACCCTTGCAAAAAGATCTTTTCTTATGGCTGCTGCTATGATTTTATGTCCTTCTCTATGTAGCCTTCTGGCTACTGTACTGATTCTTCAGAAAATATTACACAATTAATTGCTTACTTCTTTTCAGAAGCTGTCTTTCCTACAACTCTCAATTCTTTTTATCATGTAACTACAATGATAAAAATTACATTACTTCTATTTAACAACTGTATCTTTATTAAAATCCTACAACTGAGATTTTTTTTTACCAGCTTTGACCTTGACAACTTACTTCCTACAGCGATATGAAAACAAACATATCAACTCCTTGTTAAAAAAAAGAAAAAAAAAAAAAGATAATGCCAAAATATTGCTAGTACAGCACTGAGAAGCAAGCAAACAGTACAGTATATGGGAGCATTATGGTGCCAGATTCTGTCTCCATCAGTTGGATGTTTATCACTGAATTCTAAAGTATCAGACCACAACTCCCACATTATATGGTGAGAAATAGAGGCTTTCAGATGGTATTTGTTGAATATCCAAACAACTCTGAGTATTTGACACCTTTATTATATTCTAAATGCTTGGTTACCACAAGACAAGACAGAACTGGGTTGTCTCAAGAAAAGAAGTAATTGCTGTTTCCAACTCCCTAATGGGAGGTTACAGACAAGGTACAACCAGACTCTTCCAGGAGATTAAACACAAAAAGACAGGAGGCAATGGACAAGGAATTGCAAAAACAAAAAATCCAGATGGTGCAAAAATTTTTATCAGTTGTGGTAGTCAAAAAACACGTGTTGTCCAAAGAGGCTGTGGAATCTCAATCCTTTAAGATATTCAAGCCTTGGTTGCATGACCCTGAGCAACCTGATTTGACCGAGAGTTCGCTCTGAGTGGAGGATTTGGACCAAAGTTCTCCATGAGTGTGAAGGGGAAGGATGGAGAGAGGGGGAAGGGACTTTACTTCTTCAAGAACACTCATTTGACACATACCTTGTTTAAAAATATTAACAGTAGTTCAACAGAAATTGCTAAAAAAAAGGGGATTAAAAATTTAATTTTAGCTAGTAAAATTAAATGTAGCCTGTAATTGTTCACACCAATTGTCTCTGTCTACTGTTTTATCACTGTAGTTGGAAAATGGAAGAACCATGTCAAAGTAATCAAAACAAAAATTCTATATATCTAACAACTGTGGTTGAGTCTGAATTTAGATCTTGACTCAATTCAGGCCAGTTCTTCAAGGCCTAGCTGAATCCAGTTACACCAATTCTCACCTGTTGATTGAAGACCTGGATTTACTGCACTGATCTATGTTGCTCTTGGCAGTCATGGTACAGAAATTGCCTGGGGCCCAAGAGCACACAGGTTATGAGTGCATCAACAATCTGTAGGGATAGACATATGGCACCTCCATTATGTGGGGACTATTTTGCCCCCACACTGCTCCTCCAGTTTCCTCATGGCACACACAGGATTTCTGTACCTCCATCACAAGCTGCTTCCTTTGTGGCTGAAGCAGGGGCAGATGTGACAGGTGTTTCTTCCATGTGGATCCTGAAAGTACTTACTGGCCATTTGGTCATTAATTCCTCTCTATTTTTCAGATTCAGTGTGAGGAAAGACAATGTCAAAAATACCTGTAGAGACTAGAAAATAAAACAACTCCCTGGTCTCACAGTCTTTAATACAATGACCAAACAGACTTCTGAGTTGACTGTCTTGTTCCTATCACACCGAATGCTAGTTTGAGACAACCAAGTTCTATGTTCATCTGATGCACACTTCATGGTTCTGCATCTTCCCTGGTATTTTCAATTTAACTAACCAATGCAGTAAGAAACAGCCTTCAGCTACAAACAAGAATATCAATTCCCCAATGCAAGGATAGACAGCTTTAAGGCTTTCCTAATGCAAAGAATAGCAGCCAAGTTAAGATGTTTGTTTACTACAAGTATTTCATTTTCTGTGCTCTGGCAAGTCTACCTCCATCATTTACCTCACCTGTGTGCCAGAGAAGCCAGTCCCTTAGAAGAAGTTTGCTAGCCATGCTTCTGATCCCTCACAATTCTCTGAGTACAGTGGATATTTGAGGAGTCTTTGCTAGACACAGGAGTCATTCCATGAAGTGTGGTACATCTGGTTCCCTGGGATGACCCTGACAACACAAGTATGAAATAACAGGAACATAGTTCTTACTCAATTATTTTTTAACTATAAATGGAAATGTCCTACCCAGCTGACCTTTGTAAAGTGTCACCTATAGTTTGAGAGTTGAAGTGCCAAGAGTTGAATGCCAAGGGTATGGGACCATGCTTTTTGTATTTCATCAACACTGCAAAGTTAAAGATTTTATTTAAAAGAAAAATAGTAAATGGCACATCATGTAATTGCTATTTATTTTCATAAACATGAGGTATTTCAAAGTGCTATAAGACGCAGCACTAAATGTACATCATTGGAAGAAATTAAACACAGAACTTTGCAGTTACCCAGTTCTATGCACCAAACATTAACAAATACATTAACTGGAAGAAACAGGCTAGGAAAAGGCATATATAGTAAATTTCTTTACAAAAGTTTCTTAGTTCAAAAAAGTGATAAAGTAATATCTACTCAAAACTTTCACAACTCATTTTCATACGAAAATATAAGTATCAAATTTAGTTATGTATCAGCATCATACTAAAGTATACAGGCAATGTAAGAATTAGTACAGTACATAACAGAGATTAACAATATATTTGTATACAAAAACATGCTCCTCAAACATTGAGGTATTACAGTACTTAGGTATGAACTTCCAGTCTAATACTTGGCAGCAAAAGCCACCTCTCATAACCCAAGACATGTACAAAAGGCAAGTGTGTAGATGGTATTTACAGAAATTCCCACAGGGGTACAAAATGCCAACCCCTAAAGTAACATCTGTTAGAACATAAGCACCATAAAACTTAGGAATGAACATTTTAAAACTCAACTAGATGTCATCAGCAGCTCCAAATGCTCACAACACTTTAAAAAAAAAATCCCCCACCATCTACAGTTCTTAAGAAGAAAAAACAAAGGCAGTCCATTGTTGTTTGGTAGTCTTGCAATAAACTTCTTGCAAGAACATCCATTTGCTCCGTACCCAGATAATATAGTCTGTCGATTACTTCAGGGACTGGATTGAAATTAAAACCAACATTCTTAACGTCAAAAAACACAATTTTTTTATAAAGAATCAAAAATGTGCAAAGTGGCAATGACTGTCCTGATCAGCCAAAAAAAACCAAACCAAAACAAAACAAAAAAGTTTAGCAAGTCCGCTTGTAATCTATTTTCTTTAGTAATTGTTCTTGTCTGGCTTGCAATTTTTCCTTTTCTAACAGTAACTTCTGCTCCTCTGCCTGAAGAGAATGAACATATTCAGTGGCTTTTTTCAAGATCACAACTTTTGCAGCTTTCTCATTTTTAACCAGTTCTGGAACATGGTCCCTTAATGTGAGGAAACTTGACCGTAGATCATTACGTCGTTGACGCTCCAGGATATTATGGTTGCGTCGACGTTCACTGTCCTCTGAATCAGAGTTTCGAGGACTTGAACTCTTAGGCTTTGGTTGGATCGTGGGTTTTACTGGACGGGGCACCTCGATTTTTAACTTCTTCTGTGGTGGAGCCTCTTCAGTCTCCACGAATGGAGAAGGAGCGGCATAATTATGCTGCTGGTGAATTGGGGCACAACGCTTTAGTATCAGTCCATTCTGCGGTGTCCTGACTGAGGAAAAAGTGGTATTTTTAGGACGCACTGTAATAGTAAGGGTGGTAACAGACTTGTTGGTAGAGGACCGTCTTTTCTCCACTGTAACAACATCTATTTCTTCTTCTTCATCCTCTTCCTCCTCATCTTCATCATCTTCTGGTAATAAAGGACAGAAAATAAAACAGACGTTATTCTCCCTGAAAATACCCAGACCAAGTATCAGTATTTATTGACAAAATATATCAAGAAAAAGCAGTAATGAAATAACTGATGGCAAAACCAGGGTGCACCCATCATCTGCAGTCAGGTATGGATCTTAGTAGTATGTAATACACATGAAATCAGCAAAGAACAGGGATTTCTGAAAGCTTAATAAGTCTGATGAGATGCGTTTTTTTAAACACATGTAATTTTCAATCAAAATGGGGCTACCACCCACACAATCACAGAGGCAGAAAAGAATTTTTAGACAGAATGTATGTAGTTTGAATGGAATCGTCGAGCTGTGGCACAAAAGGCAAGCACAGAGCCACAACACAGCCCCTGCTTGGTAGAAAAGCAGCCGGAAAACGAAACAATCGCTGGGTTTGTTCTGAGGCAGAAGGTGAAGCTGCTCCAGCCGGGGACCCTTTAAGCCGGCGCTTGGTGCACTGCCAAGAAGACAGCTGTTGGAAGTGCTTCCTCACCCAAAGCTGTCAAACCAGACATTAAAGGGACAGCAGGCTCTGAAACCCGGGACGGATCACCAAGTTTGTGGCGGTGGTCACAAGGACCAGCTCATCTACACACGGGGTTCAGCCCAAGTGGACTTCTCTGCGAGCACGCTCAGAGGATGTCCGGGGCATTTTGGGCTCTGTCAGTACAAGCGCTGCTCTAAGGGGTCACTAGTCCAGCTCCAGCCTGTCCGCATGGCGCCTAAGGGGGCGCGCACACGGTCACCCCATAAACCCCGTGCCCAGGGCGGCAGTGGCAGCCGCACTGCAGCCCCCACCGAGCCCCCGGGGCGCAGGAGACTATCGGGGGGCCCGGAGTGTGCCCAAAACCACGCAGCCC
>VYXF01006253.1:794854-932338 GCA_013397295.1 Polioptila caerulea | reverse complement strand
GGGCGGGCGGCGGGGCCGGGCGGGCTGCGGGGCCGGCTCACCCAGGGTGGCACCTGCTCTGCCATGGCCTCAGCCAAGGCAGCGAGCTGCTGGCAGGGTCTACTCGCCCAGCTCGCCCCTGCCTGCTTTGTCCTCACCAAGGAGGTGGCTGATCTCAGAAGCCTTCGATTGGTCTGGCTGAGAGCAAAACAGGCACCTGCAAGGTGAAGCCTCTGTGCCGCAGCTTCCAAGCGCACAGGATTCAAGTGGGGATGCTGACGGTGACCTTTCGGTACCCTGCTCTGAGTCACAGCTTGGCTGGAGGGGGCTGTGCAGGCGCGGGCACCATAAAGCAGAGGAGCTCTGGACCTGCTGCTGTCGAGGTCGCTGCCAGCCCCTGTGGCATCAAGCTGGCGAAGTATTTGAGGCCAGGTTTGCCTGAATTGTGGTGGTTTGATCCCCGTTCCTCTAAGGCACTTCGGATTCAAGACAGGGGATTTCATTGATTGGCTAAGTACACTCGGTACTTTGAGATGTGAAGTCTTATGAAAGCACAAAGATTTATGAATTTCTTTTTGGATGATTTGGCTGGCCAAAAGAAAGTGTGGGTGGTTGGGATTTTTTTCCCCCTCATATTTCAGTAACCTTATACAGGTTGCAGCTTGTGAGGAGACATGAACAGTTAGTATGTGGGTCACAAAATGTATGAACAATTTATTAATGTTCATCAATCGACGAGCTTTGTGGATTTAAACAATTATATATGATTTTCTCCTGTAATTATTTTTGCTTTCTATCTTACCTCTAACGTTTTTGTATATGCAAATATTGTAATGTCCATCCAGAAATTGATATGGGCTGATACCTTATTTACTGTTGATTCTTTACAATTTTCACCTAGATTTCCTCAATAGCCTTTTTAAATTTCCCCTTTTTTTTATTTTTCCATATGTATGTGCGTGGGATTAAAACCATCAAATTCTAGGAAAGCTCTGTTGTGGTGTGTGATATCTTTTGTAGCACCCTGAATGAGAACGTTAATAAGACCAATCTTTTAAAGTAACTTTCATTGCCAAAAAGCATCAAACTAACAAAAAACACAACCTCCCACAAACAGGAAATGGAAAACAGTATACTGAGAAGCATTACTGTGTATGAGGAGTAGCTCTGTTTAGATAAAAAGACTTGTTTTGCTTTGAGATCTATTGCTTTGTCTTCTACAGTTGAGTTTGATGTGGAAAACTTTGGAAGGACTGCACAAATCCTTATGGTGTTTTGACTGACACTTACCTTAGGCTCTTTTATCAACATCTACATTTCATTCTCTGATCTATTCTGTCCCTGAAATGACATGTATCAAGAAGCCTCAAGGCAAGTGAAAATCTGAAATTGCTAGTAGTTGCTGTAAATTTATTATTATGTTGTTTCACTGGAGTAACTTGGGGATTAAGATGTGCTGATAGTAGAAGTGGGTCCCAATAAAAACTAGTTGTGTAGCAAGTATGTTAAGGCATTGTAAGAACTCATTGTCTGGAAAAGTAGAAAAATAAGTGTAAAAAAGTATATAAAGGTCTAAAGGATGCTTTTACTTATGCAGTGGTAAGAATCTAAGTGGATCCAGTGGTCTTTGCTGTGGCCTAGCAAGGAGCCTGGGAAAGCCTTGTGCTGAGAGCTTGGATGTACACACCTGAGCCTAATACACAGGAAAGCTTTGGGCTACTGTACATCTTCCCACTTGTTGTCATTGATTCATTAAGAAATGCTGTGTGAGGCAAATTTCTCTCCCACACACACCTCTCATTCACCCTCATTGCCTGCAACTATTGAGAAGAAGAAAAGAAACTACACTACTACTTAATGTGTGCAGTTGTCTTCCTCAGAGGCACTCAAACTTCAGTGCGTTTCTCTTTTCAGAAGTAATGTATGTGTTCTCTTGTCTCCATGTCACACTGTAAAAGATTTTGTAAACCATCTTGTTAATCAGGACATGGGGAAAGAGGCCAATACCCCAGTTACCCCAGTGCTCTGAGTATACTTGGCAAAAGTGTGACAGAATCGGGACAATTTATCTCCGTTCTGTATCAACCAGCAGAAGCTACATGTGACACTCTGTAGGACTTAGAAAGGATATAGGTATGAACACTCATAGACATTTTTTTTTTCTTAAAAAAGACTTGATACACTTCCTGTTAGATAGCAGTAGTAAAATTTTCAGGTGGACTAAGTATTTGGAGGTAAGTATTAAAGTTGACATAACAATTACAAAAGCTGCCAGACTTAGAGCAGCAGATTTATTCCTACATACTTTCAGTAAACTTGCTAGGGAGATGAGCTGCTCCCTGCTGAGGGAGTTGTGCTGCTAAGGATGTGTAATCTAAACTATTTCTCTTGCCAATTTGCTCACATCCAGGTGAGACAGGCTTAGGGGCTTGCCCAGTGCCACTTACGGAAACTGAAGCAGATTTCCCTGGTAAGCTGATTGTAACAGGCTGAGGTAACGATTGCTTTCCCACAGGTTCTTGCAGAGTGCATCAGCATTATCCATTAGGATGAGAATATAGCACAGTCACAAAGGCCTTTAGATGTCACAAAGGCCTGCATATAATACAGATGTTCTTGTGACATAAAAACTCTCAATTACCAGCCACAATACTTAGTGCTTATATAATGTTTCACATGACCAAGATATTTAAAAAAATGAATTATTCTACTTACAGTCACCATAGAGGTCTCTAGCCAATCTCACCTGTGCATTCAGAAGCACTTTATGAAGTACCTAGTAATCAGAGGACTAATTCTACTTAATTAGAACTAATTTTGAAGCCATATGGTTTATAAGAAATAGTCTGATAATAGAATAGTACTTTGGCTGCTAAAATCAGAGATATTTATCTAGTGGTAAAAGCGGCTTAATGCTCCACCTTTAAGTGTTCCTAGATATGTCAGAAACCATCTTTCAAAATGTGGTGAAAAGAGAAAGAGCTTTTTTTCCTTCCGTGCTTTTTGCATATATTTGGGTTCTTCAAAAGTGATTGGTCAGACCAGTGTTTGTGTACTAGTCTTCTCTCTCAGCTTCCTTTCTAGATGCTCAGGGAGCATTGGAAGATTTTCATTAAAACCAGAAGGCCTAGAAATGTATTTTTTAGATTTTACAGAAGCTTATCGCAGTTTCTCAGGAAAATATCCTTTTCTTGCAATAGATTTTCAAACCCTTTATATGGCTAGAAAACATCTAGGCATTGGTTATCTTACTATTGTATTCTAAAGCAAAACAAAACAAAAATAACTTAAGTTGCAGGTAAGACCACTAAGTGACATGTTCCACAAGGCTGTTTATCTAGAATCACAGAATCAGTTAGGTTGGAAGAGACCTCTGAGATCGTCAAGTCCAACCTGTGACTGAATACGACCATGTCAACCATAGCATGGCACTGAGTGCCACTTCCAGTCTTTCCTTAAACACCTCTAGGGGTGGTGGCTCTACCACCTCCTGGGAGGTCCATTCCAATATTTAATCACCCTCTCCATGCAGAATTTCTTCCTAATGTCCAACCTCCCCTGGCACACCTTAATATTATGACTTCTTATCGCTGGTTGCCTGGGAGAAGAGGCTGATGTCTGCCTGGCTACAACCTCCCTTCAGTTGCAGAGAACATAAGGTCTTCTCTGAGCCTCCTTTTCTCCAGGCTAAACAGCTCCAGCTCCCTCAGCCACTCCTTACAGGACTTGTGCTCCAGACCCTTACCAACTCCATAGCTCTTCCATGGATCTGCTCCAGCGCCTCAATGTCTTTCCTGATTTAAGGAGCCCAGAACTGAGTACAGCACTCCAGGTGTGGCCTCACCAGTGCCCAGTATAGGGAGACAATCACTGCCCTCGTCCTGCTAGCCACACTATCCTGGTACAGGCCAGGATGGCACTGGCACCCTCTGGCTCATGTTCAGTTGCTGTTGACCAGAATCCCCAGATCCTTTTCCTCTTGGCCCCTTTCCAGCCACTCTGTTCCCAGTCTGTAGCACTGCAGGGCTTGTTGTGACCCAAGTCCATGACTTGGCCTTGTTGAACCTCATGCTGTATGTCTTGGCCCATTGATCCAGCCTGTCCAGGTCCCTGTGCAGAGCCTTTCTACCCTCCAACAGATCGACACTCCCACCCAACTTGGTGTCATCCACAAATTTGGTACTGGCAGATGAGGTATTCTCTAACCCAACTCTCCTTGATCATGGGAAAGTCTTCTGACATTCAATTGACCTGGTCTCATGGATATGAAAGCAATGATAAACTTGGGTGTTGTTAGAATAATTTGTTAACTTCTGAAAAAAATTAACAAAAGTAGTGTATTACAGTTGCTGCTTTTAGAGTTCTTTTTTTTCTTTTTTTTTTTATTTTTTAATTATGGTGAATGTAATATGTGTTTGGTACACCAAGACAATGATCTGTATTACCATGCTGCAAATAAGCAGTTGACTGTCATTTACCAGTAATTCTGAGGGTATCAGTAATGTAAATTTTTACTGTGTCCCTCAGCCACAGCAAATATGTCAGAATTCTTGCAGGATTAGATGTATTTATAAATAATCTCTGCACAGTTCTTCAGTTTTTCTTTGAAAGTCAAAGGTTTGAGCCTCTTCAGTCAAAATCCACTCCACTGCCTGTTAAAGTCAGGGAAGAAGTCTTTGGAAAATTAGTTTAGTAAAGCCTAGGAGACTCAAATTTTGCAGCTTATGGGCATAGAGAGAACTACACTGAAGGGCAGTTTTCTGCTTCTCTCGACCTGCTGCAGGTAATAGGCAGGTGGGAAGAGGACTGATGAGGTCACAGAGCTTCATCAAGTAAGATTTCTCCTCCTGTGGTCTGTGGAAAAGCCACAATGCCACGTCATCAGGAAGACGTGTTCTCAATTAGTTTAATTCTCTGAAAAGCTTAGTTTAGCTAAAATCTTTTTAACGCCACAGCAGGGAAAGTTGTTTGGTGAACAGTGGAAGATCTTTGAGGTTGTTCGCACAGCTTGTAAAATGGCTACTTATATAGTTTGTTCCTCATTCTTACCCAGTTTCTTTTCTACCTGTATCCCTCTGCTTTGTCATCATATATTCAATCATTTAGTTGTTTGAAGCACTGCAACATTTTATGTTTATATGTGCTTAAATATTTTATTTTTTTTGGAGCAGTTAGCCAATTGTGCATTTTTATGCAAGCTCACTTTCCTGACTGTTATTGAAACTTTAGCTCAAAATGTTTCTCTGATTGCAAAGCTTTTTAAACTGTTCATTAAAATGAAATATTTTACCAGATAATTCACTGAGACAAATATGAAATGTGCAGTTGGGAAGGTAAAATTATAACCAGTCACATAAACCTGTCCTCATTAGCTCCTTTCAAGCATCTCCAAATGTTACCAATAGAGAAAGACATCCTTGGAGAGTAGCTTGTAATGTGAATTCTTTAGTTTTCAATTGGAATCTGCTTTATGTTTGAGAGGAAGGCTTTAATTTCCTACATCTGAGATTCATTTTCAAATGCAAGCTAGCAGGAAGATTAGCCTTTAAGGACTATTAGTGACTGGCCAGAATGGTGTTGGTGACTAGAACATAAAAGGGAAAAAAAGAAAAATATGGACCTTAGAGTGAATAAGGGGATGCATCAAACTATACTCTCAGCTGGTGTCAATTGAGATGGCTTCCTTCCACTGGGACCGTGCCAGATGAGACCACTAACAGATCTGTCCTTTGTGATTCCAGCTTTAGTCCTGGGCCACAACTTAAAAGCAGTTTTCTGGATTGTTTAGTTGGCTCTTATTTTATATGCCACGTATAGAGCCTTTACTGATAACCTGTGGGACATTCTTCAAAGCTTTGCTGTAAAAAACTGTCAACAGTAAAGGAAACACTTAACACTTATTGCAGTAATGAAAATATCTTCAGACACATTAAAGGCCTTTGTGGAGTTTTGATGGTTTTATTATTATTACCATCCCTGCTTTAGTAAATCAGCAGGTCAAAGTTTTGTTTATTTATGTCAGAAATTATTGATGTTATCTTTGACTGTAAGCAGAAATGTATGAAGGGCTATGCCACGATCTTTGGATGTCTTACCATTTCCTCCTTTTCTGCATGTCTTTCATAATCTCCCAAAAGAGAGCTGACCATGTCCTTTATTTCACTTTAGCTAATTTCCATGGACTTCTGTGAAATATTACTGCTGTTTTCTTGACAAAACATGGATACCCCAGCCTTGATAAAGGTGTTTGCCTCCTGGTAAAACATATGATTGTTAGAGATGAGAAACCAGACTCAACAGAGCCATGTTTGCATTATTTTCAGCAACTTCTGTGATCTGTTCATATGTTTGATATATTTATATGTTTTTCCAGACAAATGCAAGGGGATTTTTAATGAACCACAGCTTGTAAGTCAGAAAATTGCTTTGAAGTGAGCCATGATCAATAGGAGACTGAAAGAATTGTCTTGTTCTGATCATTATATATATAATTGTTGTAAAATTATGTGATTGTATGTGACAAACTAAGGTGAAGTTGAAAAGAAGACAATACAAGACAGAAGACAGGGAAGCACATTAGTCTTGTAGCTACCCCAAAGAGGGTATGACTGAGAGAAGAAAAGGTTACGTGGAGTTTTGATTGAATGATATTATAAAGCATCATTTAAAAAATCTTTCAAAACTGCTCACTTGTTTTGCCTTTGCTTTTAACAAAATTAATTCTTTTATAACATACTTTTAATTTAAGTAATTTGAAAAGTCAATTAGGAAGAAGCAGTTAAAGTCAGAATGTCCTAGCACCTCTTAATTAAAAGAGTTTAAAGGCATTGCTGTTTGACTTACAGCTGAGAAAACTGAAAAACATATATTTAGTGCTGTTTCCACTGTTATACTCTTTGGATGTTTATTTCTCTTTTGATTATTGCATAGGAGAAACTTCCTTGTTTTACTGTTAACTGAAACATCAAAAACTGTAATCCTGCTTTGGCAGTGCAAAGCTATGATCATGTGATCAGACATCACATGTTAAATGTTTTTTCATCTCTAATCTAATATTTATGAGCTATTACCGTATTGAGGCTTTCCAGTAATGAAAGTATTTGTTTTCTAGTGACATAATTTCACTGCTAAAAACAATTTCTATTTAATGGAAGTGAAATGTTCTTGATATCCAGATATGTAATTCTGTCTAATATCAAAGTTTAGAATAGATGGGCCACATTAGCAGCGGAATACAGAAATGTACATTATTTCTAAAAAGATAAAATTTATATTAAAGGATGAAAATAATTGTGAAAATTTATGATGTTTTGTTTCTCTTCTGAAATTGCCCGTCTTCTAACAACAGTTTTCATTGCATCACTTCCAGAGTGCTAAATACATTACATTTTGGCAAAATCATTGTCTCAAACACACTAGCATTGTGCTGGCATTCCTGCTCCTTTGACTTGTATTCCAGGTGCAGGCAGCTAGGTCAGCATTAATCAGTGCAGAAAATCACATTTGTGTGCCGGGGTTTCAGACTGCTGGTAAAGACTTGTTCTTGGCAGACCAGCAGGACAGATACAAGGCTGGAACATATCCTTGCAGCATGTCATGGTGTTGAAGACTCAGTTTTTGACTCCTCTGGAAAAAATACTACTGAAATGTTTCATTTCTAAGCAATTCAAAATTAAGACCACACTTTGGTAGTTTAATGTACTTACAAGAAGTAGCAGCAAAGTGGATATAGGTAAACATTAGTGGGAGAAGAGTGCTGTATTTATGCAGAAGCGTGTCTGTGTGTGCACGTGTGTGCAGAGGTGTGGTTTTATACTCCAACTTACTCTATAGTAAATTTTAAAACTCTTTATCTTTTTCAGAAATTAAAAAAACAAAAGTTAAATCCTTGTCTGTATTTTTTTTTTCTTTTTTAAAGGATGATGTCAGTATTATATTAATTATCTGCTTCTACAGAGGATTTAGGATATGTCTATGTGGGGCAGCAGAGCATGAAGACCATCCCCAGTTCACCTAGATTGAACTAAGGTGATAAACCTGTGAAGCAGATTTCATGGTGGATAGCTCAAGTACCAAAGGTATATAAACTGTATTTGCTTGACCCACTGCTCAGGATAGGAAGTTTTCCCCCTTCACAAGGCTAGTAACCTGGGCTCAGCATAACATTCTGAAGTATATAATTCTGACACTTAACCAGTTGCCAGCCAGGCAACTGCGTCATATTTGAGCATGCTGTGTGGATGCACCATGTGTAAACAGGGAGATTATTTGTCTCAAGCTGTTAAAAGAAATATTTAGTATCATTCACTGTCTATTTTATTTTTCTTTTTAATATTTATACTCGCATTTCAGGCCTATGACTTTGTTGAACAGCGTGCAGTAGAGTTGGTTGGACTCATGGTAGATGATCATAATTCTAAGATAGGATGAAATGCAGGATGAAAGAGTGTGTCCCCGGATTTTCAGTCTGGTTTTAGTTTAACCTTTGGAGCTGTAGCAGATCATGCTCAAGCTCGTGTCAACTTTCATGTTAACTTTCACTTTTCCTCGCTTGTAAAAGGGGGTACCTTTTGGTTGGTACCTCTGAAGTGCTTTGAGAACTTCAGGAAAATTACATGTTTGTAACTAAGCCAGTGAAAAATGACTAGATTTTTGTTTTGTAGAATGTTTCTACTAACATGATGAGGGAACAATACTCTGCAGTGAAGGTGGAATTGCTCTGTGACGTAGAAAGTAAAGATGAATGTTGGAATGAGACAGAGGAATTAATTTCACCTTAAGGGATGACTGCAGTGCAAAAATGTCCATCTACAGTAGTCATTATAGGCTACTTTTCTAGTCAGTGGAGAACACTTGCCACAATCCATTTGAGTTTCTTTAGATGTCTGCTTGAGGGTGAGGTGAATAATGCCTTTTGAATAATGCTCATTATCTAATTTAATCTTACGTCCTACTATAGAAGTATCCCCTTCTGGTCTGTATTGGTTGTGGTTGCTTTTATTTGCCTGAAGTACCACTTTCATTAGCTTTCCTTAAGATTAATTTGTACAAGTAACCTAATATTTGTAGTGATGATACCACTTTTTCCCTTTGATTCCCACACATATCTTGTGCTAACCTTCAAAAGTAGCTAATGAAGCACATAAACAGCAGTTGAAAATGCTTCTCATAGGGTGTCATCAAGTTTGACAGTAAGGGCTGAGCATTGGTCAGCAAATGCTGTAAAAAATGAAAGGTACATTTGGCATGCACAGTGAAATGCTGAAGTGGTGATCAGTATTATGACAAACATCTGACTCTGGCTTGGCCATCTATCAGGATGGCTGCATACACATTTTGCTATATTATTTTGATTGCATTACTTTTGGTTTTGAACTGAGGTCAGGATAGTTACAGAAAGAGATGTGTCACTGCCTAATAAGGCTATAAAAATGTCTACTGAGGTTCTGCAGCTCCTTCTGAGGTGCAATGACATTTCTACTTGGTCTGTGAATTGTGTCATTGCAGATATTTGCTTGATGGTTGTAATATGAATACAAGGCTTCTCAATATATTTACAAAAATACATGTTTCATCTTCTTTGGAACTGGGATATTATTATATACAGAGAGTAACTACATATTTAGACTCTGTTATTTGTGCAAGCTTGTTCTCATGAAATTAACATAAAGAGAGTTCTTATAGGCACATAAGTGCTGGCATTTTTTCCTGGAGCTGGCTTAGGAATCTGAGTTAAAAGTAAAGGTGAATGATGGAACGTGATGTATGTGTACATTCCATGTCCTATTATGCTGATAGCCCTCTATCTGTCATTTTGGAGATGACATGAAAAGATAATGAGTAAGCCTTTGTGCATATCCTGTGGCTCAGAGAAGGAAAAAAGCTCTTCTGAGGCTTGCATGTCGTTAGCGGTTAGTATAGGAAAACCCCCTTCTGCTTGTCTTGCCTTGTGAGATGTGAGACTTGAAAGAACTTTCGCTTCTTTTACTGGTTTGAAAACATATTTAACCTCTGAGAAAGGAAGCCAGGGAAAGCGTTGAATAACTTGATTTACCATCTCTTGAAATACCTCCTTTACTAGTTCCGTGCCAGAATCTGAAGTGCTGTAGTGACAGCAGCCAAAAGGGAGTGAGGATTTGGATAGAGATAAAGGGAAAGATTAAAAAAAGAAGTCTAAACCTATATTTAATCCAATGGTCTCGTTATCTGAAGCTGGCCACTTCCAGGAGCTCTGCAAACCTTTCCTTTAGTGAATGAATTGAGCCCTGTGCAAAAATGACAAATACTTCTGGGAAATACCTGTGGTATGTTAATGCTACAGTGAAAAAGCACAACTGAATTAGGTAGAAAACGCATAACTTTTTACACGTGTGCTGCATGTGGTTTAGGCAAAGATGACTCAAGAGAGTGTCTGAGTTGTTGAAAAGCAGGTTTTGGAATGACATCCCAGGAACAGCTGCTGCTGAGAGTGGGGGCAGGGGGACAGTGCAAAGTCCTTATCAGTGAAATGTCCAATCAAAATTATTGGACTAAATTTCTCTAGTCTGAGAAAATAATGGGATTTATTAATGTTTCTGATGGATTTATTATAAAACATTGCTACTTGAACATGATTCTACAATTTTAATTCACATATATGTATTTAACTTTTAGTTGGTTGATTTTGGTAAACTTCTACTGACTTAAACCACCTAAGAACTTTTTTCAAAATCATCACAATATTATTTACTTGAAGTATCTCCTGTACTATAAGCTATCTGGGACAGAGAGCTCCAAAGGTCTAAGAAACATGGTTTCAGGTCCTTTTGGAAGTAGTTGTTTGCCCCTAAGTAGAAGTGTTCAGCAGCATACATCTTAATTTGAGGAAGTCTAGTAGTTAGGCATTGCAGAACTGAATCTAGCAGTACCTAGGTCACCCTTGTGATTACATGTTGCCTTTGGAGATTTTGGCATTGGGTGATCTGTATGCTCCCTGTAATTCTACTTGAATTTCATATCCTCCTTTTCTTCCTTCAGAGAAATGTCTGTTTAGTGATTAAAGGCTCATAAGACAAACATGTAAGGCTATATTATAATTTCACTTTTTCCAGATATGACCTTTTTATTTCTGCCATTAGAGCCTCATGCAGGGTGAAAAGGGAGTCACATCTAGCTGTTTTCTGGAGTCACTTCAAAGCTGCAGCTGAACCAAGAGGACAAAGATGGACAGAGAATCCTAAACAGTGTCAGCAAGTTTTGAACAGTCCATAGGAATGTGCATAATGACAATTTTGGAGAAAGGTGCCACACATAACATCATGGCCACAAATATTTGGATTTTTTTAAATCAAAGTGGGCAGTGAGGCGTGGCAAAACTGAAGACTTTGGAATGTTCTGAGGTCTTGAGAATCTTAGGAAGGCTGAAGGCAGAGAGGCTTGGAGTAAGAGGCTTTTCAGCAGCTGACTTGCTTTAATTAGGAGCAATGGATTTAAAGTTCAGCATGCCAATGGAAAATAATTCTCTTGCAAAGCCATTAGTGAGAATCTGAGTCCTTTACTTTTGTTGTTGTTTAACTCCACTGGTGTATGATGTTGTCATCAGAAGAATGCTTGTTGCTTGTTTATTCAGGTCAGGAAAGTTGTTATAGAAATATGTAGTCACATAGTAATTATGTCATCAGATACACTGCTACAAAACTCTTCTTAGTGAAGAGGAAATTCCTTTGCACCTGATGGTAATATTTTTCAACATAAAATATGTCAAAGTTTAGAAGATTATCTTGGCAGAGCATAATACCATTAAAACAAGATTGAATATATCCTGTCCAAATCTCTTGCTTCTTGTAATGGTGCCTAAGGCTGCAGTCCTCCAGATGTTGATACTACCAGCATTTACATTTTGAATGAAGACCCCCTTGTGTTACCACAAATACTTCACAGTAGAAATTCTACACTTTTTTTTTTCAGAACAGTTTGTATGATGTCATGCAAAATATTGGGGTGGAAAAAAACCCAGATTTTCCCCTCCTTGAAAATAATTTGCCTTTAGTAATTATAATGAGGAAGAATGGGACAACAACTATTTCATGCTTCTTGCTTCCCAGTCTAGGTTAAGGTTGCACTGTTTGCCCATAAATAACTAAAAATTGCCTAGTCTCAGGAAGGAAACAGAAGGTGCTGCAGTAGAAATAGAAGTGAAAGGCCAAGCAAAACCTTCCTTGCACTAACACTAACACTGTCCAGGCATCATCAACATTAAACTTAACGAGACTTACACTGAGTCAGCTCATGCTGCTCTGGCCTTAAAGGGACCCTAAAGCAAGTAAGAACAGGAATAATTTCCTTCAAGTTTTAATTGATGCAACTGCTCCCACAGAGGTTTGAGAGATGGTGGTAAGACAGTTCCATTTTCTTAGCTTTGTTGCAGCCTTCTTATTGTTGCGCTACAGATTCACACAATTTTGTGAATGAAAGATGGCACCAAGTGATCAAGGGATGACAAAAGGATGAGCTGATAGGACACTGAAAAGAGAAATACATCCTTCTTGGTATATATTATTAGTAATAATATACTATTTTAGTAATAATAAAGTTGAGCAAGATTGAGCACGCTTCCATTGGAATTATATTATTTTTTAAGAAAAACTATATCACCACAGACGTATCCAAAGGTTGCTTCATCCTGCTCTCATTTACAAGTTTAGCTGTCTTATGTGCTCAGTGTTTTTCTGGGTTAGTAACTGAGGCTTGAATCTGGTAAAAAGGTTCATGGTGAAACTGCATACTCCACTGTTGCAGTCTGTTGCTACTATTTCTGTGCTGTACACTCTAAATTTGGGTTTACAACTCAGCCTGAAGAAGAAAGGTGTGGCTTGGAGGATTGCTGATACTTTCAGAATCAGATGTTCAGCCCACCACCCTCCAACAAACAGATCTTGGTCAGATTAGAGACAGTTCCAGGAAAGTCATGAATACACTACCAAGCAGAATGTGTACACATTACCTTTGTCATGTGTGTGTGGTTTTGTGGTAGTGAGGTATATATGAGAAGAAACAACAGTGAGAAATAACACACTGAGTCTTCCATAAAAGTGACTTATAAAGGTAAATGATTTTTCCAACTCCTATTTTCCCCTAGACAGCAACTTTGCATGGGAACACCTTATTAGAAAAAAATAATGATATTGTGACGTGTGTGGGATTCATTTACAGGTTATACTTGTTCAAAATGAGAGGGACCAATCTTCTAAAACTCTCTTTACATCATGCCTTTCTACAGTGGCAGAAATACCATTGCAGATGGTATATTCAGCAAATGCACACAAATACATGTGCTACAGAATGTCATGTGCTCTTTGTTTTGTGCTTGCACTTCAAATAATTTCTGTTCAACCATGATATCCTTTGGCATGGATGGATGCTTGTTTGTAGAAGAAGTAAAATAGTTCCTGAGTTAGAAAGGTCATAGATCGGGCAATGGGACTGGGGACCCAAAGCTGGAAAATGTATTAACATAGTTTAATCAGTCATACTAAATTCCACTGTGGCATATTTCCTCAACAAATTTGGTAAAAGGATTCTGGGTTCTGTCACAGGAAAAGAAAACACTTATCTTTATTCTAGAAAGATTTTTTTGTCTTTAATTATTGTGTCTGAAAGTTTTTGGGTTTTTTTGTTTGCTGGGGTTGGTTTTTGTTTCTTGTTTTTTTATTTTTGTGAGTGTCAGTTAAAGTTCATACTCTAATGTTTAAACCTTATATTAGGATATTTGGCCTGTCCTGTAAATTTTGCCAGAGCTTTGTTTTGTAGCCTTGATCAAATTACTCATTCCTTCTGTGTTTCACTCTATTCAGGTGACTCTTTAGCACTGTCCTAAACTAAAATATCTCTGTAAAATGCATAGTGGCAAGTGATGTTAATGTCAGATGGAATTTCTAAAAATTACTGCCATTCAAAGAAGTAGTAATTATTTGGAGGTTGGCTATGTATGGGTATGCTATGGAGCATGTTTTCTGGTGAAGAGCCATTACTTCAAATACTGAAAGAATGTGCATACAAACCATTGGTGAGGCAGTGTGGGTTTTGGCAGAACAATATGCTTAGGTGAGCAATCCCCAGCAAAGGAGTGCAAATGTGAAAAGATATCTGTGAGATTCATCTGAAGAATGACTGTGGTTGTTTCATTTCTAGAATGACCATGTGAGTTATGCAACATTAACTACCCCTTGAATAGCTCGAAGATGAATTTGGAAACCAATTTATTGTTGCCATTCTTATGCATCCTATACAACTGGTTCCTTGCCTCCTTCGTCCCTTGAGAGGAAGAGTAAGAAAGGCACTTCAGGAGGGAATACAGTTCCTTTACTCTGGGGTGGCTCTGCAATCATTAACAACAACACTCTTGTTGAGTTGCACCCTCAGTACATTCAAATTGAAATTTCTCCTCTAATAGAGTGCTACCTCTTTTTCACAAGTGCCTTGTAGAGTTTTATAGCTTAAAAGCTTCATAATGGTAGCATCCCACCCTGAAATACAACTGTAGTATGATACACTGTGCTGAAGAGCTCCTCTATGGTTACTTTTTTCTTACATACATATGCCTAATGGAGATTTAAAAAGTAGAGAAGTAATTCACAAAATTCAGTAATTAGTGATATGGTAAAAACAGAATTCCTCTAAATCACCTTAAAAGTTGGACTGTTTCCATCTACACCATTTAAATAGATATTAATTTAAAGCCAGCTGCTTCTTGCCTTTTGCATTTCAGTGTTGCTCTGTTAGCTTTTAGTTCTTCCTCCTGAGGATTAAATCTGTGTCCTGCAGGCTTATCAGCCCTGACTTTTTGAATGTGACAACACTCACTGTGATCTCCTAACTCATCAATCAAGTGGGACCATAGCCTTCAAAAGGGTTTTACAGAGCCTCTTTCTTGATAGCGCACAGTATTTCCATACTAAGGGCATACTATGCCATAAAATAATGTTTATGTTGCTTTAGGCTTAATACCATACCATTTATGAGCACAAGTGCTGAAGCAATTTGGAAAGAGATGTTAACTTTATATCCTACTAGGGAAGTAGTTTTATTACTATGTATGCAAAGCAACAGGAAAGCAAAGCTTTGCTTTCATATTTTATTAGCTATCATTATCATATTTCAGGTCCTTTTCTTGTGTCAGTATTTTCAGACATATAGAAGTCTTTCTTTATGAGCATACTAAGCAGTTAGGAAATTAATAATGTAGCTTCTGAATCTTTAGAAAAAGCACTTGCTTTAGAAAACAAAGAATTGCTTCAGCAATGAGGCTTTAAAATACCACATGTAGAAAAGTAACATTGTACTTTGGCATTGGAAAGTGGGATAGAGATGAAAGCAGCTAACCTAACTGCTATGCAAAGGAATATCACTGTTGGTAGTGCCAGCCAGTTAAATATGAATCAAGTCCCAACGTAGTCCTGAGATATCCTAAAATCATTAAAATATACTTCAGCTTACTTTTTGTTTGCCCACTGATTTCATTATTTGGGTTTGCTTTCTGAGTTTTTTTGTCATAATTGGGAGATTGAGAAACCAATGTTAAGATTTTTCAAGTAGGGGCAAGTTATCAGAAGCATGAATTTTAATCAGATTACAAAGTACTATGACATCCATAAACCTGTGAAAGTTTGTAATACTGTGATAAGCAAAGTTCTGAGAGAGAACTTTTTCAGTTTCTGAGATGGCTTTTGACTGGGTTTGGAAAATAAAATTCTATTCAGAGAAAATTCACATACAATTAAATGTCTTGTTTTGGTAAGGTTTAAGGTTATATTTATTTTTTCATACAAATTGTGGTTTATTTTTATCCTTTAGAAGACATCTCAAAAAACACTAATAAGAATACTGAGAAGTTATTTACTAAAGGAGCTCTATCATATTCAGTCCATTTTCCATGGAAATTCTAACAGAATGGAATTTTCTATGGAAATAAGTGTCCTTTTTGTGAGAATTTACTGTGTAAGAGTATATTTGCTAACCCCATTCTGAATCCAAAATATTAATTACACCTGGGAAATGGAATCCTAGAATATAGATTGCCTTCTATTAAAAAAAAAAAGAAAAGAAATCTGTGACTTTATAAGGTATTCTGTAGGAATGTGAAGATTATTATGGTGGAGCCAGCCTGGAGAGCCATGCAGATCCCTTGCTCCTTGCAAATGAACTTTGAAAGTGGAGTTGAAATTAAAGCAGCTAATGATGACACAGATGTGGCACAAGCATTATCACATCACAATTCCTGCTTCTAAACTTTTAGATGCCCATGATCATTAAAAAAAAAGAAGAAAATCCAACTCAAAAAAACACCCAAACCAACCAATCAACCAACCAAAACCACAATAAACCTCCTAAAATGACTAGTTTTGTGGCAAGAAATGAAATTACTGAGATAGCTCGTAATAATCTGAAAAATATTATCTTGTCCAATCTGAGATGTTAGCAAGCATTACTCATGCAGCAGGCTTAATGGTTAATTGAAATGTGTAAATTATCATTAAAGCCCCTCTATCTTAGCTAAAAATTTTTGAAGTGCTTTTCACTGAAATGAAATTCTTTTTGTCATTATATCTCTTGTCTTCCTGAGGTTCAATCTGCTTTACCTAGCAACAGATTTTATTTAAGTGCTCATAATAATGAGGAAGTCAAGCATTAATAGAGGAAAGGTTACAGCTGTTCTTTATCCACTTGTTGCTGGCACAGAATTTGTTCAATTGATATTGAATGAAAAATTCTGGGACAAGCAGAAAAAGATACGATTCTATCAATTAGAGATTTCTGTACCATTATGGTTGGGTATGCCATGGACCGTACCACTTCTTCTCAAAAAGATTTTATGGTTGGCCAAGTTAAGCTGTAAACATACCCCAAATGAGAACTATCTGCTTCCTGTGCATTTGTAGTAGACCATTAAGGTATGGATCTGGATCTTGGTATGAGTCCAGCAAATGCCAGGCGTGCTTTCCTGGCTTCACGTAGATGAACATTCATGGGGTTTGGCAAGCCTCCGAATGAGCTTGTTCAGCAAGGAGGGATTTGCTACGCTTTTTGGTTGGTTTGAAATCATGAAGTGTTGCAAACAGTCAACTTCCTTCACTGCTAGTCAAACTAGGCTTAGCTTGAAAGACAACACAAGTTTCTTTCTTTGAAATCCATATTTCTAATTTCTGTAGCAAAAGCCTTCTGTTCATTATTCTTTCACAAGTCAGTAATAACACAACTAAATACAGATAGTTTGTGTTGATGTCTAAGTTTAGTTTGCAAAAGCAAGTAACCTCACCATGAAGTGTGAACTGAATTGGGGCCATGTGGAATTACCTTTGCAGTTCCCCCGTTGGTCCAGAATCTATTATTCTGCTGGCATGCACATCTTTCATTCGTAGTTATTTCTGTTCCTCCAAGTGATAAACTATGTTAGTGTCATTGTTGAATGATAATTGAGAATTTGATATCTTGTTACATCCAAAAATCCATTTTAAAGAAACTTCAAATTTACAAGGAATCTTCACATTTCAAAATAACTGTGTATTCTTGAGTTCAGCTGTTGCCTGTTTGTGTTATGGTCTATCTTGATGGCAACACATCCAGTTTTTACTCTAGAGTTCCAGATTTACCCAGAGCAAAGGATATCCTCCTCCAAAATCATTCAGAATAACATCTTACACTTTATAAAATAATTAGACAGTCGAAAGAGGCACAATATCACTGGAAGAAAAAGAAAGATCTCAAGATGAAGTAAATAAGAAAATGCCCAGTAAAAAACTAATTCTATACCAGTCTTCCTCCTGCTTGGAAAGTAATTTTTAAATAGATTTTCAAAGTTAGGAAGGAATTTCATGTTCTTTATTTTCAAGTAGCCCCCATGGTTTTGGGCTTAGACTTAAAAAAATTCTAAGCACTAGAGATTTAACTTGGCTGTATACTTGTACTAGGTAAATTATAAAAAGGAGGTTGCATTGGTAACAAATTGGACTATGAAAAGATTCATGATGTCAAATAAATACAGCATCACTGGATCATTGGATTGGAGGTAAATGTCTAAACTGTTTCCTATTTCTAGTTAGCCTGTAAGCATTTTGTAGTGCTTGTTGATCACCATGTTGCCAGGAGATGTGCAGAGAGAAGCAACTGGTTAACAGCTGGTTGCATCTGGTCACAGCCAGGAAAGCACAGCAATGGAATAAACAATTCAGTTTTCAACAGCTGCATTTGCAGTTACAGCCTACTGAATAAAATAAGTGCAGTTTTCCAAATATAATTTGTGAGTTAGAAACATAAATTATCTTTAGAAATATTTAGTAGTAATGTAAAAAAAAAAACCCTATCCTTATTTTATCATTTTTCCCCCTCTTTTACTATTGTTATTTTTAATTCCTGTCTTTGTTTTAAACATTGAGAACATCTACTAATAAACAACAGACTTAAGCATTTTAATTCTCTTCTGTGTTTTGTACCCTGATGTACATTTCTGTGTTTCAATCTCCAGAGATTCTGTGCTCTCCTCTTTCACTTCTGGGAACACTTGATTACTGTTAGATATTCCCTGATAAACACTATGGACCTTCCTAACAGTTTTTATTGTCCCTGGGAAGTCATCAGATACAATACTGATGAGTAAGTGTAGAACATGTAATTGAAGAACTAATTGGATTTGGAATGTTGTCAAGTAATGGAGTGCCTGAATATGCTACTGAAAGCCACCCAGAGGACGGGAGATGGTCATATTGTTTGAAGTCATCATGCCCGGGGCCAAAAATATTTGTATCCTTTCTCCATGAAGATGTCAGCATTCTCAGATGCCATGTTAGTCTGTATTATCTACCTGTCTTGGAAAGTTAGAGCCTGTAAACAAGAAAAAGAACCATAAGATCACAAGTATAGATTATTAAATCAAGGCATGTCAAGTTTAGTTGAGATTTTGGCAGATCAGAAAACCTTTCAGGTTACATTCTGATCCACATACCACTGCAGCTGCAGTTGCTGTTATGTAGTGCCTATCCCTACATAAAAAGCTATTGCCAAAGTAACAGGCAGTAGACAAAAAAGTTTGTCCAAGCTACCAAAGAACCTTAACAGTTTATTCAATTTGTTCTTATCTCCTGAGTAAATAAAAACTGCCTAATTATCTGAGAGACTGAAAGGCTTTCTTCAAAGTCATTAGTACTACTAGCATTACTACTCCATATTTTACAGGCTCCAGACTTTTTATTCACTTTTTCTCATTAAACGAACCAGTGTTTGAGGTCTGACTTAATAATATTTTATTTAAGCTATTTTGATTACAGTTTGAATAAGGACAAGAGGAGTGGGCACAGGCTGTATTGTAAAATGTGCATGATGCTAAAATCTTTTTTTTAACAACAATCTTTTCTGTTTCAAATTGATGTGACCAATACAACAATTAAAAAATCATTGCACTAGCAAACAAATAATCATACTAATATGAGCATTAGCATATTTGTCATATTAGTGCATCTTATTCAATAGAGCATGAAGAATTTTAAGATGTTTAGTTTACTTATTCATCTGAACTTTGGTATGCAAAAAGTGTCAAGCCAGAAAAGCCAGTAGAGACAATGATTTCCTAACTACAATTTTGCATAGGTAGACACACACCCACGTGTATTTTTAAAAGGAGCCATGTTAAAGATGATAATTGAGCCATTTAACTTTATGTAATTGTATGTATGTCCTTGATTCAGAAAGGTCATCAATCAGATACCTGAAAACATCCCTTGGTGAATCTAAGTGTTAAAATAGTGTATTTTTCATCCATCATATCTTCACTCAGCCTAAAGAAATGCTACAATTTATGTTAATGACCTTATAATGACCATCCTATCATGGATGGTTTTTTACTTTACACATAATCACAATATCAACAAATGTAACACCGTCTGGACACAAGCTGGCTTGTACTAATGGAACAAATATCTTATGCTAGAATCATGACTGTAGGTAAATTGAGTTGGTCTGCACTTATGTAAAATTCTTGTTTCATTTGGAATGTATTGCAGCCTTAGAACTTGGGTTTAGGTTAATTGTCTGAAGAAGCTTGAAATCTCAAAACAGTCCATACAGAGTTCAGTTCACTCCAGAGCAGAAGAATGAGGGGACATAAGAAACAAAAACAGAAGGAAAGAAAAATAATAGCAGACAAAGTAAATGTTTCTTTTGCTCTCAGTTGAGTAATAAGCAGCCAGTATAGGAAACATGCACGATATTAGGGGTCCTTCAGTCTAGTACCTCTGCAGAGGACAAGAGAAAGTGTCTGGTCAGATCTCTGTGGCTCCTCAATACACCTGACAACTGCTAGAGAAAGGAACGGACCCCTCATCTTTGGTACCAGCCCATGGTTGCTGTCCAGAGGGATGGCAGAAGTAGTTGCTTACTTTTCAATAAATGTATTTCTCCTGAATTGTCACAGCATTCAAAGGGATAAACTGAGGTGTTAGTGGAGCATTTTGATCCTGGAAATCCCTACACCAGTACTCCTGTGTGAGTGTGGACTTCAGCTCAGCTAGATTGAAAGAGGAAAATGAGGACAGTGGCCATCTCTTGAAGCAGTATTTAAATGTGTAATTTTAGCCAAGTTAAATGTGTGTGTCCCCACGCTCTTTTCACTGATTACAATGTCACTGATAAATCATGCACATGTTTTTACTACATACAAGTGCTATTTCTGGGTGTCAGTAACCAGGTGCACATGTGGGATGAATGAATGGCAGTGTTTTGCCCTGTGAGTAAAAGTAGATACAATTGGGTTAGTCACATATGTGACATACTCTCATACATTTTTTTTGATCTTCCAAGAAAGCAAAACCAATATAAGGGACATTTCCCAGAGCCATGCCACTTAAGTGATAACAAAACCTCAGCTTACTATCATCACACAGCAATTTCTGGTGTCAAACACTGTGACTACTTAAGAATAGTCAGAAAAAACTGAGAAATGGTATTATTAGGAATAATGTTGTTTCTGTTTCTCCTATACTGTTGTCCATTGTATTCTTTCCACTCAATGTATAACTCATGGGGTCAGCACTGAACCTGGTCCTCATCCAAACACAGAAGGGGGGAGATTTTTAAATGCCAGCCATCTGTTTGCTCCTTAAAGGAATGCTGGTCAGCTACTAAAGCCACTGTCAGCAACAGGTAGAGGAATGTGAAGAATGCTTAGAAAAAATGCATAAAATGTATGTCCTGTTTTCTTATCTCTTCTCTCACATAAGAACACACCATCAGCCCTGTAATTGTCTCTTGGCAAATTGTTTCATTACTATTTCCTGCCACAGATAGAACAAATTGTCATTATTCTTCTAATCTAAATTTCTACTTGTCTGTATAAATAAATGTGGTGTGGCCAAGAAAGGTACCTTTATGAACTACCATCTGCTGTACTGTTATGCCATTATGCTTCTGAGTCTTTCAGACAGGTTTTTGATAATGTCAAAAAAAATATTTTGAAAATGATTTTTCAATGCTATAGTTGCTCATAAAATGATTTCTTTTTTTTCCATGGCTGTGGAATTTTTGGGAGAAAATGGAGAAAACAGCAGACAAATGAAGGTGTAAAATGCATCTGAGCAGAATACTGGAAGGCAATAGAAATCACATAAAACTCTTGTATTCTTACTCCAGGAGAAATCCAAATCACAGATTTGCATATGGTTTTACTGTATTATTTGTGCCTGCTTTCTCTGGCTCCTTTAGTCTGTGATGGTCTTGAGCAGTAATATCCATTTTAACTACAGTACTTCACCCTTTTTGAAAATAAAATTAGAAGAAGTCTGAGGCCACTCTGAGAAAAGGTTTCATTGCCTAATCTGTGGTTGGGTTTGAGATAAGAAGCATTAGTGCCTGAATGGTTGTTCCCTCAGAGAGCACTGAAGCACTGCAGTACAGTGAAAGCCATCATTGCAGTGAGGAGAAGCCGGATGATCCCTCTGGGAATGCTGTGCATTGCTCTGGAACACGTATGGCCACTCTGCTTATGGAAGAGGAGCGCGTCTGTCGAGCTGACGGACACTGCATATGCTTTTGGGAAGGCAGCAGACATGAAAAAGAGAGTTAGCACTGCAAAAAGTGGCTCCGTGGGCTTTCAGCTAATGTATCTCGGCACAGTGCCACGGAGCTGTGCGGGTTTATTAAATGTAAGAGCTGTTGCTTATGTGTAAACTAGGACTGCCACCTGGCTGGTTTCCAGCTGTCTTGCCTGGTTTTATTCTGAACTGGCTGGCTGCTGTTGGAGCTACTGTACAGTTTGGTCTGGACATTCTCAGCAGACACTTCTTTGGTAGGTGGATGGCCTTTTCTGTGTTGAAGATGATAGCATTTTACTTGTGTTTTAGCAATAAAGAGCCACTGAAGTCACAGAGGTGGTTATTCTGAAATGCTAATGGTGGTGACCAACCTGACAAGTTAGAAAAAAAGGATCCCTTCAAATGTAATAAAACCAGGATAACTTCATCCAAATAAAAGGATGGTGAAAAGGCATGCAGCCTTTTTGACTGTTTCTTTTTATAGCCTTTTAAAATTATATGTTATGTGGATTAATGTAGATAATAAGTTACAATAGAAACACGTTTTGACACTGCATTCTAGGCCAACAGAAGCTAGTAGATAGAAGTTTTAGTTCCTAAGAATTTTAAAAATGTCTTTGTTATTTCTTTCTTGGCTTTTGTTTTATGTTTGACTCTAGAGAGATTTCAACTGATAAACTTTTGGTGCTTAATTCAGTTACTAATAAGGACAATTTTCTCAGTTTCTTAAAATAAGGTGCTCAGTGTCTTTCTTGATCACTCAACAACCTTTCTTTTATAGTGGCCAGTACAAGTCACATCAGAAAAGACTGAGAATGCAAGTGCTGGATGTTTTAGGTAATTTTGTGTTCAAAGTGTCTGAAGAATTATTTTATGATCTCACTCAACTGCCATGTTAAAAATAGATGTGATACTTCCAAAGTTCTGGTGGGTTTTGTCCCACATTTGTCCACACATTTTGTCCCAAATTTGCCCACACATTTCAGAGACAACATTGTGTTCTGACCATGCATAGGAATGTGCTGCACAGTACGAAGCCTAACTCAGGTGTGTTTGGTCAATGCACCTTCCTGGTTGCCTTTTCTTGCATTTGTGAAATTGTATTATCTTTCTTACGACTTTGAAACAGTCTTAGCAACCTGTACCAGGCTACAGAAGATTTGCATTCTCTTGTATAGATGAGAAGAAAGGATGAACATTAATTCCAAATAAACCATCAACCCTTTTTCCCCCCACATATAATAGTGTCCGGATGTTTTACTTCTCAGAAATAACTCACTAGCACCTAATACTTACAATATGTGTATAAACAGAGAGGTCTTGTTTACATGCCAAATGCTTGCATTCACCCTGCTATCCAGTGCTGGGAATAGAACTGTGTGGCTGTCCGTGATTCTGGTCCTTTGCAGAAATTTTTGTGCTGCAAAATGGCTCTTCAGATCATCATGGGTAAGATGGAGGGAGAGGAAATGGAGGTGGGTAGCATGGGTATAATTAAAAGAAAAGATGAGTGCACTTTTCCAAATCTGATTCATTCTTGCCCCTTAGCACAGTACAAGTGTTGAAAAGCCCCCAAAACAGAAAAAAAACCCTGTTTTCTGCTTCTGTTAGCAGTAGGTAATCTGCTGTTATCAGATGTTCAACACATCATAATATACTGCTCTCATTTCAAGAACTTTGGAACAAAAAGCAAAGGAAATTGGATGAGACATCCACCTAGCTTTTGGGATCAAGATATTGTGTTCAGATTAGATTTTAAATTAGTAAGTGCTTATTATCATCTTATATCCTAACAATTCATACAAAAATATAGCAATGTAAAGATGAGACAGCTGCATCTTGTAAAGATTTGTACATTCTTAACACAATCTTCTAGCAATTCAGATAACATCACATCTGTCACCTTTACAATATCTTGCTTTGATGTCCCTGGCATTTGGGGCTGGGGGTGGGATGGAAGTCCTAAAGATATTAAAGTTTATGAAACAACTTTGCCTTCAGGGACACTTGACAGTACACAATCAGTATCAGCACCCTCCCCCCCAGCAATTACAGCTTTTTAAAATTTTGCAACATTAAGACAGCTTGAAAGCAAAAAATTCTCTTAAAAATATGTGCTTACAGTTTATGCCTGTTGAAATTATCTGGATTTTAGCTAATGGATTTTAGCAAGTGGATTTTAAATGTTCTGTAACTTTTGAACACTATTGATATATATGTTGAGTTTTACTCTTCCCTGAAAGTTGTGCAATCTTGCTGACCTTTGTCAATTATAAACACTTAACAGCCAGCAGAGCCAATTTTGCTGGCACCTCATATCACATTCCTGAAAACATTTTCAGGACATTTTCAGATATGGGGATGTCACATCAGCTTAGCATGTTCAGCAACCATCTCCCTCCTTTTCTTCAGTAGTAGAAATGCTTCTTTACTATTTTCTCACAACTGCAAGAAGCTGAATGAGCTTGATCATGGCAATAACACTTTGAACCCCTGAGGAGAACTGTGTATCAGGATATAACCCCGCTCCATTTCCCCTTTAGGACAATGTCAAAATTTCTACTAACCAAAAAACAGGCAGAAAAGGAGGCAGTGTCTTCTACTTACCTGGCCCAATGCTTAAGCATGAAAAAGCAATGTAGTTCTGGTATGTCCCAATTAGAGTGCACATATTTCTGTTCAGATGCTCTGCATGCAATCTGTGTAATAATTATAAGTTAGAGCTTCTATTAAAATATTTATATTTGAAGCTCAGCTAGTCCTGCCTTTTGCTTCAAACCATTATTCACTTACCTTTCTAATAATTCTACACTTTCCATGTGGTTTTGACAGTGATTATGTCAAGGTTTTTAATCGAAAGCACAATGGGTGACTACTGGGACTTTGGAAAGTGGGCAAGGACAGGGAGAAGGCACAAAACTTTGCACAGTAGAAGTTTTATTTTAGCAGAGCATTGGACTATTTTCCAATGGGAGAGAGAGCTGTAAAAATAGGATGCTATGTGCCACAGCTAGGGGATCAGATCTTCTCACTAGGATGCAAATATGGTGTACAATCAAACTGAATTAGACTAAATTGATATTTGATAAGGAGAACAAGGAGTCAAAGATCTGCATACTAATGCTAGGAACCCAGATGAAGAGGAGAAAGAATTGGAATTTCTAATGGTGAAGCACTTGGACATGATCCAGGCATTAATTATACGGAAAATACAGAAGTGCTGAGTATATATATTGAGGGGGAGGATGGTTCTTCATTTGGAGTGATGATCTATGAGTTTGTATCATAATTCATCCACCAGCCAACTGGATATAAAAAGGATTTGGATCTTCTAAATATAGTATTCTTGAAATAATTTTCTAACATCAGATTCCTTACAGATTTGGTTTCTCCTATACCTTGTCTGATATTATTTGCTTTTAATTTTCAGAGCAAATGTGGCAACTTCATGAAACTGCTAAATTGTTTGTGTAGCATCACTATACATTGAAGGGAAACAGGAATTCTGGAGTAATCACAGGCTGGATAATGTGGTACAAATCCTAGCAGGGAGGGTGAAAGAGGACTTACACATGATTCATTGACAAGGAGTGAAGAGTGAGGAGCATGATTGATCAAGATAATTTCCTGAAAATTAGATTTTATCAAAGAATTTTGTGTGATAATTTAACAAAATTATGATTATTTGAGGAAAATGTCATGTAGCTCTATTTGGACTCCTGTAGGGTGAATGACTTCATATTACCTGAAAGTATTATTCAAAATACAGCGCAGTGCACTAACAATAAAGTATAATAAGAGAGTAAGAGATGGCTGACAGATCAGAAAAATAGTTGTCAATAGAGAATTCTCATGCAGGTGTCTGTATTTCTGCTTAGATATAATTTTTTTTCTGCATTTTCATCAATGTCTTGAAAATTGATAAACTCACTACCAATGAGGTTTCTAAAAAGTATAACAAAAGCTCCCCTGCAAACTACAGAGGTGAGCAGTACAGTCAGAAACAAAAACTTCTAAGGAAGCTGGCCTGTGCTAAATTGTTTCTAGTGCCAACTACTTAGTTTGAAGATCTCTGAAGATTTTTTCCTCTTTCTTCAGTTTCTCTGATCTCTCTGCATTGCATCTTTGGGTTCTCTCATTGACACAGTGGTTCTGTTGTGTGCTAGATGTCTTATGAGTTCTCTGTATTCAAAAATACACCAGTCTACTCCAGACATGAGTCCTTGGCTACATCAGTACAAAAACAGCCCCTAGCCGCTCTCTCATTTTGAGGGCAACTATCATGATCTGTCCTTTTCCATAGTGTTACATTTTCCTTGCTTTCACATCAGGATGTTTTCATCTAATTTGCCCTTTGGGAGGGGTTCCCGACCTTTGCTAGTTCCTAAGCTTTTTCTCTGGAGTAGTGATAAGGTCAAAACACTGTCAGGAACTGCTGAGTGTTGTGTCAGTGTGGGTGGATGAGCTCCAGGGACAAAACCTGTCCCTGGGTCTGCATTACACTAATGCACATATAACCTCTCTGTGCAAATCAGTGCTCTGCCTCCTCTCTCTGACATCTTTTAATATGTACTCATCTGACAATCAAATTCAGTGCACATGAAGGGAAAAATGGATTTCCCTGCCTGTGATCACCACTTCTAACAAATACATCCTCACAGCTACCACTTTCCCTGATCTCTACTGCTTTCACTCTCAACCCTAGCCTCCCCTCAAGCCTCATATCCTGCTTTGGTCCATCAATAGTCCTACACAGTTTACACTCATAGTACAAAAATGAAAAAAAAATAAATAATGAATAATAATAAGCATAAAATTATATGGAGCAGGGAATTTGAAGTGCACCTTCAAAGTGAGGAAGGATATGGAGCACAGGGAGAGTCATGTAACAGAAAATAGATTATGGATTTATAAACCATAACTAACATACAGTTAAACATGAAATTCTAGAAAGATATGTGGATAGACAGTCAAAGAATATAGGCAGGGAATTGATTTTTCCTCTGCAAGTGACCCTGCTCACTGGATTTAACTACCAAACCATTTCTTTCCTGCTCAAGAAAAAAAAAAAATAGACATTTTTGATGTTCACATTTTCAAAAGAGATAGTGAACAATTGGAAGTAGTATAGAAAAGACTCATAATAGTATTCAAGGACTGAAGAAAATACCATAAAACAGTCTGTTTATCAAAGCTGACTGATAAAAACATGTAAATACCTTTTTGCTACCTGATACCGAATGGAAAGTGCTCTCACCCTTGACAACTGCAATGTGAATAGGAAGAACCTGTTCCAACCTGAAAAAAATGTTAGAATGGAAAGGAATGTTATTCTATTTGCTTCTTTTCTATGTAAGTGTTACTGCTTTTATATAGTAGAATATGTATTCACGTAAAGTACTTCATGTCACATAGGTTGTTTGTGTAGGCAACCAGAAAAACAATGGTACTTTTCTCACTGAAACAGTAATGCAAAATTAGTTCACAAATACAGAACAGCCTTTGTTTCTGACTATTGATGAGTTATTGGAAGTAGTGCCTAAATAACTAATATAACTTTAATGTGATACATTGTCTGTACCTGCAACTTGATTGTACAATTGTTTATCCTTCCAGCTCTCCAAAAATGGGTGTAAAACACATGGAAACACATGCTATGTGGAAAGATTGTTGAAGACCTAAAATATAGAGCCCCTAAGCCAATTCCTGTGTGCTATAACTCCATTTAATGCAGCTGAAGTGAACAAAAATTTCACCAGTGATGAATCTGGCTCAAGTTGTTAATTTATTAAACAATATAAGAAAGGGAGCAAAATAATGCTTTTTTCTAAAGATATTTCCTGAAGCTATATATTAAATATCAATGCACACCATATAGAACACTGTCTCGCTGATTCATTAAGAGTTCATAGAACAGAGTGCTGTGAGCAGAGACAGCAAAATGAAGGATTTTAAGATGTTTCATTTAGTTTTTTCTGTATGGGATTTTTTTTCTTTGAGAAAGGCCCTGCATCATACTGATGAGTACAATATTAATGGCTACGTTATAATACCACATTCATCACACCATCAAGTGTATTGCACTCCTCAATAATTTTCACTACTAGGCTGCTTTCCCCTCTAAGGAAAAAAAAAATTAAAATCTGCCAGTTTTTTACCCTTTAGTTCTGCCCTTTATGCCATGTGCCTGGGTCTTTGAGGGACAAATGTCCCCTGCTTTTACTGAGAATAGGTGACCTCTAAGGAGGATGTTAACAACAGCCCAGGCATGTGCCCAGCAGTATGGGGGCTGAACCTTGGCTTTCATCTGCTGTTCAATAAGTGTATATAATGCACATTAAGACTGGTGGAATTAAAGGAAATGTGAACTTGGATTCACTTTACTGAAGTCAATAAATTCAGTGGGTCTGGTATCTAACCCTTTTAAAAGTGTGGCTCCATTGATTCAAAACATGAGAAGGATATCTCCCTGCATATTGTCCTGGGGATTAAATAGTCTTCAGCTCTAGAAGAACTGAATATTAAAACTCTAACTTACAATCAGCACTGTAAAAAGCTTTGTCCTATTCAGATTGTCTGGCAACAGCAGCAAGCACAAATGTGTTTATTGAAACCCATTCCAGGGCATTGTAATTGTCCTTATTTAGGCAGTCTTAAAAAGAGAGAAATATATAATTCATGGCAATCTTTAAAAACTCGCTGACCAAGGCTCATGACAAATGCTTACAAATGGGGATTAAAACCTGAGCTGTCAGTGAGATAATTAGTTTATTCCAGCACACTGAAAGGCTGCGGTTGTGATGATGATGGGTGCCATCTGATGAGTAAGGAGTCATGTTACAACACAAGCACATGCTCCCCCTTCCCCTCCCCTCTCCTCCAGTATAGACCTTATTTAGCCAGCAGTGATACAGCTTTTCACAAGAGAAAAAAGGAATTGTTTTAACTTCTCTGTTTTCTGGTTTTTTCAATAGTGATTGACAATCCCCATTTGGCTAGAGTAGAATCTGAAACCAAAGATGTCAAAGACAAATATTTGCAACTGTCCTCAGTCCTAAAGTAATTATTTTTAGTTTCCATCAAGCAGGCAACCATACTCAGACATTCATAAACAGGTTCCTAATGCAAAAACTGTCAATAAATTGGCCATATTACAAGACAAATTGTTCCCTCTGCCATGGTTCCATGTTCTGGATTTTCTTTCTACCAGCATTGCTGGTCACAACATGTGAAGACTGCAAGTGGGTCATCATTTTTATATAGATAGCACAGCTGTGGAGGGAAAGAAGGAGGGGAAATTAGGTATCTCTTCTGCTTTAGCATAATGCAGAGCACAGAATGATGTGCAGCTAGTCAGGAATGAATTCAGACAGGCTGCAATCTTCACACTAGATAAAATGTAGGGTAGTCTATGGACATTATTATATTCAAGTACTTGTCTCCAAATTCTTATCCTTCAATCTGTGAGAATGAAATTCTGAAGATCAAATATATGATCACTAGCAGAATTCTTACCATGGCTTTTACCCACAAATAGCAGGAGAACAAAAAAAAAAAAAAAAGAAAGTTTTGTTTTTTTTTTAAAGTATATTCCTGATCAGAACAGCAATATTGCTTTATAAAATGCCAGCTGACTTCGAATGTGTCAAACAACCTTTTGCTTGCTTTTCTCTTTTATTACCTTCAATTAATTTCAGTTCCTAAATTTACTTTTTGTGATTACAATGCTTTCCAATTATTTTGTAATCAAACAATGACACAGAAAAATATTACTGACTTTCTTATGTCAGACCTGGAGGTGCATAGTCCATTCTAGGAAGACTAAAAGTAGAAAGATGAACCAAATGTAGAAGAAAAATTCTTAAGCTGTTAGCCTGGAAATGACAACTCTTTTTAGGAAAAGAAATAATAAAGCTGGATCTTGAGAACTAAAGCACTGGCAGTTCTATAGTTAAAGATTGAACTCTTCAAACTAAATGAAACCAAAGAAACCTTATTGTGACAGTTAGACCTATCTCTGCAAAGGACAAGTCTTGAGAAAACAGTTTTCTCCAAATGTAGTTGTTAACAAGCAGCAGAGGAACTGAAATGCATCTATTCCAAAATATATGCCAAGCCATAGAGAAAGAATCCAAGTGTGAATAATGCTGCAGATGGGATTTCTTTGCATTACCCAAGTAAACATAATGTAATACTAAAGTGTCCATTGGAAAGATTGAGGTGTTATTCTAAAGCTTGCCACTTCAAAATAGGTAAAAATACACAGGGATAGCATGCATTTTATTGCTTTTCCTACTCAACTAAGATTCACTTACAATAAGCAGTATGAATTTTTACCAATTTGAAACTCGTGTTATGGTTTAAGTTGTATTCATGGAATTCCTGCTGATGTCAGTAGGACATTAAAAGGCAAAGCATCTCCACATCATACAAATGTTGTGATGATTTTCACCACAGATAAGAGATCTGCATTGCAACCCAGTGAGGGAAACTTTGTTCTTGGTCTTTAATAAACTTCCTGTCACATCTATCACTCCTGGGCTCAAAAATTTCAAGTGTAGTGAACTTTCTTCTTTCATGATTAGTGAAGTGCCTGTAGCTGGCTAACAGAGGTTAGTTATTTTCTAAATGTCTGTTTTAGCAGAGTGTAAATGACTGGAGAAGATAAAGAGTGCAATGCATGCGTGTAATACTTTGATGTGTGGAGATTAAATATTTTATGAGGCAAATCATTTCCTGGTGCCTCAAATGTGCAGTGTGTGGTTTGCTTTTTTTTTTCTTTTTTCTGTATTAAAAAAGTGGATAGTTGTTGTTAAAAATATTAGTGATTACGAAAGCAAAGGCATTTCTCTTGTGAACTGAGTCATAGCTCTGTAACTCCTTTCATTTATGTCAATGGTTGAGCACATGACCTGTGTTTATTTGGCATGATGTACTTTTGATATGGTAAAAGCTTACCTGGAAACATGCACCTTGGTTTGGGGAGACATGATCAATGTCCTTTCAGTGTCAGCAGATTTCATGAAATGAATCCACCAAGAGGTTTTCCTTGCAGCTTAATCTGTCGAAACTATCATCTTTTTTAACGTTTTGTTTCTAAGGTTTTGCTATCATCTTTTTTTAGGAAAACTGTTGCTTGTGTACTTACTACCACCACACACTGCTTTCAGATTCAGGCTAATATAACACTGCGTTGTGTGAATCCCTGTCTAGAAGAGTTTGACATCGTTTTATAGTGACCCTTGTGCCAGTGCTAAACTCTGTGGATGGTGTTCTGAAAATGTGTGAGCAAGCTGGGGTCACACCAGGCCAGGATTAGAGCAAGAGGTTTCTAAGCAAAAAAGTTATATTGATGCATTCAATCATTTGATTGATTTAATTATTTTATGATTTCTCCTATGAACAGCAATACCTCTTTAATTCAGAGGCTAAGTAGGTTCAGGTGAAGCCTGTGTCTCTAGTTGCTGGAATTTAAATCTGGAAATTCTGCAGTTTAGCAAATTCCATGACAGTGTTTGTGGAATTGCAAATAAAGACAGCTTGGTTACAAATGGCTGTCAGACATGGCTTGCACTATCAAGAGTTAAGTAGAGGTGGATGATTGGCATGAGCTGCATATTTTTAGTTAAGAAAGGAAATATGCATATAATTACTATTTATACCTTTTTAATTGTAAAATAGATTGAAACAAGAAACAACCAGATTTAAAAATTATTTTTCCCTTTTCTTGCATTTTTCATTGCATTAATCAATATATTACTTTTAAAGTTGATTATTCATGAGAAAATTGATCTGCTTTGTTGACATTTTCCCTTCTTCAGATTTGCCTCCAGGACAAACATCTCTTCAGCTACACACCTGGCCGAGAAGAGACCTCACATTTCAAACTCTACTTGTTATGACAATGCCTGGTATGATGATCCCATTGCAGAGCTGGAGGTGTGACAAGGTGAGGTGCAGTCGATGAAGCAGCTAACCCCCCCCGAGTCACGCTGCTGTTTGACAGCAGTTTTGTGTCACATCTGGGGGAAAGGGTGTTGTCTGGGTGTATGGGCCAGGAAAATCAGTCCAGTGTAATTCCTTGCCTAGGACTGAAGGATTTTGTTATCATCTACAGTAAGGTGAGCTAGCAGTGCTGTTTTGGGCAAGGCTGTGTTTTTATACTGCTGCTCTAACGGAGTACTGATGGTAAGAGGGATTATTGAAACTGGCTTTGTGCATGGGGAAAAGGCATGCCTCAGAAGTACCTGGGTGCAGGAGAGTATTCATGAGGGGTTAACATAACCCTCTGTCATTGGCTTTCCCTATTTTCACTGGTTCTTCTCCTGGGCAGAATAGAGAAATAAATTGTTACACTCTAGTGTAATCTAATGTTGATAAAGAACAAGGCTGCCTGTCCCCGGAATTACTTTTACATTTATGCATGTGTACAGGATAAGGCAGATCCTTCTTATTGCCCTTATGTCACTCTTTGACCTTAGAGTATGTTAGAATATTTTAAAAATAAAATGGATCCTGTTTATTCCAGCTTTTATGTTCACCAAAGTTTGTACAGTGGTTCCATTGTGCAAAAGAGATGTAAGAACATCAGCTATGGACCCTCCATTTTACATTGCACCGCTCAAGTGTCTTTTTTGTGTCTCTGAACAGCAGCAGGAACTCTGCCTTGCTCATCCTACTCCTTGGGTCAGGCAGGTTGAAGCAATGAGAAGTTCCTATCTACAAACATATTCTTTCAACATATTGTTTCACTAGTTTCTTACTGAGAAAAGAAAAATTAAAAACCTGCCCAGAGGACATAAAATGCAACAGAAAGCGAAGCTCCTTTTGTGTTTGGCAGAGGGTGGTGGGGGTGGTGAGTGTTTTTTTTTAGACTCTGGCATGAAAACAAATTAAACCAACTAATGTTGATGGAGCAAGAAATATCTTTGTGGTATATGTATTATCTTAAGCTTTTTTTTTTTTCTTTCTTTTTTTTTTTAAGGCTTAGCTTAACTAATATTCAAAGCTAGTATGGCCTGCCCAAACTCATGTAGGTGACAGCAATATAAATATGAATCTAGGAGGTCCTAAAGTAGTAAAAATAAAAATAAAAAAATAATAAAAAACATTAAAAAACCAAACCCCAAACTAACCAAACAAACAAAAAAAGCCCAAAACAAAATAAAACTTAAACAAAACCAAACCTAACCAAAAAAACCAAAACAATCAAACCCCCAAAAATCACCAAAAAGCCCCCATGTGTTTGAATTTCCAGTCTTTGTAACATGCTGATAAACTGTGATCTGGAATACATTTTAATTTATGTATCCAAATCACTACTAGGCTTGAGTGAGGAGAAATAAAAATGTTTCCATCTTTAATGTTTGGAATGTCTTCAGTGGTCCACTTCTCTTACAAAAGTTGTACCACCTAACAGAGGTGTCAAAGCAAAGCCAGAGGTAAGCCATTGGCAATTGAGTAGATTTGCAGGAGGCAGAAAACAATCAATAGCTTTTGCTTGCAGGTCTGTCAGGGAGACCTATGGTTAACTGCTCCATAGTTATGGACAGTACCCTGCCACTTGCAGAAAAAAAAGGGAAAAATATGTGGTAGCTTACGAAGTTATTGAAGAGAAAGAAATGAGGAATTGATGCTACTAGGACACAAAAGAGCTCTCCATTGTTTTATGGATCTTTTTTCACCGCTTCACAGATCTGTACCTCAATATTCATGGGCATGTGATACACAGTCTTATTCCAGAACAGCACGAGGTAGGCACAGTTTGCTGGTGAATCTGGTAAACAAATCTGGTTTCATGTTTATATTTTCATTAGGATAAGGTTCATTCCCCAGAGGGGGGTTGGGCACTGGAACAGTCCTCCCAGGTAAGCAGTCACAGAGCCAATCCCGACAGAGTTCAAGAAACATTTGGACAATGCTCATGGTGTGATAACGGGGGTGTCCTGTGCAGGGCCAGGAGTTGGACTTGATGATCCTTTTGGGGCCCTTCCAACTCAGGATATTCTGTAATTCTATGATTCTGTGATTTACGTTTGAGTGAAGTAAGAGTGCAGCGTGGACAGACATCAGAGCTGATACGTTTCACTCAGTTATCCAAAATTGCCAACATCCCAGAAGCAGTTCTTTGCAGCATGAATTACAGCACTGGCTACTTCAAAAGCATCAGGTCTGTTTTATTTGATGCTGGACTTACTTGATGCTCTTGAGCATAGCAAATCCAAGAAGTCAGAAGCATCCCCTCTGCACTGAGCTCAGATCAGGTACAGTACTTCAATGCAGTGGCTTTTTGTCCATGAGTTCTACTTGGCCATCGTCCAAAGGGCTGTAGATATAAATTACTGCTACACATCAGAATCTTCTGCCATAACTAATAGAGTTGTCTGCTCTGATGATGTTCCTTTAAAGAACATGTAAAGGATTGTTATAACAGCTTATGATACAAATAAAGATATTTTAGATATGTCTACATTTTATACCGTGAAGAGCATTCATCCATTGTGTCTACTCTGAGTGGAATAACAAAAAGATATATCTGCTTCCACACTTACAACAAATTAAGGTCTGAGCCTCAACAAGGTTTCTTAAGTTTGGCTAAACCTCACATAATAAGGTCAGATAGTTTCTTCTCAGTCTCAAAGTGGACAAAGGCAAGCTTATACTTGCCCAAAGAACATGGTATAAGCTTACACAGTTTCACTCAAAAGAGCTGCAGATATGGTCTGGTCAATATGCAAAAGATTTTGAGAGTAAGATACAAATAAACCTCAAACTGATCAGTCTTAATCCAATATCAGAGTGGATTTTTTGGTTTGTTTATACCTCTTAAGAAGAGGTTTAAGTTAAATTGAAAAGCTATGCTTAAAGCAGAGCAAAGCTGTTTACACTGGGGATTATACCAGTGTGGCTTTTCCTGGACAGCTATATCAGCATGAAGGATAAAATGTAAAAAAGTATGCAGATGTACTGTGATAAAAATGTAATAAGATATAGGATGGAGAGGAAGAAGGACAGGAATAACAACAATAATTTGTTGTTTGCTCATTTGTAATTTGTTCATAGGCTTTGAAAAACTTTTAAAAAAGAAATATTTGCTTTCCTGTTTGTGTGTGAAAGACTCAAACAGACAATAGGGTAAAATATTTCTGCCAGGACTTAGGAAATTACTCTGCTGACTATAGAGAAAATGCTGCCAAATTCAGGAAGTAAACAGGCTGAAACAAACAGAAAAACAACATTTACTTTTCTCAAATCTCTTAAAGTAAATCTTCTCTTCTAGAAACCATATGGAAAAACAGTTCAGTCACAAATGTTACTGGTAAATCCAAGTGGCTTCAATGAAAGTATATTGTGCATGGCCTCTTGCATCCATGGCACACTTCCCTGGAAAGAGTTTGCCCCTTTCCTCACCAGCACAGTTAAGTGTGCTGCATGTTGTTACACATGCTGTCACAGTCTGGGCAAGGGTGGAGGATTTGTAAGCCTCCAGACAGGGGCTTAAAAGTTTGAGACAGCAACATTTTTAGGTTTTGGCAAAGATGGTGCCAGCTGTCTGGCTCTCAGGATTTCTCTTGTCAAGTGGTCAATGAAGGAGCATTGGCATCAGCTGAACAGGAAATAAAGTATACCTGGACCCTCAAAGGGAAAGCCTCCAGCAGGCAACAAAAAAAGGGTGGTAAGGCAAAAAGAAACAATGAGCAACTGAGTTCAGAAAAAAGCTGAGGGAAAAAAGATGAGGGAAAAGAGATGTGTACTGGGTTCAACACAGCATGTCCATCACCTCCACACCCATGGGCTGGCCCTGTGAAAATGGAAACAGCGCTGCTAGAACTGGAAATCCTCATGTTTCACTTTAGTCTTTGAGTACAATTAGTATGTCTGAAAAGGGGAGTGTTATTGTTTATTGTCTATGTTGTACTGTCTACTGCTGAAAAGAATTGCTTCCTAAATTTATTCTAATATATTCAAACCACATATAATGGAGGGACATGGCTTACAGACTCCTAGGACAATGATTTCCCACTGGTGACATTCATTGCAATAACATAGTCAGTACTACCCAGCTGAGGCCTTTTCCAGGACGCTCCCGGCTGGAGCAGCGCTCACTCATGCAGAAAGGAGCAAAACCAACTGCTTTTAGGTGGTGTGAGGAAGAAAGGCTGCAAATTCCTGAGATGCTGAACGATGTTCAGCTGAAATGCTGAATGACCTTGACTCCCCCTGAACCCAACAGGGCCCTTGGCAGCTCTTTGGATCTGTCCCCTGCCAAAGGGAGCACCTGTCCTTGGCCGTGGTGGTCTCCGCAGCCCAGGCTCCAGCCGCCGAGCGTAGCTGTGGGTGACAGGGCGTTCAGTGGAGAGAGGTGTAGCCTGTGCTTTGGCATTTTCACAGACTAGCTCAAGAATTCTAAAGTTTGAAAAATAGCGCAGAAACTCTAATTTTTCAGTGAGCACTGCTCCTGGCAGTGAGTCTGATAGATGTTCTGAAGCAGAATAAGCAGCATTCAGCCTGTCCCCACCATCTGCCCAAGTCCTGTTTTCTTTTCCTCATTCAACTCCGTTAAAAAATATCAACAGAAAGTGGAGTTTTCTTTACCAAGAAAAATCATGTATTGGTTTGTACTATGAGTCCTTTGTATTCTGGGAGAATACAGTGGCAGTGCAATTCATTGGAACCATTTGAACTTTCTGAGATAATCTGCTCCAAAACTTGATAAGAGCTCTTCACTTATGTTCATGCTACACACAGGGCTAATCTGGCTGCTGGATAAGTCTAATTTTCTGTCCATTTGCAAAATAAAGGTGACAAAGGAAATATATTCAAGATATAAACCAGTGTTTTGGGAACAGATAGAAATCTGAGCAAGTACTGAGTTAACAAACTTCCTTTTGTTTCCCCATATGTCTTGCATGATCATAGAAAAATCCTTCTGATGAAAAATCCAAATGTCTTAGTTTGAAGACAGGTGTGTCTGCCAGGAAAAGCAGGAGCCTCTCTTGCAATGGAAAATGCAAATTTCCTTTCTCCGAATTGCTATAATTTTGAAATTAAAGGGGCTCTCAGGCGAAGATATTGGAATAGAAATAACAGTTCTTTACTAGTGAGTCTAAGAAGATAAATAAAATAACAATAACTACAGCATTAACAACAAACAGAGCTAGGGAAGCAGTCACAGTTTCTCCAATGCTGGCACCTTTCCGTAGCGAGCAGGAGTCCCGAGGCAGAGATGGATCCGAAGCTCGGGGCAGGACTGGAGCTGTAGAGACCATCCCGGCAGGGACAGGAGAGATCGGCCTGGGGTTCGCTCTACCAGAGAAAAACTGAAGCATCTCGAGGGTGCAGGGCTACGGGGCAATAGCTCCTGGCAGGGCGGGGAGACACCAGGGTCTGAATTGCTGGGGAACCCACGGAAGTCACTCCGAGCTCAGCTCCAGGTGAGGTCCGATGTGATCTCCCTGCAGTCCAAGACCGAATCCCCGAACTCCCGCTGTTCCCTCTGAGACCCCAAGAGAGAGGTGTAGTCGGTGCCACCCTCTCTTTGACAGTTCCCTCCTTTGTCTCTTCCAAGTACTTGTAAGTGTCCACAAGCATCCAGCAACCATCTTCCTAGCAACTTTTTGGGAAAAAATTCTATAAGAAAGCAACCCAACTCCCAACACCAAGATAAGGAGTGACTTCATCGATAGCTGGGCAAAACAGAAGGACAAAAGACACAGGTTATTATTTATTTGTTACCATCTATGGTAGCATCTGGAGGAGAAACTGACCACAGAGACGCTATTGCACTGTTCACTGGACAAATGCAAAGACAGATTCCTTACTATAAACAAGTAATGCTTGAAAGAATGAAGTAGATGAAGTATAGAAGGATACAAATGCAAACTATTTGTGTAGAATGCTGAAGAACAGTCAAGATTCAAACTCATTGTTTCTCAGTCTTATTATATAAGTTTATCTTTCATTGCTGTGGAGATAAAACTGTACAGTTTTAACCTTATTTCAAAGCAAGACATGGGGGAAATCACTCTAGCATTGATAATTTTACCTTCCTAAAAAGCCTGTTCTGTTTCAGTTATTCATTTCCTTTTTGAAAGTCTTTTTCATTATTTTTGTTTGAAAGGTAGGGTATATGATTGAAATATATTTCACCGGAAAATTTGATCTCATGTCTCTTTATGACCACAAGAGATGTCTGTAAATCCTCCCTGGAGTAATTCTGCATCTCTCAAATGTCTGCTTTTTCTGGAAGGAATCACTGTCTGGAGGAGGCTGTCATGGTCCATAAGTAAAGCAAAAGCCTATATCACTAGCCTAGGCTGTGGCATTTATTTCTAGAGACCTGAAATAAACCAAATTAACTAAATTAATTTTCATAAAAGCAATACTGACTTTCCTAGTATGCCTTTCAGCTCCTAAATATCATTAAATAAATGCCTAATTAAACTCAATTAAAAGAAAGAAATACCTGATGAAAATACTATGCCAAACAATTTGGTCCTAGGGACCATGAAATCTGATGGAGACTCTTATCACTTCTACTGAGCTATTAAGAAATATTCTCATTTTATAGTGACAGGTGACGGCATAAAACGTGGTGACACCTTTTGATACAGAGGACAGACAGTCTGTATTACATCTGACCACATTTAAGTGTCTACTGCATCAACAAAAATATATGAGCAAAATAAATGATATCACATTTATTCTCTTGCAGTGAGGCCAGAGTGGGCTATTTTGGCTGCGTGTCTGCCTGCAGTTTCTCTCACCCTCCAAAACAGAGAGGTCATGCAGAAAAGTTATGTTGGGAATGGCTCCTCACATGTGCTGACTTCTGAGCTGTGCCCAGCAGTTATTTGGTAAAGCTTTAGCAATTTTTTGATAGGGATGCTTGAATTCCAGTCCCCTGCACTGGTTCCCGGCCATGTTTAATTTCTTAGTGTACAGATAGCCTTAAGGTGCCATTCCTCTCCTCCCAATACAGATATCTAATGTAGATGAATATTTCTCAGACTGATCTGTGAAGCATTTGGTGATCTGTAAGAAATCACAAGGTGATTTGATAATTGTTTTGAAAAACTTCAGTTTTAAATATAAATTTAAATTGTTTCAATATAAACAAAATTTAAACATAAATGTACACATATATATTTTTTCAGGCATGCAAGCAGGAAAACAAAATGGAGGAAAATAAATGTCACTGTAGATTTTTCCCAGGGCAGCTGAATTTTATTCGGATATAAATGAAAATTATCACGGCAACAGTGTACTAGATAATCCTTGGTGTAATTTCAAAAAGGTTATCTGGAAGTAAGTTTTAAAAGAGTTGAGGAACAACAGGTGAGATGACCCCTGTGTGTCCATGCAGGCCCATGATTCTGTTCTGTTTGAAAGGATTTGCAGATGCATCACTTTGGGTAGTAGGTGGTTTTCATGAAAGCCAGGTATTTGTTTCCTGTTCTTGGGTGTAGAATGAGGCAGAAGCAGGAAGTAGATGGAAATGACCCTCATTAGGAGCTTGAACTGGCAATGAACAGTGCACTGAAACCAAGATAGTTTTGCTGTTCTGAGTGTGTATTCCATCACCCCTACCATGTTTTATTAGTTCCTGTTTCAGTAGTGCTACTCTTGGTGCTAATCATGTTCCTCCTGTGCTACCAGAGCACCCTGAGTTTGTGATGTACATTTCTGTCCCCCTCCCACACTGGGGCACTGTTACCTCTGTGGGGTCTCTGCTGCCCTTCTCCCCAGTCGAGTTCTGCTATGGAGCAGAGTCAGCACTGGAGATCTTCAGCCCAAAGGCAGGAGTGAGAAAGGAAGATAGTTCTCATATAGTACTGTAAATGAAGAGCAGAAAATCCTGGGACAGCAGCTGGTGGTCAAAGACCTTTTCAGGAGGTGGAGGGATCATAGCTGGAAGCTTAGAGCCTTTCTGCATGGCTGTTTCCATCACAGAGCACCATATACAAGTTCTCCAGCAACATCCCCCAGTAGAGGGATGGGAACTAGTGAGGGGGAAAAGACTCCTGTTGTTCACCTGCTGCATCCCTGTCTAAGCAAACGTCTTGGTTTGATCGCGCCTCAATACTTTTTAAGTTCACTACTGAGAAATATGTGAATGAGGTCACCTCAGGTAAGATTTGGATTCTGCAGCCATATTTCACGTGAGACGTCCCTGATATACTCATGCACCACATTTCTCCAGTCTGCATTGCTAAGCTGGAGAGTCACACTTAAACATTTAACTTCATATGAATTAATCCTTTTGTGGTCTGTTCCAATGCCATCTGAAATTTCTATTAACTAATTTGGCCATCACTCAGTTTGTCTATGCCACATAATAGGGTTTTGTACAAAATGTTTTTTTCGGTGTGTTAGCAATGTCATGTTTTAATCAATGTCTCTCTGAATGTTAAGTCTAATGAAGACTGTAAGTGAGAGACTATAAATGCACAGAGAGAGTTGCCATGGAAACCTGAGCCGTATCTGCCGGGTACCCCACACTGGCAGCACGATGCAACACTGCCTCAGTGCAAGGCACAGGCTTTCCAAAACGTTTTCAGTAGTCACATCAAAGATTTTCCAGGCTTGGAGCAGAGAGCTGGGTGCTGTTTGGGTGGCAGCTTGTAGACTGGCCAGTGTCATGATGATAGAGTGGCAGCTGGTACAGTCACCTGCTGAGCTGGCACACACCATATGATTTGGTATCTACTTCTGTACAGCTTCTTTAGCAGAACTTGTGAACCATTAGCAGCCAAATTTCCTGAAACCTTTGGTCACAAGCTGTGAATTTTCACTCAGATATGATGCACTTTTACATAGTCAAGTACACCAAGGATCCCCAGAGCTCATTCAAGCTAGAAGATAAGGAAGCTGCATTCTTTCATTAACAGAAGCTGCACTCTCAAAGATAGGAAAGGAAACCACTTCCTAGAGATGACAAAGGTATCCAGTGAGTCATGGGAAGACCCCAGACCCAAATATCACCAAAGGTCCCATCTGTCACATGAAAGGAAGGGAATAGCTGTCTAGCAATTTGTCTGTTCAAGGTCCCTCTTCAGAGGCACTCAGCTTGAGCCGTAGCACTACTGATATAAGAGCTGATAGAGAGGAATCTACCTTTTGGCTTATCAATTCAATTGACATGTAGAATTGAACCTGGCCACGGTGGCTGGCTTGCATAATTTCCATAACACACAGGAGAGCCCTCACTACTGAAAGGCAGATGCAACTGCCCTCCTGACCACAGGCTGGGCAGTCCTGACTGCAGTTAGAAGAGATGAGACTCCAGAAAAAAAGAAATTCTGAGGTTCTACACATTAGTTCTGGACTTGTAATCCTCTGGAGCTGCAACTTAGGAGTTTTCTGGCTTGACACTGCTCTAAGATGAAGGGTTTAGGACCTTCAGGATAGAGGAGACAAGCCTTGTCATCCAGAGGATCCTCATGATGTGAGGAGTACCTGGAGGGTACTTCTGCTGAGGACCCAGATGCTCTTTGCCATCACTGTGCATTTCAGTACTCACTCAGTGATAAGTACTGCAGAATATTTTCTCCTCAGAACCCTGCCTTATCCTGGTCCCACCCATCTATGGAGCTTCCTCAGAAAATGTGTGCAATTACTCATAGGAACTGTGGAGCGAAGCCAAATTGCTACCAAGAAAACATAATATTTCATTTTTTCTCCTTATTCTGATTGACAAAGTGCTAGGACACCTTTCTAGGTTATTAAAACTAAAGAAGTTTTCAAAGTGCTATTCATTTATTATCCTTTCTGTTTCATTTCCTTATTGCAGCTTCTCACAGCTCAGAAAATAAAACTACACTGAAAGCTCTTCGGAGCAGGGATCATTATTATAGTTATTTTCAGTGCTGCATGATCTCAGTTCCTGCATAAATCTTGTAGTCACTGTTGTGCGATATGTGCAGTAATAATAGCCAGGACTGACTGCTAAGTATTGTTTATTACATGTGTTCATTCCCCTCTTGATGCTCCTGGGCTTGCACTAAACTCTTTTATTCAGTCTTTGGTAGTAAATCCAATCGCAATTTAAAAAAGAAAATAATATTTATGCTTTTATTGTAACTTCCACAAATACTGGACACATTACTTTCTTTAAGACATGGAGCATTTAATACATTTCAGCTCACAGGGAAATGAGCCTTCCACTTCCAAGCGTGTAAAGCAGCAGAGTGGGCATATTTCAAACAGACGTGAACGCTCTCTCAAGCTCACTCTCCCTTGGCTCTCAGCCACAATTTTAGAGTAATTTGCCCTAATCTGCCATATGGTTTTCTTTCTTTGCATTTTATAAAACTGCAGAGCTAAGTGAATATGCCTCTTCGATAGTACTGACACAAGCCTGATTTAATTTAAACTTCCATATTAACATACCAACTAAATCAGTGCTGCAGCCTGTGAGAGAAACTTCAGGGCACAAGTAGAGCTGTCATTAGTGGTTCTAGCCTACTGCCCTTGAACTGGTTCTCCCTTATGATTGTTATTTCTAGAGGTCACTCCAAAAGAACATCAGGCCTACTCCAGCAGCATGTGACCCCCTTTCCCTTCCCTGGATCAAATCCGGCCTCCAGTAAGACATTACTGAAGCCTAAAATCACTTCTGAACAGCAGGCGTTCTGAGTAAATCTGATTCATCAGATGGGAGATCTATATTCCTGCTGTATGAGAAGCATCTCTGACTGAGATTTCCAGCAAGCCCTGCCAGTGAATCCTTTTATTCAAGGAGTCCGTGCAGTATACTTTTATATCACAGATGGCTCCAGGACTCAGAGACAATTTCCTTAAATAGGCTCTCACACCAGGCTTGTCTACGCATTTTACTTTGGAATTTTTAGCCCGTAACAAGAATGTGACATGGTTCACTAAACACACGCTCCGTGTGCATTTTAATCACACAAGTTTCCCCATAAGCTGCAGCAGAACTGCTGCCCTGCCTGGTGCCCATGTACACTCATCTGCAGGCTGATTTCTTCTCTTTGCTGGATCAGCTGGGATGTGGATGGCAGGGTACCACGCTAATGTTGGCTCCCAGCTCCACAGAGGCATGTTTGGCCTTTGTCATGGACAGCACTCAGGTCAGCTGCTCCACTGAAGTTGAACACAAACCACTGTCCAAGAGGGAGGCTTTTACATGAAGAAATAATATCATTTTGCAAGAAAACAGTTATCATTCTGAAGTTAACTGTGGTTAAAATTTAGTACTCATGCATAAAAAAAACAAATAGTCACAGAACCAGGGAGCAGAAAATAACTGAGCTCCTCCCAAGCTGGTGTAATATGTTAACCATTAATGAGAACCAACCTACAACTTAACCAATATGATAATTAATAAAACATGGAACCTTGGAATCCTATACTGAAGAAGATATTAATTTCCTGTAACACATTATATCTTTATTTAACTGTAATAATGTTGATGTTTTTGTCTAGATATGAACAAGTAAGCAATAAAGAAAATTCAGCCCTGTCTGATGGCAATGCTGAACTATTTCAGATTAAACAGGTTTTTTGTTTTTGTTTTTTTTTCTGATTAAGGAAATCTAAAACCCCAAGAAACAACAAGGTAATGCACCAAAGCAGTCCAAACAGGCCATCATTTTTCAGTCTGAGGCCAAATTAGGCCATTTTAAATCCATATGTTGTATGAATTTCATGTCCAGGATTTTATAGGTAATTTTCAGTCTGATCCTTTTGTGGATATAGGCTGCTGACTAATCAGTTATATCACTTATCATGTAGGAGTTAGGTCATAACTACTCCTATATGCTGCAGAAAATGTTCTCCAATTAAGTTAATGAACAATAAACAATCTTGGAATACCTAATATACAGCAGAATTATTGAACTGGATTTTTTCAATTAATTATTCCAGAAAAGCAAGCAAATGCCAGATATTAAAGTCTCAGAACAGTCTTAGAAAGGAGGAGTTTTCATGGAATGGTCCTGAGGTGAATAAACAGGATCCAATCCTTTCCTCACTGAGAAATCTTGACCTCACATTTCCCCTTCAATATGGAGCTTTCTACCACGTGGCTGTGCTTAACTTTGATCTGGGTCTTCCTCAATCCCACCTGTTGGATCAGATTCATTTTCCATTAAGTATTTAAATATGGTCAGAGTCAACACAGACACATTGTGGCTAAGAGTGGGCCTGGGGAAGCACCTGAGACACTGCCCCAGAGTGCAAGATGATACTGAAAGCCTTCTGCTGAGATTTACATGCAGCATCCCTCAAAAAGAGGGAATTCAGAGAAATAAAGTTGAAAGATCTTCAAAACCTACAGATGAAAGGTGGCTGATTCCTTATCCAGCAGTTTTGCTAATGTAACATCTCAAAGTTGTTGTTTTTCCAGCCAAAACCATTTCATGAATTTGACCTAAATTTGTTAATCATTTTGGGACAACCAGAATTGCATTTTTCCTCAAATAAACTATTCATCAGAAAGAAAATTACTGCTCTTGTCACAGAACACCAGCTGTCTACCCATTCAAGTAATAATAAAAAAAGCTTTAAAATCAAAAGAAGTAAAATTAAAAATCTTAGAATATCTCTTAACAGTCACAGAAGGCATCTAAAAAGAAAAAAGTAAAAAAAAAAAAAAAAAAGGAAGAAAGCTAAAGAAGATGGAACAGTATGGGATAATTGTAAAACTCAAGAGGTTATTCAAACAGATATCTTTCAGAAAATGGAAATCCAGCCCAAATGAAGCCACCAAAAAAAGCCTGTAAAAATATCTTGTAAAGTGGTGGTTGGGATTATGAAATACATGTGCTTATGTTGGTCCTGTTATTTTGCACATATCCTACACAGTGGAATTGTAAAGGGCAAGAAGGGAATGTGAACAGCAAGCAGAAACTGAAGAACAAAAGATGAATTATGCAAATGGATCAGATTTGGGAAGCTGAATTGGTTGCCTCCCCAACAACTTGAATAACAGTGTTTAAATACAACTTTCTTTTTGTAGAAAGCACCACTTTCTAAGCAGCCCTTCCAAATGCTTTCCCATCTGTTTCGACAAATGTGATAATGAGGAGGTTATGCTGCAAGGTCTAAAAAAATCAAGTTATTTGTCCATACTGGGAAACACAAGACAGGTAAAAGGTTGTGCCAGTCACTGTGCTCCAAGTGATCATAATCCCAAAGACACATTATTTTCTTAACTTGGCTTTGCATCCTAAGAGATGAGCACTACCAATATAGGTTTGAAAAGTTTAGGTTTGAAGGAAGAGAAGAGCAAAATAGATCCTTTACAACTCTGCCCTTCATAAATTTCTTAAGCAGCTAGGAAAAAAGAACTATACCTGGAAAAGGATCCAGCAACTAGAAGGTTCATTCCCCTGAATGTGAGGAGCTAATACAAAATGTGCCTGAAAATCTTAGTATTTTATTTAACTGGGAATTCAGAATCAAGGAAGGCTTTTTAGTCTGTGCAAGAGCAAAGGACTCTTTCTGTTCAGGAGTACTCCCCCAGAGCAGTGTAAGGAGCATGCAAATTGTGCTGGAGAAGCCTGACAAAATCAACCCTCAGCAGAGTCACCTCCCATGTCCTCTTACTGCAAAGGGGACATTGGCTCAGCTGCTGGAGTGGGACCTGAGCTTTAAACTTCTGGCCTTTGTATCCTTAGTGTTTTCCCGTATAATTTTGAAGCAATTCCACTAGATGTGATCAGATTTATCAGTGTGGGATTCTGAATGTGTAGTCAGAATCTGACCAAGACAGATTCTCGGTTTCTGCATTTACTATTCTCAATGCAGCTGAGATTTAGAAAAAGAGAATGACCAGAACAGAAGCTGAGAGCTTATAGGTTATAAGGAAAGAGCTTAAGGTTATAAGGAAACCTTATAAACTATATTAGGATCAAAATTCTAAGGTATATGAAAGAAGTAACATAAATACAGTGTCCCAGCTTTAGAGCTAAGCTGTACATTACAGATCTTTGAAAAACATCCAACACCAGAGGAACAATGTGGCCTTTTTGAAACTGAGTGATGTAGGAAGTCTAAGCTATCTAAATTTCTTTCAACCCCTTCAGCCTCACTGTCATTTCCACAGGTAGAAGATCATGGGCTTTATGAATCACTGATGTCTATTTCCTAGACAAACTGAAAGAAGTCAAGAGGAAAGAAATGAAGTTTTATGGGTAAAGAGATACCATGTACCAGAATATTAAATATATTCTCCCCAGAAGTTTTCTGTTTGTAGCATTTAACTTTGCCCATCCACCCCAAATTTCCAGATGTGCAGTGGTTTCCCTGGAGCAGAAGATCTAACCAGGTTTCTTTCTGAGCATCCCCCAAATTCCAGGGAAACTGACTCTGGGCAGACCAGCTACACGTGTACCTGGGACACGATGCACATACCACATGTGCACTGAGCAGACAGCCTTCTCCTCACAGTAAATCTGGAGTCCTCCTGAGCCATCAGATTTACTACCCATGTGCAGAGAAGCTCTGCAGAGCTGCTGGGGTCAGTGCTTCTGGGGTGATCTGTGCTTGTGAGACATGCCACCACCTCAGCAATCCCTACCAAAAATCCAGCTCATTCTCCTTTTGTTCAGGTAATGGAGAGTAGACAGCAATTTTTTAAATATTTATTCTGTGGAGGCAGATGATGAAACAGCAGAGGAGAGGGTAACACTGCTTGCATTGCTCCTGGCTCCACCCTGGCCCTGCAGATGGGAGCAGGCTGGGTGCTCCTCCAGCCCCACTGCCCTCCAACCACCTCTTCCCCACAGCTTCCCTGTCCTCTGGCACCCTGTGTGGGGAGAGGCTGTGCCAGGGAGTCCCTTGAAGGCACATGGCTCCAGATCTTCTGCACAGGTTCCTCCTGACAGCTGGCTCTGCCCCACCATCAACAGCCTGAGGAGCACATGGTCATCACAGTCATTCAAAGCCCAACTCCTGCTCTCAGCAGGGAAAAGAGAGAGAAGCAGCAAAAGCACAGAATCATAAAATTGTTTGTGCTGGAAGGGACCTTTAAAGATCATCTAGTTCCAACTCTTGCTTCCATGAGAACGTGCAGCTTAAAGGCTCTGAGGGACTGCCTCCCTTCCCTGGTCTGACATAGTCTGTCTAGTTAAATAAGCTGCTGGAGATGCCTTTGTGAATCATTTCTGATGGAGGAGAAAAGTGTGCTTCCCAGGAAGAGGAAGACTTAGATGGAATAGGAGACACAGTAGGCCTGTTACTCTTTGGAGGAATATTAATTTCATTTCTTGCTGAGATATTATGGTTATATTAATTGAGAATTGAAATACTATTTTTAGCTGGAGTAAGCCTCTGTTTTAATTCAACTCTGCAGAATACAGACTAAATTCACTCTTTGATATTTCTTTCCTACCATGGTGACAAGAGAACTTCTAGGACAGTTTGTTTACTGTTTGTTTCAGCTATTGCTGAATTTTATGAGTCAATACATCTCATTTCCAGATATGTGCACTTCAGTAGGAAGAACTCCACTTAAGAGCTGAGAGGCATGTATCATATCAATAAAGACAATATTATCACATTAGATATTGTGATGAAACATATACATACTTAATGATTTCTTGCTGGCTTGGACCAAATTCCTATCAGGCATTCATGTCTCTCCTCATGCTCACTGTCTCTTTGCTTCTGCTGCTATCAAGCAACACCATGCTTAATAGAAATCTTCTGCCTCTCTGTTAGCAAATAATGGCTCTGTGCAGTCTGGCTTGCACTGGGTATAGAGAATTTGGGGGAGTGCTTTTTCGTTGTTTAGGTAAATGTTTCCTCTTTGATCCAACATCTGCCCTTTCTGCTACTCACACTGCAAATTGGTGCAGATCTAGCAGAGAGATGGGAGACATTTATAGGGCTTCCTGTTATGGAGTAATTTGGAGAGCATCATTTACCCCTGCTCACTTTTTGCCTTCAGCAATAACAATCCAATTCTTTGTGCTTTCGATGGGAAGACAATTCTTTGTCTCACCCTTTTCTTCTAGTTCTCCCTGAAGGCCATAGAAAGAAAGAACAGGAATAACCAAGCAATGAAATCATAAAATAGTCCCGTTTACTGTTATCTTTCCAAGAACAGTGAAGGCATTAAAGTGCTAAAACCTTTTTTCTTGAAGCAAAGATTGCAGCTAGAACAGGAAATGACACAACATAAATTCAATTCCTGACAATTATTATAACATGAAAGGGAAATAATATAAATCACTGTTCTTAAATACTCTATTCATTGGCTAGTTCTGGCCCATTTGAGCTATTTATCTAGCTCCTAAGACAGATTCAGATTTTGCACCAGGCATGCTTTCATTTTTTGAAATACACTCTTCAAGTTTTTATGCTTCTGAAAAAGACCTTCTGCATATGCACTGAGTAGAAGCTGGTGAAAGCTCATGTATAGCTGTCTTTCTTAAACTGCAGACCACAAAGTATGTTATATTTTAAAAGACAAAGTCTAGGTCTTTTCATTTCAGTTGCTGTTAACACATGAACTTAATGAAAGTTTATGTGGTTGACATTGAAATGTTTCTCAGAAGTCAACATTAAGGAAAGATAAAGACACAAACTGGAGGGTGTTTGATAAAAAAGTAATTAAAACTGCATACACTTTGGGGGAAAAAAAATCAAAAATATCATGCATATCTGTAAAGCATACCTAAGTCTGGCAAAAAATTTGTTAAACTCCTATGCAGTGAAGGTGTGAAGTCTAAACAACTGAAGAAAAGAAGACCCATCTGGGAAAGTGTTAAGAAAAGAGCTGTGTTGAATTCTCCATCCCAGCTGCATACAAGTCTGACCCAGAGTCTACTGGGGGTCTCCCAGTTTTAGCCACTTCAAAGGCATAGTACAGTATTTTAGAATAAGTAAGAGTTTCATAAAATTATTTTTTGCTTTTAATATTAATGCAAACATTGATTTGTATTGTTAAATAAAAATAGTACCAGTTAGATATTCTTCATATATGAGATTTACTTCACAGCAATAACCATTTGGTCAGATATTTTATTGGCTACTCACTTAAATTGCAATGCTGCTTAGGGCAGTTGCTGTTGGAAACACAATACTGCCCTGACTGACTTTTGAATCAAAAACTGCGGCCATGCTTTTTTTATACTCCAGTGTGTTAAAATTTACTGCTTGCTTTCCATGCTCTAAGTGAAGTTACTTCATTAGGAACGGGACATATATTTTTATGATGTACTCAGAAATGCAGTATTTTGAAACAAATCATTCTTTCAACAGAGTAATTCAAGAAGTGTGAAGCTGTAAAATCTAAGAAAAAGATGGATTTTAAGAAGAAAAAACTATTCTGGGGAATGGGATATTCTATTATAGAAAAAAAAATTAAAGAATTTAAGACTCATGTCCTCATATACTGTTTCTAATTTAGCTTCGAAGTACTTTCCTTTAATTCTTAATCCTGTCTTGGAAAAGCCAATGATAGATTGTGAATATTGCTATTTTTAAACTTTAACTTACTGCATATTATATGTAATATGGACACCATAGAAAATATTCAGATCTCAGAAATTTTATGTCTATCTGGAATTTGGTATTGCACAGACAAGAGAGCTTCAACAGAACCAAAACCTTCAACATAAAAGAAATTTTTATCAGCATTTTTAAAATAATTATAATTGGTTTTCTTTCTGGTTTTCTTTATGCACAATAAATTACACCAAAAAATGTGACACTGATTTATTTCTCTCTTGAATGTACCACTCATACTAAGATTATAATAATTTTTTTCACTCAGACTAAGACTCTAAATTTTGTTTATTGTTCAATAGAAGTATCTGTGGTCTACAGGTTGGTTACAAATCAGTAATTCTTACTTGTTCATATATGTAACCCAATTGTCTGGTAGTTAACAGTGACTAAAGGGGAAATAGTCAATGTACACACTGCCCCTCATGAGGGAAAATTTTATCGGCCTCAGATATCAGCTAGAAACTGGGAAAACTGAAACATGAAGTCATTAGGTTCCCTTAAAAGCCTAGCTTCCTCCAGCCACCAGCTGTCTGGGACTGTACTTGAGCACAGAAGCCTTTCTTCAGGAGAAGGAGCATTTCTGAACCCAGGAAAGCAGACCAGCACAAGGCAAAGCATCGAGCAGAGCCTCCTGGGCAGCGCCCTGCCAGCAGTGCATTTAGTGCTGATCTCTTCACCATGAGCTGCATGCTCTGTCCCTGCTGCCCTGCAGGTCTGGGGTCTGCCCTGGGTTCCCTCGGCACTTTGTCACACACAGGGTTTGCAGTTTCCAGCTCCAGCCCTCTCTTGGAGCCCTGCAAACCCCACCGGCGTCTTTGGGTCTTTGCCACTAGAGCAAACTGGGGCCAGTGGGGACCTTCAGTAGGGCTGGAAGCTAATCCTTACAGTGGACAGATCTGTGCCTTCTCAAACTCTTTTTTGCATGGCCAGATCTTCCCAAAATCCTAACATGAACCCCAAACAGTTGCAGCTTCTGGTGTGGATACATCACACAAATGAAATTCATTATGGGAATAATAAGTGGTTCTTTTCAGTAATAGAGAACTTTCTACTCCCCTGGAACTTCAGGATATGACTTTAATTTATATTGCAATAATTTCAAGCAAGAAATTAGTATAATATATTAGTATAATAAGTGTATTACAGGCATTAGTATCATTCATTATGCTTTCTCCAGAATTATAATGCTGATATTTTCTGACAATCAGCTCCCACCGTTATGGCAGAGGGATGGTTAAAGCATCTCATTATAGATCCAGAAAATTCCCAGATAGATTGGTTCAGCAGAAAATAGGTCATTTAGTAGGGAAATGAAAGGCAGATGTGTATGAGAGTAACCATCTCTTTCTTTTAACTATTCCTGCTGAAGGAATTATATTTTCTTCAAGTATGATAATTTTGAAGGATCATTTCTGCTCTAGCTTTATTCAGGAAGATAGCCGAGACAAGACCCAAACCATTCACATATAATGAGGGAAGAGCTTCAAGATCCATGTGAACTGCATTTAAAACTACACCTAAAATTCCCTCCTTTCCATATTCATGATGTATTTAACTTGGAGACTCCCATGGTAGAATAATATAACCACAAAAGAAGTTGTTTACCTTTGGAAATGTTGGGTTCAGCCCCTTGAAACCTGTTGAAATATGCTACTGCAATTTAAAGCCACAGACCTGCCTCTGAAGTGACTCATCCTGGTGGCAATCTGGGGCATTAAATCAGTGGATCTCTGCAACTGTGTAAATGTTCACTGCCCTGACTGCCAGGAATGCTTTCTCAGAATAGCACTAAGTTGCTGAGAAGAAAGTCTGAAATGAATCCCTCTGTGGTGAAATTCAGGCCTGGCTGATGTCAAGGAAAAGTCTGGCATGAGCTGTAAAAGGCCAGGATTTCACCCTTTATCACACCACCCCCATCCCTGAGGACAAGGGGTCGTTATTTATTTATGTGGTGCCATTAGTGTGTGAGGCACATCGGATGTGCTCCTTGGTTGGTACAAAAACCACACTGCTCCATTAATTCCTGTCCTGCCCTCCTTCTCCAGGGTGCTGTTTTCACTGCCTGGAACAGCTGGAGCAGCCATAGGAATGACCACAGAATTAAGACTGTAGTGTTAAATTTTCACACCAACTTATGATCCCCCTTTCTAAGCCAAAGCTTTTAAGGAACACAAAGCAGTTCTCAAGAGACACCTTATTTATTTATTTGCATTTTTATTAAAAAAAATAAAATATGTGTTGGGATGCTGTGCCAGCATTTATAACCATCCACTAAATAGAGTTTACAGTAAAATGTTCTGTTCATTAGCAATCTTGATAAAATTCCTTTTATAAGCACGCAATTGAAAAGCAGATCAATATCCTAGTCTGTCTGAGACCTAATTACACTGCTTCCATTTTCTCTCCTTTTTCATCAGCAAAATTTGTCCATGCAGGAGCAGATGAATGAATTTCAGAGGTGATGTGAATGGGATTCCTCTGAGAGTCCTTCATGGGCACAGAGATGGGCTGGAAGAAAATGGTGAGTTCTATTTCTCAGTCTTGGATAATAACCTATTATGAACAAATTACATTATTTCTTGTGTCTCCACCTGTTTGGATTTTAGTTCGGCTATTTGAGTGTAAGGTGGTATAAGGGTAGAATTTCAAGCTGAGATTTTGTACTAGACTTTGCACAGCTGAACTGTTATTTCAAGCTCTTTATTATTAATACAAACAACAAAAAAAACAACAATAAAACCCCAAAAACCCAAGCAAAAAAACCCCTGTAGCATTTGCAGAAGAAGCTGATTTTTCAGAGTGAAAAAAAATCCCCAGTTATAAAACATCTAATAAAATCAATATGCAAACTTTTAGTTAGAAATACAACAAGTGTTGCAGAGGTTTTAGTCATCACATTTGCATCAAGTGGCCCAACGCTAATTTTTTCTGCTGTTTAAAACATGAAGTGTGGTTTCAAGATCAAATTCCTTTTATTCTGATGCTATGGAACATCATCTATCTCTGTCTTGATACAAGGATGAAATCTCTCTCTCACATCTACTTGGCTTCACTACAGTGGAGTGGCCTGGTGAATAGATATATGACCAGAGAAGTATCTTTAGGGGTTTTGGCGGTTGTTTTGATCTTTCTGGTGGGGTTTTCCTTGTTTGTTTGTTTATTTTTGGTTTGTTTGTTGTTTTTTTCCTTTAGGGTAGTAAATGGGTTTTCCAGAAAAAATGTGGAAACTGCAGTCTTGAAGATACTTGAAAATTGACTGAACAAGATCCTAAGCAAATCTGCTCTGCTTGGTGTTGCTTTGATTGGAGCATTGGACTCAATGAACTTCAGGAGACCATTATAACAAATTATGCTGTAATTCTACAACCTTAACAGTAAGTGACAAAATCAGATGAGCAACCACAGCTTCCTTGTGCAAAGAAGGCCAGACCAACTTCCTTGCTGAGATACATTTCACTCAATTTGCTCAGGGCAAAACCAAGTCTTTATAGCTCACAAAAAAAATAGGGGTCTACTCCTCAGCTGAAATCTCAATGCACTGAATTACAATTACATCTAAATACAGGGTAGAATATTTAGTAATATGTAGCTCTAGTTACACACTGGATCAAGCAATCAGTGACTGAATGAAAAGCCCAAATCTGAGACGTAGAGAAAGGATTAATTTTCTCTGGAAGCAGGACACATCTAACAGTTTCACAGAATCATAAAACAGGTTAGGTTGTGTTATGGTTTAGGATTCTCCAATTTAGTGTTCCCATGCTACTGCTTCCCCTCCCCCTCTGACTGGAGGCACAAAAGGCCCATGTGAAAGAGAATTTGAACTTTGGGTCTAGTGAGTTCTGTGTCTTACTGGGGAGCTTTTCAGGGACAACTTCTATCTTTCTAAAGACCCAGATCAAATTTACTCAGGTCATTTTCCATAGCCATTGAACCCCCACCAGATCTACAAAAAATTGTATTTTTTTACCTTCAGGAGTTTAGATAACTGAAAACAAAAAGCATGTTTTGGTTATTCTCTTCTCGAGTTCTCGCTTTAACTAATAATTATTTACTACTTCTTGAGCCAAATTATTGCTGGGTGTAACTGCCAGATTAAATGGTGCTACCAAGGATACCACTTCACATCCCTGTTTTCAAATTTCTAATGGTTTAGAACCCATTATTGCTCTGTAATTCTTTTTCTGTGCCTTCAATATGAGAAGTGGACATTTAATTTTAGTCAATTTTCTTTCAAGCTTTGGCTTTCAGCCTTTAGATCTGTTAGGCTGGAGAACTCTATGAACAAATTTTTATCCTCCGAGCAGGTACTTGAAGTCCCCTCCATCTTCTACAAAATATGAAAGCAGGTTAAGCTCCTTATTATGTGCCATTTTTTCTAATCCTTTCATTATTCTTCGAATGCTCCCTTAAGATATTCAGCAGGGAAAATCCTGAATCTCTTTTTTATTCATGAACTAGAACTGTACTCAGTATTTCAGCAGCCATCATATAAGTGCCAGATACAAAATTTTACCTACATACTCTGTGTACCCCTTTTTAAAGATCAAAGCAATCACATTTCTTTAATGGAAGAATGAAAATTTATTCTTAACACAGTCAGTTGAAATAAGCTAAGGAATTACATTCTGTTCTAAATGCTTCATATAAAATGGCAGGGAGGAATCAGCCAAAGTGCTGATTTTTTTCTCAGGATATCCTAAAGCCCAGGAAAAAAGTATCTACATAGATTCCACAGTGGCTTTAAGTTCCATAGGTTTACTAGGAGTTCCTTTGCAGATGAACTCAGATTCAGAAGCTGGCAGACATCTGAGCTTCTCATGAGGACTGAGTTTTCTTCCTCCATCTGTCCCCCACTGAACGAATTGCTGAACTCTCTTGTGCTGAGACTCAGACTCTCTTTGTGTTTAAGGTGTTTCCCCTGCTCAGCATGCTGCCTTCTGAGGAGTGAATACACATTGTGCCTCAAGTGTCCCTCTGACTGCCCAGATTCACTTCACTTCAAGCTATTTGAAGACATAGGTTTAAGACAAGCTCCTGATAACAAGAAAGTAAAAACCTTACATTGGAACCAAGCCTGCCCCTGATTCTTTTGAGACAGACAGAGATGTCCCAGCACATACACCACACAGACACATTCTCCATCACAGGAGTCCTGATTTCATGTGCAGCAAGACACTGCAGGCTGTGTAGACAGATGAGTTAAAGGGAACCTTTTGCCAGAATCCTGTTATATTGGAAAGGTGAAAAGTTGCTTTAAAGCAGTGTTTGGCCTTCTATGCTGTAGACTGCAGAGCCTGTGAGCTCCATCCTTCACATATCTGAATCATCACCTTACTCATTAGGTTGAGTAGCCCCATAAATTCAGATACATAAATTCCAGCAGACAGCAGGCATTGCAAACTGGACCCTGCAGGTCTGAGGTCTATTCATAGATCTAACCATAAACCATGGTCCCTAGTGCTCAGCCACCCTAAACAGAGGTTTTGAGGAACACCCTCTAACAATGCTTTGCAGAGCACGGGAAGGGCAGGAATGCAATTGTAGCTCCCAGATTCTCTTGACCCAGTTGTAAATTACACGTGGGTAATAAGAACTACAGCTTACATGAAAGTGACTTCCTCTGTCTGACTTTAATTATTTTATGGAGACAGATTGCCTAGGAACCTAGCTGCTTCTTCAGTAATAACCATTGGATTTATGATAGATCCTGAGATTTCCTACTTTAAAGAAAGTTCATGAGTGTCTGAGCAAATCCTGGGTCCTCTGCCAGGACAGCCATGCAGACACAGGTTTTAAGCCACCCAGCTCATCATCAATGAGCAACAGCAGACACTCAGGATGTTGTCTGGGTGCATGGCACTGACATTTCCACAACTACTTTCGCAGCCCCTCTAATCGGGAGCTGCTGCAGCTACCCTGCCTGCTGCACCCACAGATGATGCAGTTCAGGTATTACTCCCTGTGCCACAAGCACAGCAATGTCTTCACTATAGAATCCTCTCAGTGTTGGTGAGGAGTTTTTGGTTTGTTTGGTTGGTTTCTTGTAAAGCAAAAGAAAAGATTGATGACCTAATCGGTTTGTTGCAATCATTTACAACAAATAATCAAATGAGGTAAATAAATATTGCTCTATTTAATTCAAGGGAGCAAATCTTCAGCAGGAATATTTGAGAGGTAATGAGGGATTACTTTTGAGGATAATGATACAAGCCAAGGATAAAGGACAAGAAAGATCCTTTTGTAAAACTGCCAATTTTTCCTCTTCCATTGAATCATTGTTCTACTGTAAACGTGTGATTGTGCCCACCTCTCTTTAGTGAAAAAAAATTTCATAGGTTTAATTAAATCAAATAAAAGAAAATCATCCTTGCATCCCTTAAGAAGCAGTAGAAAGGAACACTTCTGATCTTTGCTGACTGGAGAGGAAAATCTGTGATATCATGGGAGTGTTAACATTAGAAGGAGGGTCAGGAGCAGGACAAGAGCTTTGAAATTCCTGTGCAAATAATATGAGTCACTTACTTTAAGGGTAATGCTCATGGTGGCTGTGCTACATCCAGTAAGTGTCACTGTAGGTTGTTTTAGCTGTGAAATGAATCAGAGGTGTTTCATAACCTCACAGTTGGCTTCCTCTCTGCTGGTGAGTATGAGCTTCCTCCATGGCGGAAGCAATCCACGGCAAAACACAAGGTGAAAACTCCTAGATTGAAACAATAAAAGAACTTCAGTGACAAAGTAGTCTTGTATGATGTTTTTTAAAAAATAGTCTTTAGTGGTAGAGTGAGAATGATAAGATTTGAAGTGTTTTCTGCTCTGGTACCAGCTCCTTTTCTGGCTTTGGGTAAGTAGTTTCAGGTGCATTTTGTATCAGATGTCAAATCAAAATTGGAGCTGTGGGTTTTATCCTGTTTCCCATGAAAATTATTAAAACCATTATACTCCAATTTGAGCAATTGTGTGAACTGAGCTGTGAAAATTTCTAATTCTGCTTGGCAGAGCCTGGTTAGGAGTTGGACCTGAAGTCTACAGGCATCCTCCATCTCTCATAGGGGATAATACTGCTCCACAAGGGTGCATTCCTAGTCTGTACCCTGTTGTGTATTTCAACATAAGTTAGCACAATTAGCTCAGAATCCAGCTTGGAGTCTTTGGAATACTTTGACACTAACAATGAGAGTAGTCTTTGTTCTAAATTTCATTTGCAAAATTAATTATCTGATTGCCAATGGAAGATGTAAAGTGCATCTTTTATGAAAAGAGGAGAACTATTTTGCCATTACTAATTTTAGTCTTAGTTTTATGTTATTTATTTTTGCTATTTTAAAGAATTTTTCTTTCTTTTACATTGCTTTTTTTTAAACTTTTTAGTTGTGACTGCCTGTGTTTAATTTCTGATGTAATTGAATTTTGTATTGCAGAAGGACCAATGCTGTATATATTAGGTTATAATATGTAACAATAAAAAACTGAAGATACTGTCTAGAAATACTAGTTACATACACCTACCTAAAAAACTGAGCTAAGTTTCCTAACTGAATAATCTAAAAAAGAAAAACAATAAGAAAAGTCTTTGAATCTTTCTCCACTTGCTAAACAATTAACTTGTCTCCCACATTCAAGGACATACACTCCTCATTTCCCCTCCACAGGAAGGGAATGACCAAGCTGGAGCATGGAAGTGTGAGAGAGATTTCAAGATATGAGAATGAGATATGAAATTGTCTATGTTAACTCAACTACTCCTGTTTAAATTAGTTATGTCTTCATCTTTCCATAATATACATGTAAAATTCAGTAAGGCACCTCCCTAAACAGGACTTTGATAAGCTTTTTATATCTGTGAAGTAAATAGGAATTACAGAGAAAGATACTGCATATGATGAGGCAGTAATCCAAAAGAAAGAAAGAAAAAAATTAAAGCAACGACAGAAGAAATTAAGAACTTTACAGATGACCTTCCTCAGTTTTGGTGGGGCTTGTGTTTCACTCTAGCAGCTCAAAGCTTTTTACTGCCTTTACTCCAACAGAAAAGGCCTAAATCAGACAGAATAAAGACACTCACAGAAACTGGAGATATTAAATTATGTTCTTAAGTACACATGGTGGGATACAGAAAGCTGCCAGCTCTAAAGAGTACTATGATCATAATGAAAGATTAAACCATGATCTTTTCTGAAAGAGATAAAAGATCAGCAAATCTCAAAGGGAAAATTTCTGTAAGGCTGAATGTACTCAATACTCCTACTGAATTAAAAAGTTCAAATTAGAGAGAGTTTTGGAGTTACGTGGAGCAACTATATGGGGGGAGGTAACAGTGAGAGTAATTGAACCATTGGAGGCCTACGACTGTGACAAATTCTTAGTCTTGCAGTACTTCAGGCAATCCAAAAAGCTAATGTGAATCAAGCTGAAATTGTGGTGCTAACAGAGGTGCCATTGGTTGAGAATGCCTACAATAAGTCATGCAGGAAGCCAGAGCAGACCTTTCAAATCATCCTTCGGAATCATGTGCTCAGCATCTTACAGGGAAGGAATAAAATGTGCAACTGATCTCATCCAAATTTAGTTGCATGCAATTTGGTTATCTAGATTCAATTAGTTATCCTCATTCCTAAAGAGTCAATAGAGGCAGATAGTACAATGAGGTGCCTTCAGGAGGTGTCTGTTTCTCTCCACTCCACAGGAAGATCAGGATGGCTGAATTACATTGATTAACTTGTAACTGGCAAAATTAATTTAATTATCTCTGCTATGTCAAAGGAACCCTTTGGTCCTTTTCAGTTACTGAATGATGATTTATATTCTTGGTTCCTTTTGCCTATCCCTGTTGGGACTCTCTGGGCTTACTCATGATTTATATTGCATTAAGAAAAACAGAAGCTCTCCTTCTGCATTCACTAAAAAGGCTAATGATTTTAATCCATTTGTACAACAGGCAGTGACTTTGTACAAACTGAACAAGAGAAAAATCTACTGAGATATTTGGCTTATTTGAATAGAATTCTTTTTATTGTTTGCAATGTTATATTATTTATAACATAAAATAGGAAGGTTGGACCTCAGGAGTATACATTGACTCCAACAGAGGATCTGGTTTGTGTTAATTTGGTACTTGCCGGAAAAAAGGAAAATAGCTTTATTTGTTAGGATGGACACATCGTTTAAGAAAGGTCTATTTTTTTCTTGTACAAACATTTAACTGTAGACCTAATCTACATCACTTCATGAAATGATTATTCATTTTGCAACACCTGTTCTATATTAGCAAATAATTTTAGCAAATACAGAAATACATGAGGAAGAGTAATTAAAGAGTATTAAACAGTCTGCTACAGGTCACAGATGAGCTATTGGCTTTCGTCCTTCGATGTTTCATTTGCAGAAGAACATACAATGCTGTGAAGCAGCTCTAGAGCTTGAACTTCCTGTATTTTAGTGATCTTTGTTCTTAATCGGAATACTCTGGTACACGATGTTACTCACATGAGCAAATTTTTCTTTGAACACTGGAGAACACAACCTTGTGCATAGCCAGTCCCAGTTGTCCACAGATAATTCATCAGAATAAGTAATACATTGTCCTGCTATTGCAAAATATCTGAGAAAAATAAAGCCAAATCTTGAAATGAAGGAAGACAAATTTCACTCTTCTGGCTTTGAACCTACAGGACAAACTAATCTCTGAAAAACTCCACACACAGTTTAAGTGGTGAATTTCTGCTCTCCATAAGTGCTTTTTCTGGAGGTAGGTTCCTCTGCTAGTGAATTCACCTTCACATGTAGCACTTCTCCATGGGGAGAGCCCATAAGCGCTGAAATCAGTAATGCAAATTGCAAACCACCCAAGGTGCTGATCTAATTTAGCTGGGGTTTGTTTTCAATTAAGAACAGGCAGGGTTTTGTTACTTTATTTTGCCTGTCATCTAAACAACTTCCTCTTCTCTCCTAAGGATATTTTCATCTATTTTAGACAATTTCGGTGAAAAACAAAAGAATTGTTCCTTCAGTGGCAGTAATTCTGCACAAGGGGTAAAACTGCTTCTAATACAAAGAAAATCAAGTTCAGATACTGCTTTTTACTAATTGTAAAATAAATGAGGAAAGTGCTAGTTAAAGGTCCATCCAATATAAGGATGGATGAGGTGGATCTTTTCTACATATTTTTTTAGTTCTGTGCTTATGGTTGGAATAAAAAAAATGCCCAGTCTCCAGGGGATACACGGAAAACCCCATTCTACTACCTCAGCCTGAGGTCTGTGCAAAACACAATGCTTCCTGCCTTCTCAGAATGATTTTATTTATTTGATTTTACAAAGCTTTCTCTAGGGAAGGAAGGTGTATATTGATGTAATAAGATGTAGCTCATATCAAACTCTGTTTTGTTCTGATCATTTTAAGAAAATTTGCTGTGGTGTGAATGCAGATAAGTTCAATCTATCCATCCATATATATTCTAAATATGGAAGCTCGTACAATGGGGGAGGCTGACCAATTTAATGCAAACATGGCCTGAAGGCTAATTTAGCTGAATCATTTTCTTGTACCAAATGCCTTCAGTTCAGAATACATAAATTTAAAACAAGTTTGAGGAGTTTACACTGTTTTAGAAAATAGTTAATTGTAATAAAACTGCAGGAATTTGTAAAGGTTATCTAATATGTCAAAAGCGTGCATTTCTTCAGCCTCATATCTGTGTGCAAGTTTATCTGGATTCAGTAGAGCCGATGAAAAGGAAAAGTCTAGACCACAGAGTCAGGACAAGCAAGAGTTTGTTCTGTTCATCCATATTGCATAGAGTTTTACAACACCTTGAACAAATTAGTCATTAAAGAGAATGTACTCTATCAGCACAGGGCCAGTAAGTACAAGTGTCATGAAGAGGTCCTGAATTATCAACAACTGAATCTGCTGTAAAGCACCAGCTGTGAAAATTGCATTCAAAACCAAAACTTGCTCCTTGAGATTTGGGCTAAGCAGCAAGTTATGCTGAGAGGGATACACAGTTTGATCCTGTCCTTTCAACACAATTATAAGCTTGTAAAGTAGACCAGGTGTCTGACAAGTATGTAGTCAGCCCAGAGTGCTTCCACAACCCTCAATATGCTCAAAAATATTTTTTTATTTCCATTCTCAATTTTAATTAGCTATTTTTTCTTAATGAAAGAGAAACTAAAAAAGTTTAAACACTAAATCTTTATTTTTGAGTACTGCTAGGAAGATATTTTAAAATTAATAATATAACAAAACAAAACAGTTTGTACCAAATAGGATACTTCAAACTTTCTGTAATAACGAGTTATTTTTCATTTTGCCACGGGGAAAAAAAGTGTCCTGTTTTAGTCCGAATTATCTCTTCCTCTTTTTTATTTCAGAAAATGAGCCACGCCAAACCTTAATTTGCACAGCTCCACCCTTATGTCAGAACTTTTTTTGTGATCATCATGAACCAAGACAAACTTACACTGGTTGCAAAACAATTAGAAGGTCAAATATGGTGTGAGTGTTGATTCTTAGGGGGTAGTGATAAAGGTATGGCACCAAAGAACTTTGAAAAAAATAATGGCATAGATTTACATCTCCTTTGTTTATTTCTTCATCTGTGTTTTCCAAGTACCCTTTTACATGGGAAGAATTTACTCATGTGTTGCATGAACCTGCTGCCTGTACCCGTGCCACCTTGCTCTCTGCTGTAGGATAAAAACTGGTTAAGAGTCTCTAATACAGCACAAAATTTCTGCAACAAAACTACAGAAAAATCTCAAATGCCTAAAAAGAAAAATTCTCAGATGCCTGTGGAGACCTGCTTTCCAGCCTGAGGATGAGAAGTGTGAGCAATGTCTGACCAGCTCGTTTGCACTTGGAAGCCTCTCCCCAGTTAATCAGGGATTTGCACAGAGTCCTGTTTTGGCTCAGTTCTGCTTTCACTGGCTGTATTATATTAGTAAATTAAACAGAGCATCACATTATTATCAATGCTGTTAAATAGTTGGCACGTTCCCTGAAGCAATTTTTGCCGTGGTGTTCTTCCAGAAATTATCCAGACATGGCACAGGACACAAGACATTCCCATCAGGTAGTATGTGTTCAACCAGCCTCTTTTGGGGGCATTAAGCCATGCAGATGTGCATGAGTTATATCTATTGTCTCTACCAGAAATTAATGCTTGATGCTTTTATTTATGATATAGTCCCCGAGAACAACAGTAATGAACTTAGGGTATTTTTCCACGCATGAGATAGTTTCAAGGCATCTAAACAGCATTAATTGTCAAAAGGCATATACTTTTACTAGAAATAATTTATAAAATAAATTCTAAATTATTATAGATATCCTAATTCTGAAATGTAATACTAATGATTGAATTGTCAAAACAAAATCAGATTGAGGACTTTCCTTTTCTCTATTCCTCATGCTGTAAAATGAACAGTACCATGGATCAGTTGAGCATTTTTCTGGTGCATGGAGGGTGTCTTCTCATTCACCTTTTCTGTGATGGAGAAAAGTACAAGACCACCTGTATGAAGGTATTAAGGAAACCTGCATCAGACTCAGCTTGACAAACTCATTCCACTGATAAATTACATTTGTCTGAAGAGCATGGGGACATGGTTATAAGAGAGAAAGAGAGGTGGAAAATAACTGCACAAATAGGTGTTGAAATGGAAGTTACTAAGTAATATCAGTGGATCCTGTGCCAGGGCTTAGCTGCTTAAGTGCTCTGTAAACCTGTGCTAAGTGATGATCTGACTGTACTAGGATGAGACATGATTTTTAAGGCAAAAAAACATGAGATTGGAGGAACGTGCCAGTGATTATGAAGCGTTGGGCCAGTGCTGTAAAAGCCGAAGGGTAAAACAGAAACAGGTCCCAAAACTGTGGCAAACCAAGCCTGGATTTTCTGAGGGGAACTGCAGCAGCAGCAGGCAGGTGTCTGGGGCCTCTGTGCTGCCTGGTGCTGCTGCATGCTCTGAGCCATACCTGGCAGCAGCAGCCCAGCTGTGCAGCCCTGCAGCTCCTTTGCCAGGCTGGACCTGCTCTGGTCCACAGCAAAACACATCTTCGAAAGGAATGAGGGACACAAGCTGTGACTCAAGGAAAAATGTAAGAGGAACAGGCATAAGTTTTTTATTGTTGGGTGGTTTGGGGTTTTTTTAAATAATATTCTTTGGTAAAACTTGTTTGCTTGACTGATACTAAATGTGAACAGAAGCTCTTACAAGTAGAAACAAGACTTTCAGACTGTAGGACTACCAGTAAGTAATCAGTACCAGGACCTGAACCTCTGCCCCTGAGGCCAGTTGGCATGGTCTGCCCAGACTCACCCTGTTAAACTACTCTAGTTTTCAAAGCATCCTGGTTTTGCCCAGACTGGCTGCTGGGCAGGTCCACAGCTTTCTCCTAAAGTGCTTGGAGAGAGCACTGGGTAGCTACTAGAAATACTGAATCAGGTCTGGTGCTATTTAGTTCATGAGAGTAGATGTAACCTTAAAATACACATCAAGTCATCTGTTCCCTTAATTCCACAGATTTCAAAGGATTTAGGCCAGAAGGAAACTTGCCCTAAGCTGTGCATTCTTGCAGCATGCTCATTTTCACATTTGCCTTTGACTTGCACAGCTGTAAATCCATGGAAACCAGAGTAATTCAGGGATGAATCAGGTCCATTATCTCCTCGTGTTTGTACAGCACTTAGCACAATGGTTCCCTGATCCTGATGGGAAATCGTGTTATTTTAGGACAATCGGAGCTTTCATTCGTTAAAATAAAGTATATTTTTAGCCAGAGCCAGTTTCAGTGGCAATGAAACTGTATGGGGAGTGGGGGTGGAGTGTGTGAATGAAGGGGAAGGCACAAGTGATTTCCCACCACATGACTTTGAGCACACCTATTCATATGCCTGAGAGATTTTCTTCCCCCCTGGCCAGGATGGCTGTGAGCATATGACCAACGGGGGACTCAGAAACCGGCATAGAAAACAAAGAACAAATCCTGTGAATATTGTTGTTCCTTTTTAAAATAAGTTGCATCATTTTAAGGCTCAGGATGTGAAGTTCAGTGTCTGATTTTGGAATATTTGGGGTTAATATTGGTATGTTTAGTGCTTTGGCTGAAAAGTAATAAATCAGGTGCAGTGCCATTGCTTTCCATGGAAAGTTACATCTCGAAGATGTAATTTGCTCAACACTATTTTTTCCCTCCCATGCAAATAAAAGGAATCAGGAACACTCAAAAAAGCAAGAACTATGCTGTGCTCCAAGTTCAGAGGTGCTTGTTCCAGCTCTTTTATGAAATCTTGTTAAGACTAGTAGGTCTTACATATTCTAATGAGATACATATGTGGAACATATATAAAGACATTACACATGTCTTACAAAATATTTGCTATATAAAGAACCCAACTGTCTGTAGTTATTTTTCAAAACAGAGATAAGTCCTAGGAGAAGACAGAAAAAAACACCAGTTGAAAATCATAATTCTACCAGGGCTTGTTCCTAGTTCCTCTTAGTTTAAAACTGAAGTGTGTGCTTCACCTCCAAGCTGTTTTTGCAGACATAGACGGGGAAGACTGAATATCAGCTGTCATTAATATATTGTCCTGACATGACAGAATCACCATTATTCCCGGTAAATATAAGCTGATACTTACAGCTTGGAATCATTAGAAATACATATTTTTACAATCAAAAATTATCAGCAATTATTGCTAGAGTTGTAACAACAAGTTTTAAAAACCGACATGTGAAACTAGGGAACTGTCTTTCCAGTCCTAACCCACCACTAGGAAAAACAGAAATGAAAACACTAAGCTCTTTCAAAGATGCTAGCTTGTTTTTCTTCCAGCCACCTTATCTCACTGAAACATAATCTTAAAAATTCTTGCAGTGAAAAACCATGTCCTGAAAACACTGTTAATTTAATTTAACATTTGAAAGTCCTCTTCTGATACTGTTCTTAATTACACAGATAGGTCCATAAATATTTCTTTACTTACTACTAAACATGAAACATTTTATTTGATGTGTGGGATGAATTATTTTGGATGTGACTATGAGGGAAAGGTCTGCTGCTTCCATAACTCTGACACTTCCATAATTCTGTGCCTCTAAGAAACATTAATTTCCTTCCAGATCAGAGTTGCCTATGTCCCTTCAGTGTGAATGCAAACCAACAAAGGACACTGTGACACAGAGCTACCTGATGTGTGTGTGCCCTTGCTGTGTTGTCATGTTATTTGTTCTAGCACATTTGGAGTGCTGAAGGCTGGCAGCCTTCATTGATGTTTCCATGGCTGAGTCAGAATCCACAAGTTGTTGAAGTCCTTTGCATTTTAAGAATGATTATGTTACAGTTTAGTGCGCGTACAAAAATGGTGATACAAGAGTGACAGGGCATCGTGTCCCACTAACATCCCCAGGAGTTAGTTAGTCTCTGTTTTAGTTGGATGAAACCCTGTTAGTTCAGACCTTTGACAGCCAAGGGGAGAGGATGTGAATTGTATCCAATTAATAGTCATGGTCGCATCTTTCTAATTCTCTTTGACAATCCTTTAGCTCACAGTAAGTAAGTATTTCACAGTTAAAAAATAATCATTTTTTTACTGGTAATGTAAATTGCTGCAAGTGAAGCCCAGTGAAGTGGTTAGTCATCTGTGTTCTATTCGCTTTATAAAACTATGAGATTCATCTGCCCTAAATGAAGCAATTAAAAGTAATTTTTCTGGGTTTGTACTCATCACCATAGGCTTTTCTTATGGTCAGTAAAAGGGAGTGAGGTTCATCTCAAAACCTTGTGCAACGATTTAGTCTGTGGAGATGCCACCCTTCATCCTTCCCCATGACGTGTTCTTTGAGGAGGGAAAACAACTATTCTTGAAAAGTATTTTAATTCCCGTGACATACTATTGATGCCACAAAAAATATAGTGAATTTTTATAATTCATCAAACAGAAAACAGAGAAATCTCACTCAGAAACTTCACATTTACACAGATGGGAGATGTTGTTCCTTCCTTCTGTCCCAGTCCCAATCAAATAGAATCACAGAATGGTTTGGGTTGAAAGGAGCCTTAAAATCAACTAGTTCCAATTCTCCTGCCATGGGCAGAGACACCTTTCAGCAGACCAGGTTGCTTAAAGCCCTATCCAACCTGGCTTTCAGCACTTCTAGGGAGGAGGCACCAACAATTTCTCTGTGTGACTTCTTTCAGTGTCTCACCATCTTCACAGTGAAGAATTTCTTCCTAATATCTGATTTTAACCTGTCCTCCTTCAGCTGAAAGCCATTTCCCCTTGTCCTGTCATTGAACCCCCTTGTAAATAGTCCCTCTTCAGCTCCCCTGCAGCAACTTTCAGGTGCTGGAAGGTTATTCTAAGGTCTTCCTGGAGCCTTCCCTTCTGCAGGCTGAACAGACCCAACTCTCTCAGCCTGTCACAGGCTGGGATAAGGATGACAGAGCATTACCCATCAGCACCAGCAATCTGCTTCCTGAGGCTCATGCAAGCAGCATTGCTGGAGACAACATCAGTGGTGCCAGAGCACAACATCACCAGGTGGCTCAGCAAGGAGAGCAAGCTGGGAGAGACATTCTATCTCTGGACATGCAAAGGATATCATACCAAGACCTGTGCCACGACTCAGAAGTTAAGCATAGGTTTTATACCCTCCAGGTAGAGGTGGATCACATCAGGGAAGAATCCTCAATGGACTAAAGAGCAGTCAGTGAACAAATCTTTTATATGGTCTAGGATACACAGAGAAATAATAGGCTAAAGCATCAGAATTTCTCCAAAATGTGCTTAGTAAGTAAAAAGCTTTGTAAAGCTGAAAATGAAGTTAGTAAGCATAAAGTGAAGCTAATCAACAACTTTCTTTTTTTTTGGAAAAATCCCATCACATAAATGCTCCTAATAACTTTTTTAAAAGTCAATGATGAACAAAGAATACTAAATGTATTTAAGCCTTTTATGATACTAAATATAAATAATTTAATCTAACAAATTCTGAAGAGCAAATGTTAAAGAATACTGAGGAATAATCTCTTAGTCTATTTATGGCCCCAGCAATGATGTTCATAAATGTGTGTTACTTTATAGCAATGAATTTTCAAGCAGACAGACAAAGGTCTAGGTTATTATAGGTCTGAATAAACCCTCCTGTAGCTAATTCAGCATTCAACCTTGCCTGTTGGGCTGCAGCTCCATGCCCCTGGATTACCACAGAGCTGTGCAGTAACAGTACTGCTCTTAATAACACAGCAAATTATTTCAGTTTGCATAATCTATGAGGGTGATGGAGCAAGACACAATATATTATGGAGCAAGGAGCATGCTTTTCTGTCGTAGGCAGAACTGTGTTCTCCACCAGCACTGTATCTCAGCAGTGCTGTGGTTTAAATTGCACCATTAATTATCTGCCAGTTTCTTGACTTAATTCAGGACTAAGTAGGTCTGAGGGAAGCAAGTTGAAAGCCTGAAAAAGGGGACACACCACAGTCAGTCAGAAACATCATCAAATCAACATAAAATTTTGCCTCATTCATTAGTCCGGGTTTGAAAATGCAGCCCTGAGCTGTTCCCTATCAAGCTGAGATTTGGAGGGTGAAATAACTGGTCATTATGCATCTCATCTGGGCAATTATATGTGCAGACTACATAGAACTCGGTTCTTCATGGAGAAGCTGATAGTTACAAATGACAGAAAGACTGACATCAGAATGAAAGATTCAGATTCTGCTTCTTCCTCAGTCTGAATGGATTCAAGGTCGGCTTCTTACCTTTATAGAAAAACTCTCCATTTATAGAAGTTACAACCCAGTTCTGCCGGAACATCAACCTCCCTATTTATGAGGTTAGGTAACTTTTCTACAAAAATGAACCTAGTATAAGCAAGAGAGCAGTCTCAGTCTTTGTGATGGTCTTAATGTCACCCAAGAAGCAAAGTCTAGCATTGAGTACTGTACTGCATACTGCTTATGCATTTCATGTAACATAAAAATAGAAAGTAATCCTGAAAATAAAACCAGGTTGGAGGACCAAGTCCAGTTAGAGGTTAGAACGACTTTTTCAAAGCTCATAGGATGAAAGTTAAGCTCTGGTGACAGTTTTTTCTTTCTTCTCAATCTTCACATGGAGATCCTTATTTCCTGACTTTCCTAAATAATTCTAGGTTTTTTTACTGCTTTCTAGAGTTAGCTGCAGCTTTAAGTGTTAAAGCCAGGAAATTCTGTATTAGAGCATGTGCCTGTACAGGGCAGATGTTGTGTGAGTTTTCACTTGTTTTACCTGTTGATGACTTGCAACATGCTACTTTTCTTTCCTTCAGCCCACCCCCCCACCTTTTTTTCCCCCTATTTGACTCCTGTGCAAGGAGTATGTCTGCAGAACTGAACCAGGAACTTTGTTTGACTTTGAAAAAATCTCCTTTTAGTGACATTCATGCAAGTTTGGTTTTACCATCTGATTCCTTCTATGCTTCACCTCTCTCATTTCCTTACTGAAAAAAAGGGATTCTGCTGTACAATCAAGTGTGTTCTGGATAGGTCTAGACAAACATACAGCTGAAGTGAGCAATGGAAGGGAAATGTATCAATGGCTCATGTAAGAACATATGAAGACAGGTCACTTAATTGAAGATTTCTTTCATGGAATGATTATTCCATGTAATGGTGCTATGCCAATAAAGCTGAGAGCTCATCAAGGAAATGTGAAATGATTGTCCTGAAAAAAGATAAAGAAGATATCTTTTTTAACTTCATAATGTTCAAAGTTGAAGGAAGAAAAATAAAATAGCCCATTATAATTTTGCATTGAGAAACTAGTTTTATCCTTAGTTGCACACAGCTCCCATTGACCTTTGAGTCATTTCCACAGACCTGTTATGAAAATATTGCCCTAAATATATAACTGGTAGGAAAAGAATTCTTAATTTTCCCACATGAGGAAACTACAATTTTATACTGAAGTTAAATCAAAGATGATGGCCTTTGTAAAGTTTGCTTTTTAAGATGAAAATAAAATACTGCCCAATGTTTCCAGGAATAAGCACTAGTAAAATCCATACTGAATTCAACCCCAGCAGAGGCATGTGCAGAGGCACATGGTTTGTAAGTGTGATCCTGTCACTGTGTGCCATGGACTTTTCTTGGGAATCTGACATTTTTGAGCAACAGGGAGCCTGAAAAATAAAGAGACTGCAGTGTCATGTAAGAAAAGGACCAAGCAGGAAATATTAATTTCTATTAGTTACAGTGTGATTACAATGAGAACTTTTCATTCCAACAGGTCAAAAGCCACAATTATTGACGTTAGAGAGAATGTTTATGATCATGCTGGCAGAATCACGACATATTTCCTTACCCTTGGGCACAGAAGATAAAAAGCCTCTGTTGTTTTTCCCCCTCAAATGAGTCCTCTTTACGGAAGATGCCACTGAAATTTCAGAAACAGTCACACTGACGTTCACTCTCACTCCAAGTTAGCAAATGGCATTGACATTCACAGAGGTACCAGCACCACGGGTTTGCATGAGAAGCCCTTGGCACAGGTTTTCCTACGCACGTGGGCCTGCGCAGGCAGAGGTCACACGCCTTCCTCCTGCCCAGAGTCAGTATGTGCTTGTGTCCAGCATTCAATAACTCCATTGCTCCCACACTACTGGCAATAGCAGTATTCAAATAGCTTTGTTTACTTGCATCTTTAATCATGAATGGGCTTTTACTTGTTCTAAGAAGACCATAGCATTAATTCAGTAATTATCCCATGAAATTGATTCATTCAATCTCTGAGTGTGACTTCAGTACGCTGACTATTTGGCATCTCAAGTGGAGGCAGAATAGTCATGATGTCACAGCATGGGTTTCACCACAGCCCAGGCTGATGCAGAAATAGTAGAATGAACACATTTTGGAGGGAGTACACAGGCTCATGCACACGTGTATTTATGCACATCACTACCAGAGCATGCAAATGTTTGCATGTGACAGAGTGAAACAGGAAACACTTTCTTTTAGAAATTGTTTCCATCTACAGTGGTGGCCTTTACCAAAGCCACAGAACAAAATGGCATAAGGCTGTTGCTGCCCACATATCTCCTAAGTATATTTTTACTTCAATCTGACAAAAATGCTTTCTTTGACTTGACTTTCACAGTTGTAATGCCCAGTTTTTCTCTCTATTTGTTTTAAGGCAGAATTGACTGTCTTAAAATTTAGAACTTAGTGTTAGAGCAGAAGATTTCTGTTAATATAATCGATTGATCCTCTGACGATTGCTGCCAAAACCAGTTGTAAACAAACACATTATTGTTAGCGTGGTTTTAAGAACTTGAGTAGCTGCTGCGTTTTCAGCAGACATCTCAGAAGACATCTGCCTTTCAGAGACAGATTAAAGGAGACTTTTTTATAGCAAATGTGGTAATTCAGGAATTTGTTTGCATTGACTTAAAATAAAATCCAACACTTTACACAAAGAAAACCTTCAAAATATTTTGATATGTGTATTTAGTTTCAATTTTCAGTATTCATTTGGATATTTTTGTAATTTTATCTTTATGTGCAATATATCTGTATCATATCGAAAATCTAATAAATCTCCTAATAAAAAAATGTCACAAATGAAAAGTCAAAATATTATTTTCAGAAACTAGGAACATAATATTTAACATCAGTACAATTTGTCCTTAGAAGAGTTCTTTTGTGAAAAAATATAGGGCAAAATCAACACCTTCCTTTCCTGAGTGATTTTGTTGGATTTGTTTATTTGCTATGAAAAGGCAATTTGAGATGGAGTTTAAATTGTCTAATTCTTGCTTCCATTTTCATTAGAATTAAGAGATTAAACTGTGTTGGGTATTCTGTTCCTTACAGTTACTTGAATTCATATGTCTAAAAGAAAAGTAAGACCACAGACCATGTCTTTCTCATAATTAATTAATTAATTAATTAATTAATTTTTCTCTAGATCATCTACAAGTGCTGGGCCCTTGTTACTGTTGACTTTTCTCAAACTGAGAAGAAAAACAAACAAATAAACAGAAAAATTTACCTAGAAATCAATAGGTTCACCAAGGCACCTTTCCAAATTACAATAAACTATAATCTATATTTCAGTGTCTTAGGTAAACAGAGTTTATCTTAATTGTCACTTATTCTATTAATCCAGCTGCATAGCTAAGTTAAAATGATGCATCATGATTTGTAAACAAAACTGGGCTAGATTTGTATTCAATTCAGGCAATTTTAGGAGTAACTTTTATGTATAAATGGACAGTTGTTTCTAATTCTATTTGACTTGGGTTTTTAATATTTTCCATTTTAAACTCCATCTTCTCTAATTGCAAACTTCAAATGGAGTTGAAATAATGTGGAACACAGAGAAACACCATCTAACACATTCAAAGCCAAGTGCATACATTTAGGGGGTCCAACAGGCAGAATAGTACATCCTCTCCCCTTCTTTAGTTACATGCAGCCACTGTGTCTGATATGAGCTTGCAGTAATTAATATCTGAGAAAATGGTTCTTTGACTTGAGAGGCATCACTTTGGTGATTAGATGTCTAATATGGAATTTATCATTTATGCACATGCAAAATTGGTGCAGTGAATGACAGAAACAAGCACTTTATTGGGGAATTGTTCACTCCACATTAATGTTGCATTTAATTTCGAACCAGTCTGGTTCTTTGAACAATTTGTTCCCACTAAGAACAGATTGAGCTGTTCTTTGAATCATTTTTTCAGCAGGCAGTACAGTGTGAGTTTATGATAGCTTTTTTTTGCACTGTAGCTGAGTTCATTTGAGGTAAATCTTGCTGAAGTACAGAGGGTTTATAAAGGTGCTGAATGCTGCCTGTGATCCAGTGGGCTTGACAGAAAGACAGCTATGTGGACTGTTTGTCTCACATTTAAGCACAGACACATCATTTTCTGGCAGTTTGATAGTTTGCTTTTCAGTTGTACATCCCAGCATTTATGTTTGATATTTAAAGTTAATCTTGCTTTGTATTGAGATTTCTCTGGATAAGCATCACTGTAGAAAGCATAGAGGAAACTGGAAGTGAAGGCAGTCGTAGGTTTCCCCCTTGCTGGATGGTTGACTTGGAACTGGCTTTGCCAGCTTAGGCAGAGAGGAAGTGGCTACAGCAGTGAAACACAGGACATAGCTGCTTTGGTTACTTTTGATAAGCAGTGTAATCTGGAGGTAGAAACCCTTACAGCAAGGAATATGTTTGGGTACAAGGCAGCACAGGAAAGGGCTCTGGATTACTCATGTAACTTAAAACCTTTTTGTACACACAAACATGATAATTTCTATGAATTTTCTGCACATTCCTACAGTCAGATTCTTTTTGTGGATTGACTTATAAGGACAAATTAAACTGGTAAAAGGTGAAATCACATAGTTATACAGCCCTGAATTTGCATCAGGTCTTATAAATTTTAAAGTACCTTTTTTTTTATTTTTAGCAGTGAGGGGTTTAGTGTGGGCACTACAAAGGTCTCACTGAAGCTACTGAGAACCAAAAGTAGTAGACATAATTGCAGTTTAATGAAAGTAATTTTAAATAGTCCTTTCATCTCTGCTGGGATGTTTATTGTCACTGTTCAAGTTTTCTCTTTTAGACAAATTCAAGCCATTTGCTAACCTGTTCATGCTAAATGTCACCCTGTAAAATAAGTAGTTTTGACAAATCTGCCTCCAGTCTACTACCCCAGCATGTTAAAATTATCACAGTCACATTCCTGTTTTTTGATATTAAAAAGGTGACTGTCATTTGTCATTTCTACCAAAAATACCATTATGTTTCTCACAGGGACTCTGGAGAAGATCTGAGTTTTAGTTTACCCCTTAAACAAAACCAAACCCCATTGTGGAGTAAGTATTCATAGAATATCTGAGAATTGAGTTCAGGTAGCAATCAAAGTACAGTTTCTAAATCTGTTTAAAACTGGTGTGAGATCCCAATACCAATCATTTGTCTACTGTGCAGCTTTTCCAGAAAAAGGCTGAATGCTGGAACAAACCCCACATACCTGCTGACAGACTAGGTGGTCTGTAAGGATTAGACCATTAAAAGCTAATGCTACCTTTTATTAAATGCAACAGGGATGGCAATATTTGTTGAATATTTAAGTACCTAGTAGTTACCTAATTTGTAGTATACAGGTAAGGATACCCAAGTCTTCCAAGCAATCCAGTCTGAGATGTAACTATTAAACCCCAAAAACCTGGGGTCACCAAAAAGTAAAGACTACAGTGGCCACTTCTGTCCAACAAACTACCATTGGCAGAAAAGAACACACATGTTTTGCTTTTTCATCTGGAAACAGAAGTATAATCATCACTTTCCAGCCTCCTCACCTGGGGAGGTCCAAATCTATCTCACAGTCTTCAAGAAGAAAAGTTAGGACAGAGGACATGGCATGCATAGTCTAGAGGAGTTCACCATCCCCTGGACTGTTGAAGCACACCAAGAAGCCAAGAAGTTGGGGTTCAGTTTCAAAGAGAGAGAGCAAGAGAGAGCAATCATTTGAGTTTAGAGGGGCTAGAAGAGGCATTTGTTCTGGACCAGGGTAATACACTTATTTAACTTGTTCTGGTCAATGTCTCTGGAGCTGATTTTGTGAGGCAGATAACTGATACTAGCTAAAATTACTAATTCTTAAAGAAAAAAATAAATACAGAAATAAAGCAAGAGCTGTCCAGAGTGTAACATTGGTTTATGAGTGAATGACACAATGATTATTTCTCCATAATATAAAACCATGATGAGACAATTACATGGCCTCCAGCACTACAGAATTCAAATATTTCATGATTTCTAATACTTTTTAGTTCACGAAACTCCTAGAAAGCAGGAAGATGGATGATTTACAATTTCCACTTGTAAAATGTTTACCCAGTTATTATGCAGCCTTTGAAATACCTCAAACACATATGCATTCACATAGAGCATAAAAATATTAGTCACATGTACAAAATTGCAATTGCCTATTTCTAATAGGCCTCTTTTTGGCTTTCTTGATTTCAGTTTCTTGTTTAAGCCTGTTCTTCAGTCCTCAACTTTTTTCACATCTCAGGTCTCTACCCTGAACACTGCCTTAGCCACATAATGAGTGCCTGGATTTACTTCCAGGCTTACAGCTGAGCTGGAAGACAATCCTTGTGCTGTTGTTTGAAAGGAGCTGCAGCCTGTGGCTCCTCCAGGTAGATTCAGTCAATTTAAGTGTGAAAAAGTAGAAGCAATGAGGTCTATCTTCTGAAGTACTGATGCAAAAAGCAGCAATATTGCATGACCCTAGGGATGGTTGGAAGACTGCTTTGTACTGCAAAGGAGCTGAAAGAAATAGTTTTGCTTTTGGGAGTTTTATGTCTCAGAGGTAGAATATGAAGTACCTGATGAGGAAGTTATGGTTCAAAGGAAGGTTACAAAAATAACAGCAGCCATCCTAAACTTATCTAAAAGATTTACAAGAAGTCTGCTACAATGTGTGGGTTTTGACCTCCAGGAACACTAAATTTTATTCATCTTGTGCTGGGGAACAAAAATCATTTGGTGCACTAAATCAGCTTCATTTTTGTGTTTGTGCTTATGGGATTTGGAGCAGAGGTTTAGATTATAAGGAAATAGTTGTCAAGTGTAAAGTATAATTAAGACAATTTTGGTGCCAAAACTATGATTTTATTTTTCCTGTGGAACAAGATTTTTAAGGTTTTCTCGACTCTTAACATAGAGAGGATGAAGAAGGGGATTTTTTTCTCTTTTATCTGAACAGTCAAAAATGCACCAGTATGACATTTGTGTTGCATAAACAGATAGTTTCAAGATGTTCACAGTGTAGCATAAATTTAAGTCCTGTATAGGACTTAATTTTATACTTCAAAATCTCAGAGAGATATGAAAGTATTGGTTAGTATCACTGCAAGTTTAACTAACCTCCCTGTGTTACGCTTCAGGTGCTATGTGGAGAGCAAAGCTCACTAAATATTTAGATTTTCTGGCAAAATTTCTTACCACTGCAGATTTAGAAGGAGTTTTACAACAGATCTCATCTCTTTCCATCTACCAAATCTATGACTGTGGTACTAGTTATTTTGCTAGGTTGTATATGAAAGTATACACAAGAATGCCTCTGGCCAAGGCCTGGGACTTCAGGTACTCTCTGATTATACCATCTATGTTCTAATAGCTGTGGTCTCCATACAAAACCAGTGACAAACAGATAAAAGTGGAGGAGATGGCAGACACAGTGATGATGGACCTGTGAATAAGGAGACACATATAGTCTTTTGCAGCTCAGTGACCTATACAGACATGCAGTCTGTTGCATACAGGTAAAGCCCTACAAAAGGAAGTCTTTGCAAAATCATGGCTCAGGCCTCCTACTTTGGCTAAGCAGAAAAGGACTATGGGAAAGCAACTCAGCTGAATTGGAGGTAGAAAAACAAATTATATAACCATTATGTGCTCTCATTGAGGTTTATGGTTGTTGGTTGGATTACATTTGTTACTCTTAAATGGAATGTACCTGATAATGGACTAACTGCTTAAAAAGGCCTGGATTTGCAATAAAGCAGCTCTCCTTTGCACCTGCCTGGGGACCCTGCGTCGCTTCAGGCCCTCACATCACAGCTGTCAGGTAGCAGGCCTTGAATTTAAGAGTCACTGGTGGAAATCAATAGGCAACAACTTTACATTACATGATTGAGCTCACAGAAACTCCTCAGGTTATTGCATCAGGACTGAGCATTAAAAAAACAAAACAGCAACTTTAGATCTCAGATGTTCACCTCTCTCAGATGACCTCTACCTTGGAACCCTCTGAATGAGCCCTGTGTCAGACAGACAAACAAATACCTGAGAATGTCTGTGGGGCAGCCTGGTGGATGTACAGGAATAAGATTTTGTTTCTGTTCCTTCTTAGCAATTAGCAGACATAATTACTCAGCAGCACTTGCAGACTGCCTGAGATCCCTGACAGCTGGATTACTCTCATCTCACACCCTCGGAGGATCTATTGATAGGACTGCAGCCTAGATGACAAGCTTAGACCAAGCATGTAGGATTTAGGCAATTGGAGCTAGGGTGATGTGAATCCAGCCTAGCATTCCAAATATTGGAATTTATCCAATATCCAAAGCATTGGATAATACTTTAAGTCAATCTGGCCTTAGCTTACCTTTCAAGAGGGTTCCTTTTTCTTTCACTGTCAGTATAAGATACCAAAGAAAATCTTTAGTTTTTCTCTCTACTGTAAAATAAAGGGTCCTTTATTTGAAGTTCACTTTGATACAGAGTTGCAAGACAAACACTGGAACTAACAACAAAAAAAACCTCTGCTGAGTTAAAAAATAACTGGAATTTGGTAGCTCAGCTTTATTTGCTGTCTTCCAGTGTCCTTGACAGTAGGTTGCATGTGACATATCTGTGCTGAAGAAGAGACCAAAACATTGGAATGATGAAATATTGTGAAAATGGGTACTGTTAAACTAGGTGTTGTGAGTCTGTTCTGAATATACTGAACCAAAAAGGTTGCAACTGATACTTATTTATTTATTTATTTTTCCATTTAATTCATGTATGATGTAATTGAGCTTGTATTGTTTGGTGGGACAGAAGGACTGTGGGTGACTGTGGGAGGAAATTTATTTCCTGTAGGAACTGCAGTAGATGAGGAAAAAGATATGTAAGGCAAGGAGGCACAATGTAAAAAAGGAAATTTATGGTATCACTTCTCTATTTATATCAATGTATATACAGAGAAATATTTAAAATGTGTCTCTTAAATCAAAAGAAAATAATTAACTCTATCCTATATCACCAGGAAAAAATACGTGCTGCCTTGTACATGCATGTGGGAAATGAGGTAATTATTGCATGATGATTTACTCCTGCTCTGCTAAATCACTTGTTCTGCCATTGTCACTAAGAGAACAATCTTCAAAACCTTGAAGTCAGAAGAGCAGGAACATTTTGATACCAAAATATTTTGAAATGTGTTTAGAGGTATACAAAAAGCAACCACCCTGAGATTCAGATTTAAGGCATCTGTTTTCTCTTGATTTAGCTAAGAATTTGCAAATAATCTTTTAGCTTTAGGAAATACATAACTTCAGGTGAAAATTAGGCACACAACCTACTAAGACATGTTTCAAAGTTTTAGAGGGACTAAATTCTCAGCAAGACTGAAGTTCAGCAGTACCTGCACTGGGCTTATGCTCCAGAGCACCTTCCCAGCTCATCCTGGGAGACAATCAGCAAACTGGTATCCTCTCCACAAGTGTCCCAAAGCAATACAACTGTGTTATTCTGAGGGCTCACTGGAGCTAGCTAACCAGCCTCCTCTAGACAAGAGTTAAAGGCCTAAGAGAAAAGGTAAAAATAAACCCCCCATGTAGTTACACCTTTATACACTCAAACATACCTGCACTGAGAGCAGGTATTTACTGCTGGAGCCTGGTCTGGCACATGAACCTGTGTGAAGTGGTGCAGCCATGTACCAGGCAGCTCCATGGCCACATTAAGGTTCAGAGTTGTTACCACCCCTGGCCAAACCAACTAAAAGTCTGATCTGACTGAAAAACTCAGAGCTTTTGAATTAGCTGCATAGGCTGTCTGTGAAAAGAGAAAAACATCTAAAGAGGAAGAGGATCTCACCATACTGAACCCCAATATAAAAAATAGACAAGAAGAAAGGAGAGTGATGTATACCAGTTCTCTGAGTCAAGAGTAATACAAGTAATGAGTTGAATTTTAATAAGTTATTTCTTCTTTAGAGGGGACATAGCATAATAAGAGAGTCTTCTTGCCCAGATTGTTGGTGTTAAAATAGGAAGCCTAAAAATCAAAATATGAAGATCTGAAACATTAAATAAAAATGTAAGTTTGTTTAAGTTGCATATTTTAAAGAAAACAACCCATAAAGGCAAAATAGAGCTATCGCTCTCCACACTCATTAGAGACAAAACAAATAACAGATCACAGAGTCACATAATCAGCTAGGCTGGAAAAGACCTTTGAGATCATCAAGTCCAACCTAATACTATCTATCATTTGTGCGACAGATCCTGCAACAAGGGAACTGAAGAAAGTTCAGAAACTATTTTGCGATAGGCAGAACATTTAAGGAACAGCCTGCCTCTGGACTCCACAGTTTCCCCAGGCAAGATCTTTGCACTGAAGAGTGTTTTTCAGGTTTAGGACAGTTTTAGTTTACATTATTCTGAGGTCTCTGCCATCCCTGTGTTTTTTACTTGTTTTCTTGAAATTTCAGCTGGGTAGCATTTCCATAACTTCTTTCCTTTTTCTATTGTCTTTCAATTTTCCTTCTAGCACTATTGTAATATCATTGTATTACTGGGATAATTCAGGCCAATCAATTAGAGATTGAATTAAGAGTGTTCTTTTGTTTTTTTAGTTATGTATAGATTTACAAAATGTTTTTCTTGTTTTTTAAGTTGGATGTAGTTGATTGGAAGGCTGGAGAAACTACTGTGAGATAAGATTGTCTTGAGATCACATCATTTTTGTTGCAGTGGAGACAGCTTAAAAAATTTAAATCACTAACTTATGAAATTATTCTTTGAATGCCTCCAGGGATGGCACATCCACCATTTCTCTGGGCAACCTGTTCCATGGCTCACCACCCTCTCACTAAAGAATTTCTTCCTAATATCTAATATAACCCCTTTTTTGTGTATTAAGCCATTCCCTCTTGTCCTGTCACTATCCGCCCTTGTAAAAATTCCTGCCCCAACCCTTTTGTAGCCCCTCTAGGTACTGGAAGGTGCTAAGGTACGTTCAGCCTGGAGAGTTTTCTTCTCCAGGCTGAACAACCCCAGCTCTCAGCCTGCTTTCACAGGAGAGGTGCACTGGGCAACCTGGTCTAGTGGAAAATGTCTCTGCCTGTGGCAGGAGGGTTGGAACAGGATAATCCTTGAGGTCCATTCCAACTTAATGCCATTCTATGATTCTGGTAATCCTGTGTCACAAAATGTTTTCTTTTATTTGACATTATTTGAATTCCAGAATAAACCTCAGGTCACTGTTCCTGTTTCTTTGCACCAGTAGAGATCTCTGTGGAACAGGATATATGCTTTAAAAAAAAAATAAAAAATTCTGCTGAGTAATGTCATCCTGTAATATGATGCAATTCTAGAACATCTAAGAAATGTGCTAGTTTACTTTATAATGACAATTTTATTAGTATCTCACAGGAAAATACTTAACAAAATAGATTCTGAGAAATCTCCAGGTTTTGAGACTAAAAAAGTGAAAGACTTGTCTCTTAAACAAGTAAGACTGATTGCAATGCATATATACTGTATCTTAGTAACTAAGCAACAAATTTTGTACCAGACTTAAACATTTATCTCCTATTGCAATTAAATAAGGTTAGTTGATTAGGCATCCAAAAGCTTCATCCTCACTCATTTAATTCTATTTTTTTGTTGTCCATGAATCTGTTTCCCATCTTTTATCTAAAGCTAATATCCATAATATCCATGTGAGAAATGATGTAACTATATGAATAAAATGTAATTACAGAAAAAAGTAAAGTGTACCTGTGGTGATATCATCTGAACACTTCATATTTATCATCGTAGAATTGTCACTGATGGAAGATCCAAAACAATGGAAAATCTGTGGCAAAGGAAAGACTTCCCTCTAGAATACTTCAGTATAACCTACTGTAATGGACTCTTAGAGTGTGAGGTGATAAAAACCTCATAGGTTTTAGAAGGTTATAGAAACCCTATTAATTTTAAAGATTCATCACCATCTCTAAATAAGTGAATAAAGTGAAAAAAACACTTAAATGCATGTTTAATTTTAATTACATGAATAGCCAGAATTTATTTTATGGTTATTCGGTTTCTTTATATGATGACTTCAGAAACAGTTGATATTTTATTGCTACTTCAACACAAAACTTTTTGCAGACTTCAAATGAAAATGAAGAAATAGTTGTTGGACTCTACCCTATTCAGTCTCTCCACAAGACTGGAAGTATGGTGATGAAAAGTGCTGAAGTGCCTGAGACTGCTCTCAAAGGAAAAGCTTTGGTTATTGCCCAGATAAAATTCACCTCGTCTGTCTGTAGTGCAGGGAAAATTACTTTGGTTACAGATTTCTTCTAGCTGTAAAATAACTTTCTGAATAGCAATAGAGTACTTTTTTGCATCTTTTATAAGTATTTCCTTACATTAGTCCACAAAAGTTCATCAACCAAGGATGGTGCCATGGATCTATGAGGGTAATCCAGTGTCCTTGACTGCCAGAGCACATTTGAAAAGATTCATCTCTCTGAGCCAAGAGATGAAAATATGCTCAAAGTGCTAGAACTCTTAAAAGAATCTTACCTAGTGGAATTACTGCCTCAGGGAAGTGTCTCTGACTGATGAGATAAGCATCTTAAAATAAATCAGTGCAATTAATTTATGACTATAAGCAATATCAAACATCTTACACTTCCCAATAAGCAGCATTCACACTTTCACTTTGATACCTGATGCCTTCCTCATCTTATCCCTATTAAAGTAGTAAACAGTTTATGCTGTTGATATTTTCATTTGTATCCCCAGAGAAGTTCAGGGAGAACGGACTTGCACTAAAGAAAAATGTATAGAACAAAACCATGATTTCCTTCAGTCACTTCACATCCACAGGGAAGAATAATTTGTGGAAACATGGAGATGGAGGAGTAATGGATTCCTCTGTCAAAATGATGAGTGAGAGAGAGACATAATTACCATTAATGCACTTCAATTATGGCTCAACGGTTTTTTAGCTGTATGTTCCCATTTAATTTTCACTTAAAACAAAACAGTTGCCACAGACCCAGAGCTAAAAACAGAAATCCCTTTCAGCTACTGGCAAATTAGCCACTAATGTTCTTATTATATAAGCACAGGGAAGATTGGCTTCTTCCAGGCAAACAGGGGAAGTGCTTTTTTGTTTCAGGCACTACTCCTTCTCCCCCCAAACTCACAGTTGAACTTTATTTCCAATGTTATAACCAGCTAAGCATGATAATACTTTTTTTCTGGTTCCTATTTAGCTTTCAAAGCCCTCACAGGATTTCTGTCATGGATCAGTGGCACCTTCCAGGAGGGAGTGAGGTCAGTGGATATCCTTGGTATACAGGAAGGCATGTTCTATTAGAAAAGGGAAATGTTTTCAAATCCCTCAGATCTTAAGCTACTAAAAATAAACTAATGAGCCTTAAATTAACTTTTTTTTTCCACAGCTTTTCAAAGTCTAAAGAAAAGTATTTATTATCTGGGAGTGACATGCAGGAAATTAGTCTTATAAGTTGTGATTAAATGATTATAGTTTCCAAATTTCTTAATTCTAATCTTAATATTGATCTGTTGTAGAGTACATGTTTCAACTTCAGTGTTTTGGCTTTTGGTTGTTGGTTTTTGTTTATTTTTAATTGGTTGTCATTTTATCATGTGAAATTTTTATAGTGAAGGAGCTAAAAAAACATGATGTAGGAATCACCTTGGTATCATTATTTGACTGTCTGCCTGGGACAGTTTTGAACTGGTGTCCACATTCAGTGCTACCTCTCTGCATCACTCCAATAACCAAAGTGAACTAGATAAATTTCCTGTATATTTTAAATTCTCCAGAGTCAGAGTTGGGTTACCAGCAAGGGAAATTTTTGTGTAAGAGTGTGAATGGATGTGAATTTATTTGGTGAAACTCATCTTTAGTGGGTCTTCACTGAAACTGTTGGGGGCATTTCTAGGGGAAAAAGAACCTTAAGAGTGGATTAATTCACACCAGTCCCTCAGACCCAGTTAATTCCTTCCTGTGTTTCAGGTTGAAGGGCAGGCTTAGCACAATGCTGGTGCTCTCACAAGAGCTGCATTAGCTCTGTCTGCATCTGTTAGGGCTGAGGGTGATGTAAGCTTGTCCATGTTTGACCAACTCACACCAAACAGAACTTCTGGCAGAGTTTGGAGTAAACCCACAAGGATGCCTTGTTTTCTGACTTGTCTGCCCCAACAGACACTTTGGATGTGGCTCCTTGTTGCAGAGAGGATGAAAGAATTGGTGTTATGCTGTGTCAGCTGGCTACAGAGAGTGGGACCTTGCCAATTTTGTTTAGCACTATAAAGGACCTGAGCACAGAAGAGATTAAAGACCATCAGACAGTCTTTCAACATGCTCCCCTATGACACAAGTGCTGTAAAACCTCATTGGGACCCTTTTCCTTCTTGAGTTACCCACAGAGAGTGCCTCTGTAGCCAGGACTCCTGCTGGCCTGAGCACTCAGAACTGGGGGTTTACACACAGGCCTTGTGTCAGTAAGTTCATCACAAGCTCAAAACCCCACATGGGCTGATATTTTTGGTTGGCTGTTACACAGCTGTGTATCTCAAACCAGCCTGCCACGTTGAAAGGAAGTCAGAGATGTGAGCCACAGGCAGAGGAAGACTGAAGAGCAAGATCATCCAGTCCTAGGGAAAAGTTACAAAGTTAAGCAAGTTGCAGACTACTACATCCAAAAGAATTACAACTACTAGCTAGAGCTACCAGCTACAAAATTCACTGTGTATTAAAAAAGAAAAAATCAGAATTTTTACACTTGCAGAACTTAGAGTTTCTTCCAGAGGTTTAGATAGGTCAGTGTGAGTATGGCAGCCACAAGATGTCAGGTAGCATTTGGAACACCTGGTAAATCTGGACCAAATCATGGTGAATAGCAGCAGTTCATGCCTTGGGTTAAGGACCCAGCCCTCTTGAAAAGTCTTTGCCTTTAAAATGCAGTCACTAATGACAGAGCCCCAGTCTCATCACAGGGACATTCAAATGAAATAACTGCAAAACATTGTCTGCAGAACTACATGTGCTGTCCTTTGAAATCATTTTAATTGCAAACACAGAAGAAAGTCTGTAGCTCTGAAATGCCAGAACATAGTGCTGAGCCATTTGCAATGACCTGAGCTTGATAGAGTGGGTGAGACAATCCCATTGTTTCCCTGTGGAGATTTGTCTTTCCTTTTCCCACTTCCCCACAGAAGTTCTCCAAGTTTCTTCCTCCACCTGCAGAGTTCCTGGAGGAAACTGTCTATATTTCATACAAAGTTCAAACATACCATGTTTTCATCCTAAAGTTTATTTACATTTCTTGATTACACTTGTTCTGGCTCATTTCCTTTGTTTCATTCTTGCCAGAAAACCCTGCTAGAGTGCTTGTCAGTTATTAATAAATTGCGTCAAACAGTAGCAAGTGTGGTTCAACAGTTTGGCAAATATTAAAGAATGACATTTTCATTGTTAGGAGAATTTTTGGCCCATTTTCAGATCAAACACAAATTCCAGCCCTTTAACATCTGTTTTTGCTATATTAAGATTGTTAAGAAAAAAATAAAAAGAAAAGGAAATTTAAAGAACATTCTCAGCAAAAGATGCAGGTATTGCATCACCGAATGGACTTTTAGAACTTTATAAAAATTAGATGAATTAATTTTGTTTGGTTGTTGAATGATTCTTCATATAGTTATGAATTATGAAATCAGAAAAAAACAATAAAATACATTCTCAAATAGATTCTGTGAGAAACTTCAGAAAAACTAGATGAATGCTAGTGAAAACTAATGAAGTTCTAGTGATGGGCACTCCTCTGCTGCTATCGGTGAATTATTCCTCCTAATTAATGCGTTCTTCTTTATTGTTAAAAAAAAATATTTCTATTCTGAATGTATTCAAACCTCTGTGTTGTTTTTAGACTCTGTTTATAGCTCTCATCATCAGCTGGGTGCCTCCCATGATTTGACCATGACCACAACCACTTTTCTGAGACTTAAGAGACTTTTTTTTTTCTAAAACACTATGGTACAAATTTATCTTTACATAGGTAGATTTTTCTAAGGATCCATCTCCCAGCTCCAAAGAAAAGAAGGGAAAGAAGGAGAACATTTTTCATTGGTAATTTAACTGCTTTTAGAAGTTTTTACTGATATGTTTTTATCTTTTTCATATATTTAGCTGAGTCAAAGACTCCCTTTTATTATATCTCCATAGCCTTCATTTTCTCTGGAAGACGTTATCCATTACTGATACACTGTGAACATGTTGGGTCTTAATTTACATAGTGTATTCATAGTCTTGTTAAATCCGCAGATATTATCTCTACCAATAAAGAAGATTTCAAACTCCCCTTTAAATATGAAACTGTGCAGTTAGCAAATAAGTTCAGACTGTCCCCAGCTCTTCCCAAGAAGTGTCTGGCTGTGTCTTTAACAGCAAGTTAAACATGTATGGGTGGGTCTGGACAATGAAACGTGTTGTAGCCTGTCTAAGAACAATCAGAGGTTTTTCCTGGGCAGACTAGGCATGTTCTGAGAGTTAGGATAGGCCCAAAGAATGTATGCAGTAGGTATGACAGATCTCACAACAGTATTTAAAAGGGCAGGAGGTGTTAATCCTCTGAGCATAGACCATTCTGTGTCCTTTGGCCTCAGGACCAGAGAATGGTACCAGGCACTCAATTCACTTTCCTAGATGTACTTTCGGCCCCTCTGAAGGCTGAACCTTCTATTGTTTTAGCAGATTCTGAAATTCATAAAGCTACTCAAGTGAGAATTCCTGAGCAATCACCAAATGTTCTCAATTGCCAGTACTATGTCAGGAATGCATTTGAACACCTGAGACTGTCTGTGCTTTGGCCCACTGACACAGCCCAAGTACATATTTGAGTATCCTTTCAAGGAAAAACTTCTCAAATTATATTTCTAACTTTTTCAGTGTCAGCTATACACTTGGAGAAATGACTGCTCAGTGCCTATTTGAGTAACCTATTAAACACTCAAGTGCTCTTAAGTAGCATAACCTGATAGTTCCAAATGCTCTTTCTACACCTGAACCAGATGACTTATTACAGTAGTGTTTAGTTACAAAAATACTTTTCTGTGAATTAGCAAACCATTTAGTTTGAGTAAATAAAGTTTCCAAAGCTAACCTCCATTGCTGGTCTTTGACTTCATATATTCATAAGATGGAATAGGTGGCAATTTAACAGTTGATGCTTCGTGGGAGAAAAATAAAGTCTAGTAAATATATTAAAGGACAAGTTGTCTCTTCAGATGTTTTTTGCAGTCAATGAGTTTAATCCAATGAAAGAAGATCTTCTGCACATGAACCCCAAAATCCCAGGTCTCCCTGTTCAAAGGGAGTGAATTTAAGAAAATGATCTGAGTCTTTTCCAAGGTGAGTGAAAACATTTTCTGTTATTAGTAACATCTACTAGGATCTCCTTAGACCTTCACATTCTCTGCAGCTTGGTTTTTAAAGCTGCTCAGGCAGTGTCTCTGAAAGCTGTGACTAATAGGATCATCCTTCCTGACTACATATCAAGTCTGATGGAATTTAATACAGCCACAGGAGACACCATATTTTTCAGGTAGGAGACATCATATTTCTATCAAAATCTTTGTGGAAAGGAGGGAAACGATGACATCCTGCCTAGCCCTACATTAAGAAACATTAAAGAGTAATTTCTCCTTTGTCTTTAGAAGTCCTTATATCCACAGAGATCTTCCACAGATGTCACAGTGAAAAGGTGAATCAACAAGGCTGTGAAACAGCTACTCCTAATTTTCATGTTTGTAGGGTAGAGCCCTACACTTACACAGGTGTGTGTCTTGAGAGGACACTTGTTTGTTAAAATGTAAAACTGGCTGGTGTAGGACATTCACAACTGAGAAGATCATGTGGCCTCCCTTCTTAGTCATTGGTAAGACCCAGACACTGAATAATAGATTCTAAGAAAGACCTCTGATTTCTAAATTAGAAATATGAATCATACCACATGCTTTTTTTCTTAGTAAGTGTCAAAATGCTGATCTTGCATGTATATGGATGTCTATACAGGAGGTGCCTACAAATAGGTGAGGTGAAATAGAAAACCACCATTTGCACAATCAGAATATGCAGAATCATAATTAGAACAATTTTTAAATTCTTTTTTCTCCTCAGAAAAACACTTAAAGCAGTGGTGATATGCAGTTTTTACACAGCTTGGAATATTGAGAATGAAATTGATCACATATTTTCATCATAGTTTTGATCATAGTTTATTCTGATAATTTTTTCCAAAACAAAACAGTTTCCTGAAAATAGTGAAGTTTGAATCCTAGTTATTTTCTGTCACATGATGAAGTGATTTTTCAAAGAATTTAACTGAAGCTTTTTAGTGAATTTACCCTTGAGTAGAAATTGGAGAAATGAAATTAGCTCAAAGGTAGTCAAGAAATGAGGGATGAAAAAGAAGAGAGAATGTTTTTCCTGACAGCAGGAAAAGCATCACCTGGAGCTCACACCTTGTTATGTGCCTGAGGAAAGACATTTTGACTCAGGAGTGACAATTGTGATGTGTGATAAGGGACAAACTCAAAATGGAAATTTTCTTAGAGTTAAATCTTTCACCAGTCACCAACTTCTTTCCCTAGAGGTGGAATTAGTTAGATGTCTATCCAGGTACACATTTTTATTATTTTTATGGGAACTTAAGAATTTTTAGATCTTTTCTTAGTTGATAAGTTTGCTTCAAAACCACCTTCAAGTTTAAATGCTTAGAGGATTAATGGGAGATGAAGAAAACAATAGACAAGCAAGCACACATAGCCCTTGGCATTATCTAAGGCTTGTTCCACAGGTAAACAAGTTTCAAATTTCTAAAGAAAAAGGGAGAAAATATGTAGAATTGACTAATGTCTAAGAAATATAAGGAAAATATCTGCTTTATATGTCTCAGAAATCCAAAACAAAATACAGTTTACACAGGGCTGTGTTTTTAACATTGTAGAATAAATGCTACATAAATCCATGGCTTTTCTATAGGAACATCTCCATGGTCTAGGCTTAGCCATTGATTCCCAATGGGACAGATCAACCCAAAATACAGGATGCAAATTCAAGATCTTATGAAAAGTTTCTGTCAGCTGCTGTTCTCCTATTAATATTTTACAGCTATGGGGCATCTTTCAAGATTACATTAAAAACAGACTGCTCACTTTGTTCCACTTATGGGGTCCATTGCCAGAAGGCCTTTTCTGTTTAGGAGCTAAACGAGCCTGAGGCACTGCAGTCTATTCTAGAACAGGGAGGGGATGTTCTCCTTTTTCCCTTCTTTTCCTGACTTAATTCCCCCTCCAAAAAATAAGGAAGGGAAGTCAAGCAAAATCTCAAAACTGTGATGAATATTGGTTTCTTCTAGAGACATAGGTCCAGTGAAATTTTGAATTCTTCATTAAATCAAGAAGTTTCCCTTAAATCTCCCTTTACGTCACACTCCAGAATCCTGCACCAATTTGCCAGGGTGTAGCCCTTATCATTGAAAGGAAGATCAAAGAGAAAAGTTCTTTGCCTATTTTCAAAATAATCTGTAGAAGGATAAATGCAGAAGTGAGTAGGTTCAACATATACATATTCAATAAATATTATTTTGCACTGTTAGAGCCCAGCAATATTTTGCCCATATTTACTTATGGACGTGCAAATGTTAATGTCAATTAAAGCCATAGAATCTGAAACCCCAGTTACTATAGTGCAAACATAGGAATGGAATACTGAACAAGTATTCTTGGAGAGGAAAAAGCATAACAAATATTTGGATAAAAGTTTATGTCCACTGAGGATATAAAAGGAACAGAATAAACTACTTCCCTTTCCTTTCAGCTGGCCAAGAGAATCTTTTCTGTAAATATGTCATTTCTCCTATGTGGACCCATATTCCCTTTGTTTATCTTTTCTCACCTGATCATGTCCCATTTAAGTTAATGAAGGGAAATGTTTGTGCTTCTTTAGAATTTACAGCCCTGCCTGTATTTATTACAATGGTATTGTAAGTAAATATAAGTACTTTGCAATGAGATCATAATTTAAAATACAAAACAGAAAAATCAAATCAAATCTGATGTTTCATCGCATCAAATTAATTGTCATTGAACTGTTTTGGAAGGTAACTCTTTAATCACACTGATAAATGCACTGAGATCATGCTGCACTTCTACACATGCTCTTGAGCACAATGCCATGACATTCCATGTGTCATGGAGTTGCCAAAATTTCACCTGTTTTTGTTCCTCCGTGCTTATTCTGTCCAAACCCTGATGGACAGCTGCCTCACACAGTGCTGTCAGCACAGCTACCTGTACTACTGGTGGGCCTCCTCAGATAATTCATTTTAAAGGAGTCAGATGGTAGAATTGCCAGGAATGGGGAATGTATGTTTTGTAAGGTAACACTTTGTTTTGCAAACTTACACAGATGGTCTCTGTAGATTGCAGTCTGTGAGCTTAGTGCTGAATCAACAGGATGTCCGCTCCCTCACCTTCTCCTCTTGTTCTGTAGGAATAGGTGCTCATCCTACCCTAGCAAAATAAGTATGGACTAAGTTCTATAGAAAAAGCAGATAAAGGAAAGAGATATTTCCTCTCCCTGAGAAAATACTAAACCAAACCAAGCCAAAACAAAAAACCAAAAATCTTAACTCAAAACTGAAGCAGTCATATAGGTTAGAAAGTACTTGAGTGTATTTGGGCTGTGTGTAGTAGCAGAAAAGACTGGAATGAAATTAAGTACTACAACAGTCTCATTTTCTCCTGTTTGAATCTCTGCACGAATACCTTAAGGACATTATTCTCACACTGGTTAAATTAGGCACCTGTAAAGTTTCATTTGTAGAAATATTACCTTTAATTTAGCTGGAAAGAAAGTGATTTGTTCTAATGTGTGCAAAGATAACATTTTATTAATTGCCAACTCAGTGGCAAGCATAAAAGAATGTAACTCCTGAGTTCTAAATGTGTGTCTAGTTTCTTTCCTGGGAGACATTAATTCCTTTCTAGGATGAACATATTTTAGATTTTGCCATTTATCTGGAAACTGGAGTCAGAGGTAGAGATTGTCATGCACAAATATTCTTCTTGGCTGTCTGAAGACTCAGAGATGTCCTGGGACCTCTTTTCTTGCTACATAGGTCTTTCATCCTTCAGGAAGAAAGTGAGGTGTCAAGATAAAAATTGTCTTCCAGCATCTTTTTCCATGGTGAGCTCTGCAGAGCTTGCTGTTGGAATAATTTTGTCTCATCCTCAGTTCTCTTGTTCTGTTTTAAAAGAGAGAATAACTCAGCTTTTCCCCCTATTTTTGTGACTTGTATTTCCACCATGAAAACATGCCACTGTATATCTCCTTGGGTTGCTGCAGTCTCCTTTCTGCTAAGAAGAATCCATCACTATTGCAGCAAAAGGTATTAAAAATGCTTTTTTCGGGTCTCAGTTGTTTTGGTGTATGATAAGCTTTCATGTTGGTTATCCCTAATGTGCAACATAGGCACAATCTGACAGCGTTACAAGATTAGAAATAGCAAAACAAGCTTATTTTAAAATACATTACTTCATTAGTGATTCCCAAAGAGAAATACTACTCCACCATTCTAAAAGGCTTGGCTCAGATCAAGGCAGATGTAGACTTTAAAAAGAAGCTTGTGCTGTATACGGTACCAAGATTTAATTTCTGTCGACTTTTTCTTCCTCTCTGCTTAAGAAATTTGTGTTATTCTTTGCATGTTTTTCCCAAAAAGAAATGATTCAGAGCTTCCTTCTTCTACAAAACAAAAACAGACAGTGTCAACCCACAGCCCAGCATGTGAGCAGCCCAACAATAATAACATAAAATGTGCATGTGATGGAGCAAAACTGCTGATAAGAAAAATATTTTCAGTGTCTAGTTTGAAATTACGGAGTCAATCCTGTTTCCATTAAAGTCAGTATTGACACACCCATTATTAAAAATAAGACTAAGTTGTGGTTTGATCACAATGGAAAGCCAAAAAAACTAAGCTTGAAAGGCTGTTTGTCCCTAGGGGAGAAACCACAATGCCCTTTCTGGAAGTTAACAGCTGGAAGTTGAATGTTGTTAAATTCAAATGAAGACCATTTTCCTTGCAGTGAGAACAGTTAGAAGCCAGGACAGACTTCAGGGGAAGAATTACATTCTGTAACTTTTGAAGTTTTTAGCCCGAGCTTGGATAGTGTTCTCAATACTGTGATTTAGCCAGGATAGGTAACTTGTGACCAAATTTGTGGTTTAAGTGGTGTTAAACTTATTACATGATGCTGAGGTATTTTGTGGTTTAGAAGGAAGATGAAATAGAAGGTATGAGGACTCCCCTGGTTCAGATGAGTTGTTCCTGTCTGTGGAAAGAAGGAAAGAGTTCATTCTTGCTTTCTGCTCCTCAGTTCTAGCCTCTGTTTTATGCGGGAGATAAAACCAGGGGAGATAAAGGTTTCTTTTGAAATTGGTGCCTGCGATTCACTAAAGTGGAGATAAGGACCATCTGTATTAATTGCTACAGTAACACTTGAATAAGGCTCTTTTAACCATACACCAGGTGTTTTTGCGCCTGTCACACCACTGAGTGCAGGGTAGGCATTGTCTTTGCTGGCCCCCAGCTGCAGGCACAGCTGGCAGCCAAGGAGATCTGCTGATGTGGAGCCATTAGGGAGTTTCTATGGCTGGCAAGGGAGGCATCTGGCGAGCAGGGAGCCTTGCCCGGAGGGCATCGCATCCCAAGCGTCTTACATCTTGATTTTAGATCGGCACCATCAGTCCCTGAACGTGGCTGCTCTTCATCACTGATTATAAGAGAAGCTTAAACAACCAACTATGAAAAGCTCTCTGAGTTTCAAATTTTGAATTTCTAATGTCGGGTAAGACATACCTTGCTGTGGGAATAATTTCTCTAGATGCACGTAGCTGATTCTGCCAAATGCTGACAGTACCTCCAAAGTCACGATAAGAGCAAAGGAAATCCTTAGGAAATGGTTTGGGATCTAAGCCTGTATTTAAACAAATAATATAAATACTCTCACTGAAGTAAAGATTACTGTATGTGTGAGGAAGGAAGCCACATTTTTTTCCTTGAATTAGTAGTATTCCCACCCCAAGTGTCTCAGAGGAATAAAATAAATATAATTATATGATATACTATCACAGCAAAATATTCCTTCTTGAGTTTATTAACAATCAGTTTAACCCACAAGAACAATATTGCTTTACCTTCATTATTATCTTGTAGTGTCTATGAAAATACAAATAATACCATGGATAATTGGATTGTGGAGATATTTCTAAAAAATATAGATGTTTCAGCTGCAGTATTTGCTTTGATTGCCTAGGGCAAACAGTAAACTACTTCCCTGAATGTTTAATTTAAAAAAGTAAAAATTTGAAATAAATTTTGACATTGTTTGCATTTTGTCAAATTACATTACTCAGGTTATGTTTTCAAGCTTTACACATTAGAAAATTTATCTGCTATGAGAGTTTTTGATATAAAATAAAACCCTTTTACATAATCCTAGTAATATAATCCTATTCATTGTCATCTCTTGATTGAATACCATCACATTTCCATTTCCTTCTGTTCTTCTATTACTTTGTATAGTACATGATTGTTTTCTTTTCAAACAATATGTAATATGAGTTTGCAAGTGTGTGAAGTAATTTCAGAAGTCATGCTAATACTTTCTTGTATATTTCTGTATTTTAAAAGAGATAATTTTGTGATGTTAGCCACATACTTACAAACCTGCAGCCTATCTCAAAAGCCACAAGGCTTTAAATACTTGCCAGAACAGAAAATCTTGTTGTTTTAGTTGTAATAGCTAGTTCAACCATAGTAACTGCAACAGATAAATCATGAGAAACAGCTTGCTAATTATTTCTTGGTTGTTACATGAGTTAGATTTTTCTGTAAATTCTGCTCTAAGGTTTTGCATTTGTTTAAGTATTATATATTGATAAATGACTGAATCTGACTTTCTTGAACAACAGAAATATCTCACGTTGGAAAAGCTAGTTTTGCCAAGTTTAAATTAACCTGGAATATTAACATTATGTACCTGGAGCTATTTCCAAAATTTGTCTAAATTAAACTATTTTGTTGTTGTTGTTGTTGATAATCCCCCTCAGGGTAAACAGGTAGAGAAAGAGCACTTTCCTGAAAAACAGAAGTGTGTTCAACTGTGTCGTTTTTGGAAAGGATTTGACTCCTCATCTTCTGTCCCACTGAAGATTGAGCTAGCCACATTGGCTGGGAGTTTCTCAGGTGAGCTCTCATTCCTTCTTGGTTAGAATTCTTGTTCATATAGATGAAGATTTTTTTGGACAAGATGGGCTTTCATCCTTGACAGGAATCTGAACCAATCTGTTTTGTGAGATGCCAGTCAGGCTATGGAGTCATTATTATCATTTTGATGCCTGGCACAATAAAGTTTTGCTATTCCATGCAAAAAGTAGCATCCCAACAAAAGGAATTGAAGCTGTAAGGCTTGTAGTTTGCACGATGGAAGGATGTCACACACCCCAGCAAATGCTCTAACTGCTCACCCACGAGATAAGAGGCATAAGCAGGCTCTCTCAGAAATCCATCCCCTTTCCTTAATTTTTTTCCCACAAATATTTCACTGGATGTAAGTGAAGCATTCTATAGAACAGGAAAGAATGTGTATTGAGTGTTTCCTTTTTGTAGGAAGAAAATTTTAAATCTCTTTCATTTTATCTGAATTGCTTCAGTTTTTTCAGAATAATTGAAAACATAAAAGTTGGGTTGTTTTTTTAATCGTAAAATATACTGCTTAGAAACTTGACCACTTATACTCCCAGTTCCTCTTTCATTGGTCTGACATGCAAATTAAACAAGAAGCCTAATCTCTGAAACGCCAAAAGCCTGAGTTTTTTTCTTTGCTACCGAAAACAACTACTGTTTATTTTCTTCAAGCACAATTTTATTGCAAGTTGTCTATGGGAAATGATCCACTGTGGAATTGTTCACATGTGCAGAGTCTATTGGAGAATATTTTCAGGGCAGAGAGATGTCCTTACACAAGAAGGGGAATATCTCCTTGATTTTGATAAGCCCTTCCACTAACCAGTGGATTTCATATGATAAAGATGATTCAGTTCACAACATTCCAGATCAAGATTATAAAACCAAAATATGACCAGGATCCAAACAGCTGGGCACAACGAAAAGGCCTACAACTCTTCTTAATAAGTTTCCTGAGCATTCAGTGTGATCAAGGAGAAAATTACTTGATTTTAAAACCTCCAAAGAGCCTGTCCAAAAGTTTAGCATGATATGCGTGAAGTTTGTATGTCAGCGTGATGATCATGATATGAAACCACAACAGTGCTCTGTATTTGACCGCATGAATTTTGTTGCTCCAGAACACTGAGGAATACCTTTTACCTGCTTGAGTAAGGCACAGTTTGAGTGATTTTGGCTCTGTTGTCCTTTGTTATGAATGTTCAGAACAGAGATTCTGTTTGGTTATACACAAAAGGGAAATAATTATTACTACTGTCCTTTGAAAGAAAACAATTTCCCAAATGCCTATTAAAGAAATTATCAAATGATCCACTTGTTTTTCTTAGGTGCTTTAGAAAATCCTATCTTTGAAAAGCTATGCTGGAAATATGTTGCAAAAAGTCTGTTTCCGTCTGAAGGTTCTATTCCAGATTGCACTCACACAATCTGGTTTGAGCAGCCTCCCTCAATTGCTTTATTAGTAATAAATGCAGGTTTTGGAGAGTAGCTCTCAAACCCAAATATACCCAGGAGACGAAAGCATATCAATAACATTCTTCATGAGCAATTTACATATTGGTTTATAAACTGTTTACAATCCTTACATTTAGATGACGAAAGAGCATCAGATTTGCTATTGAAGAGAATGGCAAAACTGGCTTCAATTTCAATTGAGTCATCCTCTTTCTAGAGAGTTAGATGTAAAGGAAAAGAAGAGGACAGAAATGTTGGGCTGATCAAATTCAGCTACCTTAATCTGAAAATACAAAACCTCTTTCCCATCCATCTTGTCTACCTTTCCTTTTTAACTACTGCAGCCATTAATTGTTATTTAACACTTTAAGATCAGCAAAAACCAAATACAGTATATCAGATGTCCACAGAAGTCACTGAAAACAATTATGCTGACCTCCAAAAACATTGAAATAAACCCAGAATACTTAAGGGAAAGTACTATTTAAGAAGGAGATTCAGTAAATATTTGTTGTCATGGTAAAAGAGGGGAAGGAAAGAGGAAAGGAAAAGAAAAAATGTGATTGCTGTACAGAGCTTGATGCTGGTTTTCTTTTACAAATAGTCCCACACAATAGAAATACTTCATGAAGCACTAGGGTACTTCAACATCTGCTGACATTCAAATAGAGTAGAAGAGGAGAGGGCTCCTGCATGCATTATTCGTGCTGACCATTTAAAGCTTCAGACCAGAAGACATAAATATTTCAGTAAATGACAGGATCAGAGTAAAGAAAATCAACAGATCAAAGAGAGACCATATGGTCAAAGACACTCTTTTGTGTAAAGTTGTGTCATGGAGAGATATTTTAATGTGCAAGGAGGTGTTGAATGCTGTGCTTCAGGCAACAATGTGATACAGAAGCTGTTTCTATTTATATGGAACTATTTCAGTGCCTTCAGGACTGGAATAGTCATCCTGGGTTACCAAGGGCTGCTGACCCGGAAATTTATGAAAGACATTTCTGTTTGGAGAGTCCTTTGGAGAGGTTGCTCAAATTAGTTGACATCTTTCTGAAACAACCAGCAGTTGTGTGTGCAAGTTGGGAGAAAATGCCGCGTTTCAATCAATGCTTACTTTCTCATGGGAAGAAAGTGTGTGAACAGCTCAGAAAGGCAGCAGAGCCTTTGCATCTGTGTCAGGGCAAACGAAAGCTGGCAGTCAGGTGGTTCCCCTTCTCACAAAAGGAACGACTTGAGTAAGGTAATTACTGTTTAATATTTCCACCAGGATGTTTGAAGGGAGCATTTAATTATCCTGCCAACATCTATTCAAATAAACATGAGGGGTTTAGAACTTTTTTTTTTTTTTTTCCAGTTGCAGGCTTAAAAGGAATACCAGACATTCTGGGGCACTAAACCTCTTAGATCTCCTCTGCAATGTGGCATAGTAACATGTTTCTATTGACATTTTGCCTTTTACATGAAATGATGCCTACCCTAGAGAACAAGCAATGGTGTATCCTGCCTCCTCTCTCACCTTGTTAAATCCTGTCTTGACTCTTTACCAAAGAAGAAATAGTTTCAGCAGAGCACTCTAGGACAGTAGCTGAGTGCGTTTATTTTTTTTCAGCAAATGTTCTTTTAGAGCAAAGTCACTGTTGAGAAATACTCTGAGCATTCTTCTCATGGGTCAAATCATGCTGCTAAATGCCATAGTGTTGAAATTGCCAACTGACAGTGCCCATATGAGTACCTGTTGGAAAAAAGTTTTCCAGCTTTTGGAAATGCTTGTCTCCTTTGCACATGTAGTCACATACACCAACACACATATGGGTGTAGAGATTGTAACTTTTTCTAGTTAACAAACCCCAAACACACAATGAATCTCTGACTGACATTGTTCTATCTGCCCATATGGGATACTTATTTTTTAAATTTTTTTTGTAAAGCCTTTTTTCTGTTCCTTTAACTGTCAAATCTTCAGAGTTTATAAGGTTGCCCAACAAGAAAAGTGTTACAAAACCTGATTAGTTTATCCTTCTTAAACCAGCTAAAGGGTCCTGCAGGAAGTGTCATGAAAGATCTCAACCCTAAAATGCAGACATCAGTAACAATCCAGTGAACATTGGGTGAACAAGCTCTGCAAGAAGAAAATGTTTGGAATAGAGATGAGAGTCTGACAGACAAAAGCAAAAGAAATCTATATAGAAAACGTTGCAAAGTCAGAGTGTGAGTAGGTGATGAGGAAAGGGCTGAGAGACACCTGGAAAAGAGTATTAACTCTTTCCAAGGAGTGGGGAATAATTGCTTAGGGTATGATCTGCTGGGCACTATTTTACTTTTTACACCTTAAACCAAAATAATTGTTTATCACATAGCTTTAACTTCTTTTCATAATTGCAACAACTATCAGACATCTGATTTTTTCCCCTAACTGCTCAGAACAAATAAATTAACAATTTTATTTTTGTTACACTTAAAATTATTTAGGAAGTGCAGCAATCTAGGTCTTGATAGTAAAAATCAATATACCAAAAATTAGTGTGATCCTTTTTGACCCCCAGCCAAACCATGAACTCATCTAGAGCTAGTCTTTTTATTTAGTAATTTATATTAAAATACTGACAGTTCATAATGCCTAAAAAAAAAAAAATAAAATAGAAGGATTAATATATCATTGATATTTGACATCACTTGGGCTCTGATTTGCCAGATCTTTTTGTGGATGAGAAATAACTACAAGTTAGGCACATTCAACAGGACCTTGCCTAATAGTTAATGGAGATCTAAAATAAAATTTCACCTCCTTCAGAAATTAGGTGAATATAAAATTTGAGAGGATGGTTAATCTCAATGCAGGAGTGGAAAAAGAGGGGTAACTAGAGCAGTACACTGAGGATCAGGAAAATACTTGGAAAATCAGGAAAACACAGTGTCTTCTGCTGTTGTGTTTTCCTCTCAGCATGTAAGCAAACAGAACCTGTATCTACATCTGGTGGTGCCCGAATACACCCTCTATGACATCAGCTCTCTGGCAGTCAGGTAATCATTCAGGAATTTTTTTTTAGTAGTTGAGTAGCCTAAAAATGCCTTATGGCTGTTCATTACAATTCCACAGAAAGGAGATGTGAAAAATAAAAGACAGCCAAGGAAAAATACATTAAAGGAACTGCAAGGCAGTAAAGGCCTCTGTAAAATTGCATGGCTTAGGTGTGCCTCAAATCTGGGCACTCATTTAAAAGTTCCTCAGAATTTTTTACATTTTTGCCTGGGTACATAGTTTAGGATGTGGTGTTCAATGAATTGTCTATATACTTCTGTAAGAAGAAAGTTTATTCATGCATCATATTGGTGAGTCTTGCATGTCCCCATAATCTAAGATTTACTCAGCTCTCCAAACTTTTAAAATTAATTTTATGCCTGACTACCCACCTATTTACCTATGTAGAATGAATGATACATGATTTTGTTTATTGTGGAAAGTCACTGTAGGATTCATATTAATTTCAAAAGATTACAAGTAGCAGAAACTCATTATTAGTGAAGTAGAAGTCCTTGTAAGGCAAAAATTCACTTGTGCAGTGTCCTTGAAAACTCCCATTTTGTGTGGGTTAATAGGAACCATAACCTTGAAATCATATGCATTTTCCCATTTGAAAAGGGTATTTCTAACACCTTTTTACTCTTTTATTACTGAGATAGCATTCAATGTTGAAACTAATGACACAGTCTGTAATTTTTCTTGTTGTTGTTTTGTTCTTTATATGTGGCATGTGGTTTGAGTTTTAAAGCTTATTTCCTTTTGCTCTAATGAGCTTCTGAAATTGATTAAATAGAAGAAAGACGGGTTAAACCAGTGACATTTTATCAGAGGAAACACTATCAAATCTAGTGCATGAAAAGCTTTCTGTAAGATTTCTTGCAATAAATACTTTCTTACGACTGGAGTAATAATTAGAAACTTAAGGCATTAAACGTTTGTCATACAAAATGCAAGCAATAATCAGAAAAAAATGTTTGTATGTGCTATACTTAGTTATCTTTTTTACATCTGGCATTCCATTCTAGCTGCCTGCTCTTTTTTTAATGCTGAATTTAATGACCCTTCTTCATGCAAGGGGAAATACTACTTAAAGTAAGCTCTCAAGCTATAGTTTTGAAGAACCTTTGGAGAGAAATGGATTAATCTTAGTCAGGATACTTTAGCATTAGGTTCAGGATTAGGTCCACAGATTAAATTTATTTTACAATTGATTCACATGTTATGGAGATGGAGATAATGAGGGGTGAATAGTAAGAGTCTGAGTGAATCACCTCTCACCCTGCTGTCTGTGCCATGCACATCTTGGTAGGTAAACAGTAGTTACTGGAGTTGAATGGGAAATTACCAAAATTATGGATAACGTACATTTACCACTTTTTGTTTTGTACAGAGACCTTGATCATCACCAGAGGCACTTCACATGGCCCTGTCAGAGGGTGGCTCAGTGGAAGAGCTCCAGATAGGCTGCAGAAGTGAAAGTCAGTGCAATGGCATTGACCAGGACAACAAGCCATCCTCTTAACCTCTGTCTGCTCCCTGGGTATTTTGAACTTACATTTCTGTCCTAGAGTTATGCCTATTGAGTGATTTTTGTTCTTTTTGAAGCTTATAGTAAAGCTATTATGCCCTAACACAGAGATGATAAAATAGGAAGAAATGTAGGCAGTAAGTGAACTAGATAAACAAGCATCTGACATATAAAACATTATTCCCAGCCCTCCCTTCATCACCATTAAAGTGAATATCTTGGAATAAAAATGTGAGCTTCCAAGACCTTGTTCACAGCAGCCTCTTTGGTATCTCTCAGTGGAATGTGTAGCTGAGTATCATCTCTATGGGTTGGAAACTCTGGGGCAAGGTGCACAGCTGCACTGTCCTTGAGCTTGCTGGAGACCACCATGCTCTGGTTTGGAGACTGGTGGTAATGTTCATCTCATTTATCTTTGCCATCTAATAGACAGACATTGGGTTTAAGAGGTCATTTGGAAGTTTTCGGTGGGGAAAGACAGATACCTCCTGTGGAAGTTTCACCCTATTCCAAGAGAGCTGTCTAAAAGACAAGACCTAAATTGAAGCCACAGGTCAATTTCTCTCTAATCCATGTGCAGAATACATTTCAATATTCTATATTTTGCTTCACATGCCAGAAATTAAGTAAAATTAATCTCACCTTTGCTGATAAATTAATCTTTATTTTTAGTGCTTCAAATAATATTTCTAAAGTTTTAAATTAGAATAAGCACATTTAAATTTTCACTGTTTCATGTCGTATGTAATTTATACACAGCAATGCATCTTTTACAATTTTTTCTCTTAAATTATCCTATAATGATAAATATTTTTTTTGCATAACTACAGCAAGTTGCATAAAATGAAAAGTATGGCAAGCAAATCACTTATGTGAGTTAAAATAATAATAAAAAAAAACAACAAAAGAAGCACAAGCTCTTCCACAATGCCAAGGTAGAGTGTTTGCCAAGGACATGGATATTGAGGTGTATTGCTTTCATGTGATTTTATCCTCATTATATGTGTTTGGTCATTGATACTGGATCTGCCATTAGATGTTATTATATAGGAACACAGAAAAAATTATCTGAAATAAAAGAGACACAGGCCACTGCAGAGGTGGAATGCCCAGTCCCCCACCTGCAACCCAGATTTTCCTTTTTTTAATCAAAGATATTAATATAATCTCTAAACTTGTATGCTGTCTAAAAATAAACTTGAAACTTTTTTATAAAAATAAATCCCTTAGCACTAAATGTAATAAAGTAAATCTTATTTCTCGAGTTTTGTTTCTAACTTCCTTGAGGAGGAAAGTTTGTGGCATATTGTTGTTTCTTTAATTTAAAATCATCTCAACATGAAATAATTAATAAATCTCTTGCCATTTCCATATGTCAAACACAAAATTATATGACTGTAACCAAAAAAATACACAGCACTTAGCTGAATTCTCTCCTTCTCAGAAAGATGTAGTAATATCCCACTCTAGGGTTTATCTACAACTTGAATGAGACACTTGTTCTTCATCAACATTTCTCTGTGAACTAAGACATGCATAAATATATTGGCAGACACATGTCAGTAATGAAACCTGTGTGCTGCTGTTAACAAACCTGTCCTTATGCATTAAATTGTGGATTTTATTATCCACATTATTTTCAAAGTATAATTCTTTCCATTGCAAAATTAATTCTTTTAGCAGGCTATAGAAAGAAAAAATTAATCACCTTGAGGGGAAAATTACCTCTAGGAAAGATGAAAATGATGAAGAAAAAATCAACCTTAAACCAATGGTGACTTGACAAAATTATATCAAGTGTCTGTTTGTTGGTAGTTGGATGAGTCATTGTAATCATAGATGATATGCTTTAGATGTGCTCCAAACACAATCATAAAAACCATTTGCAGAAAAATGTTGAAGAGTAAATAAATCTAAAGTTAATTAGTAGGAGACTTGAAACAAACTGACTACATTTTATTTTAAGCTTTGGTTAGAGAACAATTTAGAAATAATGAAAAGCAATCATTCATTTATGCAATGTGTCAGAAGTCTGGACAGCGTATAGATGTAAAATATATTTGAAATCCAGGTAGAAGAAAGGGTTAAATTATACAGAAAATTCAATAATAGCTAAGGATTATTAGGATTCTGGCAAGGCTGAAAACCCTGAAGATTATACAAGAAATTAAAATCCATATTTTAAGTATTGGGGGAAAATAGAGGAAAGTTTGTAGGTACTTTGTTTAATGACTGCTGTTGAAGGAGTTTATTTACCTTCCTCTGAGGCAACAGTTTATGTCACTGTCATCTGAAGAATGAATCAGGGTAACCAAGATAAACTATTGGTCAACAAGAAGTGAATATCTTCTCTTTCTGAGAAGGACTGTAAGGGTTTACCACAGCTGGAGCAGCTGTAGTGCATTTCTAGCCTGTGGCTCAAGCTGTGCTTTTGTGAATAAGAGCAAACCCTTTGTGGTTTGTGATGACACCCATGGACTCAGCAACAACTGAGGGTTAAATGTTGGCCTGGACATGCTTAGGTCAGTCTATGGGATAGCATTTACTGCCTCTAGTGCAGTTCTGATATCACATGTGGTGTTAATTGCGTACACCGGCTAGCATGAATGCACATATCCAAAACAGCCTTGTACAATTGCTATCTCAACAGTCAAAAAGCTGTAAAATTTCATGGCTGTATTATTTTATCTATCAAAATAAAATTCCCTCCAGATAGATCATAGAGGTTTGTCCACCCTTCCCTCTCCCTCCTACTTGTAAGAGAAGACAAATTGCCCAAATATCTCCTGATCACATTCCACATACTTCTGTCAGCAGGAAAAGTAGAATTTAACAGAGAGCCTGGATACCCAGGGTGGTCAACCTTGCCATTTCCAGGATTCAGGGATGATGGAAAAGAACTCCCTGCTTGTCCTCTGGAGTGACCTTCCATCTGAGCTGTCAGGTTATCACAGATCCATCTGTAAACAAAGGATAGCAGGTTCCCTGGGCAGTGTCAGGATCACACTCAGTGTGACGCTGTGTTTGGATGTTCAAAGAATCCCCCTCTCCTTGCTTTCTTTTCCAGGCTTAATAAAGGAACTGCTAAAACCTATGTAGCCTGATAAGATGACAAGACAGTCTTTTAGTGTTATTGATTGTATACAAGAGTTGGAATGATGAATTATTTCCTATAATGTGTCCTGAGTGGGTTTCATCTTTTTGAGAGATGTTCTTGAAATTCCTCATATGAATTCAGTTCTTAAACTTCCTGCTGGAAAGAAAAGGGTCTTCATTAGGCCAAGGGGCTGGGGTAAGACAAATATCTTCTACCTGATAAGAGAACAGAGAGAGAACTTTCAGAATGTACCATCTGAGAGGAGTAAAGATGTATAGCATATAAAATAAACTCTGGAATGCTATCCTGAGAATGCTGTCAAAATGAACCAGAGGGCCAAACTGTATGTCCCAAAGGCATTCCACATCTAGTAAACTTCAACCTTTCACCACCTTCCTTTATGTGTGGTGGCACGGCTAATTGGTTGTGGATTTTTTCCTCATTGCTGTGAAAAAGAGTTTTATTACTCAGCCAAAGAAGTTCCTCTAGCAAGCCACAAGTATTAGAAGAAGTCATATGCTATTCCCATTCTGTGACTCTGTGTGACCCTGTATGCAGTCATGTGTAATACACAGGACATTATGTGTGTTAGCTGATGAAAGCTGCCTTTCCTATGCCTGTTCCTGTATTTGTCATATTCAGTCCTGGCTAAATGGCTTAGAACCTTAAAGTTCCTTATGAACATACTATCTTCTGTACTTATTCTGTGTGATATAAACTAAGTTTAAGCCTAGAATACAAACTTCAGGTTTTGCAACAAAACATTTGAGAATGGGATCCAAAGAGAATGTCACTTTTACGTATTCATTTCCTATGCTTCAACCATCACCCAAAGATTGCTTCTAGTTTGGGTGTTGTGAAGAGCACCAGATAGCAATGGATGACCTTGCAGAGATGCAAATAATTCCACAAACTACAAAAAATTCTACAATTCAAGTTTAAAGAAATATAAGACTTGGGACTTGGAACAGTGTTGTTGGCGTAGGTGATTTCTGTACAGGCATTGCAAAGGGAGAGGATTGTTTGTTTTCTTTTAAGGAAACTTATGCTCTTGCCATTACTATCTCACTCATTCTGAAACCAGTTTTGAACTTTCTAGTTTCTAGACTGAAAATCTCTGAGGGCCAGATATCCTGCAAACAAAAACAATTAAATGTTGTCACCTCCTTGGCTGTTGCTATGATTTTGGATTTTATAGAATATTTTTTATTATTACCTCTTTAAATAATTTTTATGGCAGCTTTTAGGAGGTTTGGAAGTCAACAGCAGAAGACACTGAGAAGCTATTGATATTACCAAAGAGCAGCAAGAAACCCAGGGAAGAGGGAAGGCTGCAGATGGGTCCATCTTGAGATGTCGCCGAAGCTTAGGCTCACTGAAGAGGTGTCAAAAACATATTTGTGAATACAGCCATAAAACATTTTTCTTTTGTTAGAAACAAGCATCAGTGCTGCAAATGTCAATTTTGCTGAGGGCTTCTTCTCTCCTCTATCAACAGGCTATTTTTCCTGACAAAGCAGCACAAGAAAGTCTTGGTGCAAATGTAGGACATCTTTACACAGATAGAAAGAAGCTCTCGATTATGTCCAAAGGTGTCTTTAGGAAATATTTTGGTGGGTTGTGCTCACTAACATATTTAGCATATAATATTTTTATATATTTGTAATTGATATATAATTATTGCTTATTCAAATTTCAGTGCATGATGAAAGCTTTATTTACATATTGTTCTGTTGCTCAGATGTCAAGGAGGTTATCTGGGACCTTCAGACACTTGATCAAAGTTAACTGATGAAAGCCTAGCCCTGTTGTCTAAACCTGTCACCTCTCCAACTTTACCACCGTGGTTGAGACTGCCAGCAATGCTTTGTCCATGCTGAGAGTTCTCCGTGCTTCCTTTGTCAAACTTGTTTTTGTTGACCCATGCAATGCAAGGCACCATCTCTCACTGCCAGGTCAGCCCAAGGCATTGTATACCAGGGAATATACCATGACAGAAGAAAATAAACACTGGGGGAGGAGGAAGTTCTGAGAGCTTTCGCAGCCCAGATGGGAGCCCAGACTCTTTGTACTCTGAGCACGAAACATGGGCAGTATGAGCAACAGGGATGTGAGCACTGAGCTGTGGGAAGGGCTGTATCCCATCCTTCCAGAAATCCTTTCTCATCCTATGCTACTCTTGTGATACAACTCAGACTAATGTAGCCATAGGCACAGTTCTGTCTGAAAAGGAGCTTGCCACAATTCATTATCAAAACATAATATGTTTGGTAATTTTTCTATTGTTTTTGTTTTTTATATTACTTTAACATTTCTTATCATCTTGAATTCTGTGTATTCATGTTTGTTCTCCACTTTATGAAAAAGAAAACTGTAAGACTTTTTGACTAACTGATTAAAAGAGTGAGATGCCCTACACCCTACAGCTTGTCTTTGACAAAATAAAACTAAAACCATAAAAAGCATGAGGTTTTTCAGGTATTAATCCTTGGTGGTACATGAAAGATCCAATATAATGCATGTCTGGAGCACTCAACTGAAAACTGCCTTTGGTCACTATGAACGTCATTTTAATGGAAAATTAAATCTCAAACACCTTTATAATCCTGCACACATTCTTCACATCTATTTTATCTCTCAAGGGAGGAGTCCAGTAATTGCAGTGGCACCAAGTTGAGAGGTGCAGTTGACACAACAGGAGAAAGAGATGATATCTGGGGAGAGCTGGAAAAGCTTGAGAATGTGAAGACATGTTAGGAGGAATCTCTTTACTCACAGGGTGGTGAGGCACTGGAACAGGCTGCCCAGAGAAGCTGTGGATTCCCTGTCTCTGGAAGTGTTTGTAGTTGGACGGGGCCTTGAGCAACCTGGTAAACTGGGTGGCATCTCTGTCCATGGTGGGAGAGTTGGAACTAAATGATTTTTGAGATCCCTTCTAACCAAAACCATTATATAATTCTATTACATGATTGCTGCTGTACAATTATTATATTACATTACAATTATTGTATTAAATAAATTGCAAGGATGATCCAAAGGAACAGTTAGAATTAATAAAAGTTTCAGGAAAATAAAAAAAGATATATTCTCTCCATCATCCTCTAGCACCTTCCTAGAGATTCATTCAGTGAAGTAAAATCAAAAAATATCATTACTATTCTTTAAACAAGTGTTTTGATTTACTGCGGTATATCTGTGCCAAGGGATATAATCATAATGCCCTGTAATATATAAATGTATATAAATATATATCATTTAATGAATGGACTTTCCTGCCCACTCCCATTTCTGTGTAGGATATACATGCCAGTTCCTGTGGTTGTGTCTGAATTCTCAGTAACTCACTCAGTAACACTGGCTCAAAATAACGAAACACATTTTTCAACAAGGGTCTTTAAAATTAATATAATAGAAGGCATGAGTATCACAATGAAAATATGCCAAATTTCAAACTCCTTTAAACCTGAAACTTATTGGGTTTGCCTTTGTTATTGAAGATGAATTCAAACAGATTATAAGGTGTTTTTCCATTTATATATTTTAAGGATGGAATATTACTGTAAAAGTAACCTAGCTGAGTTGTATTTACACTGGAATGAAAGCACAATAAGGTTTATATCAGCCACAGAACTGTACACCTCTTACCTCTCAAGAAATTTAAAGTACCTTTGTAAATAAGAAAAATTTCTTTGGACCTTTTCTTTTTTAATCCAGACATGTGCCAGTTTGTTTTTCACCAGATGTTTCACAATTTAGGTGAACAGATCATCAGAAGCTTACATCACTATCAAAATATTACATGGGCAAATTAGTGAGGTATAGACAAAACAATTTTTAATAACAGTTAAAAAACAATTCTGTATTCATTTACCTGCCAACACATAGAGGTCACACCAGACACTCCACCAAGTCCTCAAGCACTGTACTGAGGTGTATTTTGAATGTGGATAAGTGGTTTCTTTACACACAGAGTAGCTAAGTTTCCAAGAGCAATGCACTTATTTCCAATGATTTTTTTGCATGAGTAAAGAATGAAAATATTAAACATTTATCTATGTGATCTGAATTGAATTCATGTGCAAAATAGAATTTTTATAATAATGCATACCTTTTTTTTCTCCTTGTCAGAAGCTATTTCACTTAGCTCCAAACAATATCACATTTGAGTAAAGGATTTTTGTAAACATTGTCAGATCACCCAATGGGAATCATATTAGCTTAAAATTGGAAATCCTTCTTCATTTGTGAAAAAACTGCCATTTTATGGGTAAATGTTAAAACAATACCCATTTAATTCTTGTTTCTGAGAGAAGAATGGTATTTTTAAGAGTAGAAAAGTTGAGGAGAGTCATGGTTTTGATAAGATCTGTATTCAGGACCTAAACTATTAAAAAGTGTTTTTGGAATCAGGCTAAGTGACTCATCTTCAGAGCGTGGAAGTGGAGGTACTGAGTCAGCTGTTGGCTGGGAGTGCTGTTGTTGACCAGAAAGAGCCAGACAGGATTCCTCCCTTTAATGCCAAATCCAAAGCATTTAGACACAGCCTGAGCGACACCCCACACACAATGGAGCAGCTTCAGAGACAAACTCACATTTCGAGCTGTGCACAAAAAACACAGTTAACCCTGAAAATGATCAGAGGAAGAAGAGTAGATATGGGAGTGCAAGGAAATGGAAAGAGGTGGATGTTATTGCCCTTGCTCAAAGTGTTGGAGGAGAGTCACAACTCATATGGAGGAGTAAGCCTGAGCAACAAGGGTGGCATCCTGTGCAGTGATGATATATTTGTGTATAAATAAGACAGCACCCATATGTCCCAGAACCTCACTTTGGATACTGATCCCTGTTGTGAGCTGTGCAAGGCATGTCTTTGTCACTTGTGACAAAGGGGAGCTGAGAAAATAAACCAGTGCATGGAAAGCACTGAGACATGTTTGGTCCCTGAGAGGATTTAAGAAACTGTCTATCAGAGAGGAATACTCACATTCACACGTAGCTTTCTGACTTCATCGGGCACAGCTGATTTCTTCTGGCTGCATTCCATCATCTTTGAACTTACTCTGTCTCCTGTCATCCATCTTTACCACAAGTTGTTATTTGCCATGTTCAGTGTCAAGTACTGAGCTAGTAGCCAGTGCCTTCCAGCCCATCAGTGAAGCTCCTAGTAGGTGTTACAACAGAAACTAACACATCAAATGTGTTACTAGCTTCCCATCACATAACATTTCTCTGCTAAAAGGAAATCAATATGAAATGGCTTAATCAACAAACTTGAAACTTTATGTTACATAATGTTTCATTGATAGTTTTCAACTAAAAGTTTGGACTTCATGCTTATGTTTGCAGCTTCAGCCAGAAGCAGGTTAGTTTCCTTCAGTGAAGGAAAGGAAGATTTGGAGCATAATTTAAACAAAAGCTTCATTCAACTAGTCTGCTTTTATTTCCAAGGGCATTAATAATCCTTCTTCTATCTCTTGCAGTATTACTGAAAACATTGATGAATCAACATTTGGGTGGTACATTCAATAGCTGTTGATAGCTGGTGGGAAATACAACATACCATAGTTCAACATGTGCAGAAAAGTTATAAGACTGGAAGACAGCAAAATAATCAGATTCTTGGTATTACCTCTGCATCTTGCATGTTCTGACTCTTTTATTCTGGTGATAATAATCTTTATTTGAATGAGACACCAGAAAGTGATTGTCTGATTTACATACTCTTCTGCTTTGTGCAATTTTATGATATCAAGGGCTTCTCAGAAATGAATATTTTGATCAATGAGCCAACTCAACCTCTCCCAGGTTCCTCATTTTAGTCTGTAGAACAAAAATACATCCAATACCAAAACTATGTATGGAAAAATATATTCCCCTATATATTTTCCCTAAAATAATAATAAAAATATAATAAAAATGCACAGAATATACTCACAAAAATTATTGTTTGTATTAGTTATACACAGTTTCTGACGTTATGGGGCTGGAACCTCTACTTTCAAAATCTGATGAATGATTAAGTCATCCATGTGCAGCCTAGACCTTTCAGAGATATGTCAGACAAAGCACAGTTGAAGAATATAAGAAGAAAATGTAGGAAATAGAAAATTTGAAAAATATAAGTGTTATTCATATTCCCAAAAGAAGTGGAAAACCTTTGTGCCTGCACAATCAGAAAAATGTCCCCATTACCTTTAAATTTGTTTTGTCAAGAAAAATGCATTCACCTTTTGATCACAAGAATTTGTATATTTTATGTATGGAATTCTTAGAACCAATACACCAAATAGTTGCATTCACAAGTCGTACACATCCATTCCAGGCAAAATCCAAAACAAAAAGCAGGATCAGGCAAGAACAAACAATTTGCTTTGGAAACAGTGACCATGAGTTGCCTGAACATTTTTGCATTTTTCTTTCCTGGAGATCAATCAGGTGAATGACCCAACAAGTTAGAACACAGGCATGGCTACGTACCAAGGGCTAGAACAGCCTTGAGAAAAAGCAGCATTTTCTACAGGAACAAGGTAATAGAATAACTGTGTTTCATTGAGTGTTGATAGTAATATGCTTCTAGAAGTCACTGAGATGCTTTGAAAATTGTGTCTTAAGATCCTGAGTCAGTCATTGTAATCCTGTCAGAGTTTTAGAAGAAATGAAAATCATCCCTGCCCTAAAAACAGGTCAGATTTCAACATGATGTTTCTTCTTGCACATTCTTCAGGCTTACACTGACTTTTTGGAGTGTGTTGGTATTTTTATTGGTGCCTTTGGGTTACCCTCTTGGTGACTTTTATCAGTGCATCAAACAATTCCCATATTTGGTTTTGCCATCTGTAAAATGAGAGAAATAGCTGTTTTTCTATGTAATCATTTTACTTCTAGTGTGGGGGATCAAGAAACAGCTATTTAACAGCAGCTGATTACTGTTTAAATTAATGAAACTATAAGGTGCCCAGATACCTGAAAACAAAACAGATTTTTCCTTAAGCATTGATTCTGCATACAAATTTTTGTAGCTGCTCAAGCAGCATGCAGCCATTTCTCAGGCTCAAGGCTGTCTCCCAGGATTTCTTAATCCTCATTACTAGTATAGAACTCCTGCTCAAATTGGAAAAGAGATAAATCAGATCAATATTTCTTCCTTTTTTTCTGTGCTATTTATTCTGAGTTCTCCCCAGTATCATATCTTGCAAAAAACTCAGCAGAAACTTTCTCGCACTGGAAATGGAATGCCAAAATATAATGCAAATGTGGCAAGAACAGGTCTTTGTTAGACATATTTACCCTTCTAAAACATTAATTCTGATGTACAGTTTTGCCAGTCCCCAGTTCTGGAATGTTTACTGACAAGTTGCCCAGTTCCTGTAGCAATTTATTTCAAATTTATGACTGTGACATATTTCCAATGTGCATAATAATCATGGCTCACATCTTTTCCTCTCCTCCCTGCAAATTTTTTGGAGTGGATGCCCTAATTGGCTTCTGCTGATTTATGTGCTACTTTGTTCTTTATCTGCTTGCACCTCACCAGTAGGTCTTGCTATCATTTTTAGGGTTCACAGGACCCTGTCAGCACTTAGCAGTCAAAGGTCAACCAACTTCACAACATATGGTCAAATAGGTTGAAGAATCTTGCCTAGTATTAACCCCCAGTACCTCAAATGAAGAAAAATGGTGCTGGCATCAGCAGCAAAGCAGCATTAGCAAACAGCAGGGTATTTCTGTGCACTGGCAACACAGTTATTGAGGCATGGCCAACCTTGATAATCCCGATTCTAGTAGTGGACAGTGAAACTTGTGTTCCCCATCGTCACTGATTTATGTTTTGCTTTGTTCTTTATCTGTTTGGAAGTATCCAGGAGAGCCATACACATGTTGCTATCTTTCTTTCATCTTTCAAGCTGTCTGTGACCTGTTCATCTTCCCATGATGTTCCCTCTCTGCCCTGGAAGCCCTTCAGCATGTGCTTCCTACACTCATTTGCAAGTTTGCAGAACCCTGGCAATACTTTACACCTAAGCAGCAACAAACTCGCCTGAAAAAAAGTAAAAATAAATCCACCTGAATTCCCCTAGTGAGTACTCTTATTTTTGTGTAGCAGACCTACACAGAGGTGACAAATGCTTGGGTGCATTGAAGACAATAACTCCATCAGGGATGTAATTTTCAAGTATTTGTTACTGTTCTTTTCCAAAGTTTCATGGCTTCTCCCAACAGATGAAAAAATTATTTCAAATGTAAAATAATTTATGTGGAAGTATAGATACTATGTTATACAAAGCCTTGTTTCCTTTCATTCAGATCACTGAAAAAATTTGGAAGATTTTATGTAAGTACATATCTGTAAATTTTTAGTTTTTACTCTTGCCTTTCTCATTATGTGTCTTTAAATCTGGAAAAACTTGGAAAGGGTGGATCAACGGAAAAAAGTGGGAAATAATGAAAAGATTACTACATATTCATCTATATAATGAAGTGAGTTTAGATTAGTTTAAATTAGTGGGTTCATTTAGTACATTAAAAGTATAATTAAAAAATAGATCACAGAAAAAAAGTCAGGCATTTTCAATGAAAAGTGCATTTTGCTAGAAACATTTAATACAGTCCATATCAAAAAGCCTAGGCTTCATTCAGCTGTCCAGAGAAAGCTTTAATAATCACTATTGACCAAGGGTCTTGTCTTCCATGTGTAGACACTTTTAACCAGAAGCCTGAAGAACTGCTCTGAGGGAGGGAAAGGCTGAGTGGGCTGAACAGAGACCAGCCTGGTGACAGCTGACAGGCAGCTTTGAACTGTTCCCTGAAATCAATAATCTGTGATAAGTGACAGTCTGTGAACTCGGTGTCAGCTCTGTGTGGCTGCAGCACTGCTGGGAGCTGAGGGCTGTCCACGTAGACATCCTGCAGTGATATTCCAGAGGACAGGTCACTAGGCCAGGATAATCCACCACGAACAGGGAATGGGATTTTTCATAGAGGAAAGAGAAATATTTGAAGAATTTTCCAACACTATAATTACTTGACAATTCAAGACTAAATGAGGCAAAGTAGGTAGCTTTAGCTGCTCTTTCTGACACTGCTTAAAAATTACAGAATGAAAATCTCAGTCAAGTAATTCACAACTATAAAATCATACTTGATCCTTTAAAATGTCCTAATTTCCAGAATGAAACACTTTGCTCTGAATGACTTATTTATTCTGTGCTGCCTCATGACACACTAGACTACAATGACCTGTCTTGTAATTTCTGTTTTGATTGTGTTCCCAGTCCTTCCCCACACTCTTGCATTTGTGTGCTCACTAACATGTGAGCAGTACTTGATTCCTAAGGCTTTGGAATATTAAGGATATGCAAAAATGTAGTGAATCTGTCTCTTTAGATTTGCATGCATGGGTTGAGTAGGCCAATAAGCCAATAAGTCATTCTTTTAAACTCCCACAGTGTGGGAAATTCATTGGTGACAAACGTCAGCATGATATTCGAGACACATTCAGACTCTGTTATGAAACTCCCGTTCCTCTAAGGACTGGTTGAGACTTCTTAGCATTGCTAATGCTCTGTAGCCTTCACTCTCTGCCCAGTCATTCCCTGTGTGAATATCGGTAGCTGCTGTCTTTTCTTACATAAAATTAAATACAGTCACTACAAAATAAAAGCATTGCCAGTCAGTCTGGCACAGCACAGTTTATCTGTAAGACACAGCAGCCGGTATTTATAATAATTTAGTCTGAGATGCCCTTCACCTTTCGGTGCATTTGTACACCCTTACTTGCATGACATTTTCCATGAACCAACTGGGTAATTTTGCCAGTGGGACAGGGAATAGCTATGTACATAGAAGGAATTCTGGGCACTTACTTCAGCTACTTCAGATGGAGTAAACCCTTTAGTTTGACACTGCTATAAATGGTCTTGATTTCAGCAGCAAATGCTAAGCAGCTACTCAAGCAGTGTCATAAGTATTTTATATAGATTTAGACAATACTTGAATTATCTGTGCTCACTTCTTCCCACCTGAATGAGCAACTCAGGCTTAAATTTTAACATTCAATAGCTGTCTTAGACCTATAAATCTTGTCCTTATTGCAACATATGTTTATATTTCCTTTGTCCAACAGGTCAAAATTTCAGCTGGGGAATTTTCCTCATGTAACTGTGAATCTTGTCATGACTTGTTGCAGTCAATAACCACATAAAATGATGCAACCCAAACAATGACAGGACCAAAAGCAAGCATGAAATATATTACACTGCAACTTAGGAGAACACATAGAATCTGTTCAGTGAGGCAGGTCAATAATACTACACTGATGGTAAATATATGGAATCTTCATTATATAAAACATTATTAGTATCCCATAGAACATAATTTTAATTACATTTAAAATACAATCTTAAAGCAGGGAATATATGTATAATATTAATATGGTTCATTAATATTAATGCATATTCAGAGCTTGTTGCAGTGATTTGTTTATATATAAAACTTTACTTTGCAGTGAAATCATAAAATGTCACTTGATATTCAAGTAAAACTACTTTCTGCACCCTAAATCTACTAAACAAGGATCAAAGCCATACCACATGCTTTTTATAGCCAGCCATGTAGGATGAAGACTCAGTACTTAAACTGATATCTTGCAAACAATGTGTATAGCAGATTTGTTTGCATAACAGAATTGTTAAACAATTCTCAACTTTGAGTGAATTTACATGAATCAATCTGTTCATAAACAAGATTGTAGCCCTTAGATAATTTTTTTGTTCTCAGACTGACCTCCTCCCTCTACACTGTTTATGCAGCTATGCCATTATACAACTATGTCATTAATTGGTGGCCAAGCACACATATGGTGTGCTTGGGTATTTGTTTCATTCTCTGAAAAACTGAGGTAATTTTTGCTTGAACACTGTCAAAAATAATAATTAAAAACTAATATGAGAATTTTCCAAAAAGTGGGAGGCAGAATCATTAAACCCAACATTCTGTATCTAGACAGGATGGCAATGCTCAGTAAAAAGCCCTGCAGGTGCCTTTTGAACTGCAATCCTTAACCCCTCAGAGGCTCTGAAATTAACAATGACCCAAGACATGAAATCACATGTGATTCAGGGTCCCATGCAATGCAGCTTAGAGGGCAGTTAAATGTTTGTGTGTGCCACATGCATTTTCTGCTCTCTATTTCTAGCAAGGGAGAAGTGGCAAATGACTATTTTAAATGGCACTGAAATTAAATTACATGAATCATTAAAAAGTGGACAACTATCATTCCTGAAACAAGTCTGTCTGTTTCTGGATGCTTTATCTGTATTCCTTGCTACAGAACCATAAGACAGCTCCTACTTACTGTCAATACTTGTAGAGAAATACTTCTATGACATTGTGGCTTAGTCTAGTTTTGTGATTTTCAGCATCCTAAGGCTAGTGGTGGCCACATACTCTTTTTTTTATTGTTCTACAATTTTTAGCTGCAGATTATTTTGGTCAGATGCACAGATCAAATTTTCTTATAGATAAAAAAGAAAAATTAAAATTAAATTATTCACTTCTATTTATTCAATTATAGAAAGCTACGAAAGCTCTTGCCAAATAGATTTATCAGAAAAGTGTAACAGCATGTTTAATCAGAATGTCCTAGCTTCCAAGAAAAAGCTCCCCTGGATCCAACATGCAAAATATGTAGCATGTTAGACACTGATATTTTAAAACACCATTTATTTCAAAGTCAAAAGAAGTGCCCAGCTACAAGTTTTTTATGTGAATAAAAACCCTAGAAAATTACTGACCCTGTGAAAGCTTCTGTTGCCATTCAGAACAGCAGTGGGACACGTGGTGTGGTGCACAGCACCCACTTCAGCCACGGCAGCTTCATCTGCTGCAAAGCTGCTGTCAGCCCCTTGACGTCAGATCAGGAGTTTTGTGGTTCATTTTGCCAAAAGAAATGTCAGCTGTTTGCTGAAGCAGGGAAGTTGATAAAATTTATTTTGGTGGCGTTAACAGTGAGACTGTAAGTGAGCATAACTTCAGCGTTGTGCATTTTTGCAAAACGTGGCTTTGATCCACAATAGGACAATCAAGACTGAACTGGAGTATGATTTGACATGTACACAAGGACAAAACAGATGCCTAACAGCTTACATATGGTGCAGAATTCTTTCAAGAAAATCAGAGCGTGGATGTTGTTGCAACTTTTCAGATTTAGAAAGCGAATGTTTTAAATCAATTAGGGAAAAAAACCCACTTTCAGAATATTTTGTGACTGAGATTTAATTTTCCACTTCAAAAAGAAGACAAATGAAATAGGCATTTGTTCATTTAATAGCTTCATAGCTGGTGCTTTGAGAAGGAGGGAACTAAAACTGATAAATTCGATAGTTTATTCTCATATTTTCTCCCCTATAATAAAAGGTACTTACATGATCCTATAGCTGCCACACCTGAAAATGGAACATTTCAGTAATAAATTTATTTTTAGAAAATCTCACAGCATTAAGTTGTCCTACCTCTATTTGATAGCTGGAGGACACTGCATAATGTAAGTTTAAGAGCTAACTTTCAGCCAAATAATGCTGCCCACAAATGGAACCGGAACTGAACATAAATTTCTCTTGCCACAAGAAATTCATGTGTTCATGCCACAAGGCCAAATCCTCTCAAGTTCTTAACCTTCATATTCCTTATTCTTCAGCATTTTATGGACTTGCAAAGATGCCTGCTGAGCTCCATTGTGTAATTTTACCTGGTGTCTATCAGGGATACCCCCTGATCTCAGATTTATTGCAGCTGTGTCTCCTCTCCTACGGGGTAACTGCTGTGGTCTCCCACAGTAGGGTCATCTCCCACACCTACACAGCCCATCCTATATGTATTGCTTTTTGCATGACCCAAAAGTAATTTTGTTCAAGGTCCAGCCTTGGCCACAGGCATCATTTGAGTCCCATGCAGTATCAATCTTCTTACAGAAACAGATATTTTGTTTTGTCATTTTCTTTTTTTTGGGAGAAATTAATTTCAAAGCTGTGTACAAACTGGTGGTAGTAAGGTGATTGGCCATGTTGCCTCCTGAAAACCACAATGTAAAGACCCTCAGATAGAAGAGAGCCCATGTGAAGTTAAAATAAACTTGTAAAAAAGGCACACATTGAGATTGAGTATTTGAGAGGAAGAAATCAGAAATTATAACAGTAGATGAATAATGGCTTTACTAACAGAAAACAGATTTGTTAGGCCTGATTTCAGTTTGGCATTATTGAGCCACTGTTATTAGGAATAATCCCTTTTCCTAAACAACCTTTACACTACACCAGCTAACAAATCACTTACTCGTCAATACTGAAAACACTCTTTCCTTAGAAGTAATGTGATTTGCATACATACATCTTACACACGTCTTTGTTTGTTTGACTAAATATCTATGGCCTGAGGATTCCAACATATGATTTATCTCTTCACTGATCACTGATTTATTATAATGTAAAGATGTCTATAGTGCCATTAATGCAAGACAATCCTGGCAAACCTCCTTCTGGACATATCAGAGTAACCAAGGTTGTATCTATTATTACAGCCATGTGAGCAGCTTTTCTCAAGGCACACTTCACACCTCCCAGCAAACTACAAGGAGAAGTTAATTTATGACATATTTAGAAAATTACCTCAGTTCATCAGAAGATGTTCACTGACTTACATGTGGGATTTGGGTGTTTATTTATAAGTTAGAAGATTTTTCATAAACATAGCTTAATATCTTAATATGCTGTGCTATAGTTCCCAGAATATGTGAAACTATGAATGAGATGGAGACAGGAACTGGGCAAGCTAGGCAACATCTTTAGTTTAGATGTATAATCCAGTTAAAATCAGTGAATCATTTTTTAAGTAACAGCTATTGATACTATGCATTATTTATTACTGACCCCTTTGAAATAATATCTCCAGAGTTTTATGCCATGTTAAATTATTTCACTTTTTCAGAATCATCTAATAAGACATTAAAGATATCTGGCTAGAAGCAAGGGCAAGGAAAAGAGAACAGAACATATTTTATATGTTTTATGCAAAAACCAAGGCTCATTTTCTTTTCAATGCTTATCAGAAGCACAAAGTACATCTAGTTTCCCTGCATTTGATCATAATTTAGCCCTTACAGACTATTTGCCTTATAAATGCATGTCTCTACAAATCCTTGTGGGAAAAGTCCTTATTCTTTCCATCTGCAGGCAAACTTTCTGCCATTTATATTAAGTTATTCCCCTCAGGAAATTTTGTGCTACACAATCCATGTGAACTTAAGCCAGTGTAAAGTAAGGGAACATAACAATAGCACCTTTGCTTTCAGTGAAAAGTAAAATCCTCAGATTACTTTCCACAGTATACTGATGTATTTACCTGTTGTCTTTCTAGTTCATTTTTACTAACAATTGCTCAACTATCAGGCTGCACCACTGCATCTGTTCACTTGCATTTAATTTTAACAAAATGTTCTTTATTTCTCTAAATGCTTTAATTTGAAGTCTGTTGTTTAAATTAATAGACTTTAAGATCAGCAGTCACTGGAACCTTTACTAATAAGGTATTCTAGTCAAGTGAGAAATTTAACACATTTCTTAGTAAATATCCTAATAATTCATTTTTCTCATGGTTTAAAGGCTTATTGCCTGTCTTGTCAGGTTTTATCAGACTTTCCTAGTTCTGTATAGTGTTCTTGTCACCATTGCCTTTAGTTGCCATTTCCTCTCTTTCAGTCTTATAACACAGGTAGATATTGAATTAATCTGTCAGGTATATGTCACAAGGTGTGACCTACCACCTGTGGGCTTCCACACATATTCATGAATTTGTGCACATAAATACATACATGTATGCAGGGAAACCTCCACGGGTATATTCAAAGTGCCACTGAAGGGAAGAGATCAACCTTATGTCAGCAGATCCAGGAGTAAAAGGCCAAAGCATTGCCTCCAGGACTAAAAATTTACTAGGTGAGAAGATGATGAAAACAAGTACCTCAATGATTGCAAATTGTATGACTACATGAATATCACATTTTTGCATTATATAGACATGGAATACTGTATATTCCCAAGCATCTCCTGGGTTTTTTTGGTGCTGACACATAGTCTATTAGCATTGGTTTCACACTGTTGAAATTTTAGTCTTGTTTTGTTGTTCTGGAGAGGCCATGAAGAAAGCTTAATAATGCAGAAAATGTAGAACATATTGTCCTAAAATCTCCCTCATTATTAAAACTACAGAAAGAAGTATAGGAAATCAGAGGCTGAAAACACAGCTGAAAGAACTGGGAGTTGAATTCAACCACCAGTGAATTGCACTCCCACACACGTACAGCCCCAGACAATAGGCTGATTCAAGACAATGAATGCAGAAGAAAAAAGTCACTATTCTCCCTTTTCGCTTTGCAATGCTAATTCTTTTCCTCAAATTGAATGCCTTAGAAACAGATCCAGTGTTTAAATCCTTTTTTTCATGGTTGATAGCATGAAATATGGTATGATATCACTTTGATTCCATCTTGACTCTGAACAGAAACTTTTTCCTAAGAAATGTGGACATGCTGAATTGGTGTCCTGGACACATCACCATATCAAGACGAAGTGTGCTGAGAGATAAGAAATAGAGCTTCCAGATGATACCACTACCTTATAATAACTAATATGTGAAAGATCTGTTACAAAGAAATAGTGTGATGAGTTGCTAACATTTTTCATAAAAGGTACCTAAAACCTTTTTATACACAAGATAAAGGAGTCAGCTGTTAAGTCTATTATTTTTTAAAATGTACATGCATAACAATTGAGGGTAGACAGTGTAATGCTGGCAGTAGAATCAGCATCCAGGTTGGCCATGCAGTCTGATCTTTACCCTGCATCCATCAGTGCATGGTGTGCTATGTAACGCACAATTTAAGCCATAGGTATTTGCCAGACTGCTACCTTTATGTTTTGTCCTTATTTCTGACTGGCTGGAATCAAATTTTTATTCCTTCAGCCACCTGGGAGTGTGGCCTATCTAACCATGAAAGCTCCTTCTCAAGGCAGCAGGCAGAGATGAGCACCCTGGATGATGGCTCATCTCAGATCACCACATTAGGTGTGTAAAATATGTTGAACAGTTTGCCTTTAAAGATGCTTATCTCTTCCCACTGACTAGTAAAGGAGCTTTGCTTGACAAAGCAGCCCTTTTATCTGACAGAAGTTAGATGAAAGGAATCTCAGGCATATGGGCCTAATTGGCCTCTCCCTGTTTATTATAAAGTGCCACATTGGCCAGGTCTCAGCCAATGTTCCTTGTGTGAAGCTCACCACAAACATAGAGGTCCCTGTCCTCAGAGTTTGCATTAGGAGATTCCATCATGTGTGTGCAGTTCTGGTATGCAGAGAGTGATGTAAGCCTGGCTTGGCAGAATCTTCCTACTTCTCCCCTTGGGAAGCTTAATTTAGTGTCATTTTACTTGGTTTCCTGACATAAAAGGGGACTCAAGAAAGACAGCAACACCCCTCAAGAAATTAAGCAAGGATTGCCTCCAATCTGATGAAGTGACAGCCTATTCTTCTCTTCAGTTTCTCAGTTTAAGCATAAAACATGCGTACAATCTAGCAGCAGGAAGGCAAACAGCTGTAAATTAGAGAAGTGAAGGATAAATATACAAAAATGTATAACTTACTCATGTTTATATGTGTGTTTCCTTATTGTTATTATTTCTGAGATTACTAACAGGAACAGATTTGGTAACTGTTCAAATTAATAATGCAAGAACAAAATTTTAGTCCAGAAAGGGAAAAATGGTACAGTTTTCATGGAAAGTGATTATTGAGTGAACAATAATAAGAGCAAATGAAAATCATCTATAAATTGATACATTGTTGTGTTCCTCCTCCCTCAACTCAAAGAACAAATATAACATATGGTCTTTTTATAAATATTTCGGAAGTAAAGTGACTTCTGGAAAGGATTGTAGTCTCAGATATGCACAGTTATCAGCATTTTAGAAGATCCAATTTGAAACATCTGCTAACTCTTGAAAGACTTATGTTGAAATAAAACCCAGTCCTTGTTTAGGAAGGTTGTATGCACAGAGTTTTATATTCTCCCCTCTTTTCTGCAAGGATAGTGGGAAGAGGAGAGAGCTGCACCAGCATTTTGTTTCCACCTTTCCCAGGTCCAAGATTTAAAGCTTTATGGTGAAGAAAATCAAGGTGACAGATGCAAAGAGACAGTAAATTACTGACACACTCTTCTTCAGTCATGCTTTGAAGTGCTAAAGAATTCAGGCCAAATCTCAGGCATGAAAGCTTTGTGAGAGGCAAGCTGCAATTTACCAGGCCAGCGGAATGTAACAGATATATTTTAAAAGAATGCATTTTTCAAATCTTGGGATTTGGGACAAGAAAAAAAAAATTTGAAAACAGTAAATGTTTTTGACCTCTGCAATGTTTATGTTTTTTGTTTTACTGTTGTTACCAGTATGCAGTTGCAATCCCTACAACTTGCACTTCTTCCAACCTTCCAGACAGACTATAAATATTTAATAGTTCTTGCAAGTTGATTTACATAGTACTTAACTGGGTAAATAATACCTCACTTTTGAAAAATGTATGCATGAATATAGTGCAGTGTAAATAATTAATCAAATATAATAACAGCAGAATAATAACAAAGAGAAAATACTAGTTTTCAGAAGACACACTATCATTTTTAGATAGATTTTTTGAAACACTTGTCTTTTACTTTCTATCATTATTTCTTTCTCTCTTCCTTTCTGTATACATCTTTTAATGAATTTGTGATTGTTATCATCATAGACTTAACTTCAATCAGAATTATTTTTTTTCTGAAATGTTTTGCAACTATAAGTAAAAATCAAATCCATTCAGAATATTTGCTGATGTTTAATGTGTCAATCTGAGTGACAAATTCTAATATGAACTCAGATCTTGCAAAAGGATCACAGATGGAAGCAACTACTTTCCTTTTTGGAGTGGTACTGAAGTCAGCGTAGGTTGTTGCCAGTACAGGGATCTGTACAATTTGATTCAGGTTGTGAAGCCACCAGCAAATTTTCCAGAGGAGTCATCTAGCACTGAGTCAAGCACAGAAATGCAAAATGAATTATTTAGTTTGTCAAACAATCTGAACACTTAGATGTTTGGAAATGTTTGGGGCAGTCCATGTCAGAGGACCTGCCACGTCTCCCACCCTAAGCAGCATCAGAGGAATATCTGTCTTTGTGCATGATGCTGGCAGAGCTCTTGTTTGAAAGTCCAGCAATTGGTGCTTGAAGTCATCATCTGAACTACAGAAGAATCATACAGTTTATATAGATAAGGGGAAAATAGAATAGGCATGAAAAGAAAATAAACAATAGGAAAGGGAAAGTCGTTAGAGCTCTGATAGGGCCCAGGTAATGTTCTGTGTAAAATGCCTTTCTAACAACCTTCTAAAAGAATAGATGAGAGGGACAACTGTGTCCATCAAAGAAAGGACAGAGTAGCTCTCAAGACATTAAAAACAGAGTCTGAAATATCTTCAACCATGTTGCTAGGTAAGAAAGGGCACATTTTAGGGAATTAAAAGCAGTTTATTCAACTGCTTCTAGAGAGAAGATCACAGAAGTCTAAGCCAACTTAAATATGAGTTCAGAAGGGAACTTGCACATAGCTCTGCCAATGACTGTCTCTATATTTCAGCTTATAGCTTTTATGCTCATTAGTATTTCTTTTTTCAGCTAGCTAATTCTTTTATTTTGTTTTTAGAAATCCATTTAGACTCTTTCTCATGAAACTTGCTGAACAACTTGGATGAAAAAAATATTTTTAAAATAGGATACTGTGCTACACATCTTGGTAGAAGCTACTAAATAATTAACAATTAGTTTTCCAAAATAAATTTCCAGGAATATGTAAAGGAATAGATTTCTCCTTTGTCTAGTTCACATCAGAGAACTTACCCTCATCTAAGTCAAGTTTCACAGACTTCTGTTGAGGAGATGCATCAAATCCTGTGCTGTTCTTGGACAGTACACAGGATAGATCATTGAATATCCTGAGCTGGAACGGACCCATAAGGATCACCAAAGTTTTTCTTCCACTTCATTATTTTCTATTTTCATAAAAAAAAGAATTTAAACCCTTTCCTTTTTTTAGGCTTTTGTTTTCTTTCTGGTTCAAAAGAAAGCAATTTGAAAAATCCCATTAAATTTTCTCTGTGATACCTTCTTTCCCATCTCATTATTATGCTACTCTTTGTAAGGACCAACCAGAAGTCGCAACCCCACTGTTACCTCAGTTGGAAGGTGACACCTTCCAGGCAGGACAATCTATCTGAGATGGTAACATGAGCCACAACTACCCTGCTATTTCTGTTCAGCAGCTGACAGAATGACAGGACACAATCTTAAGCCGCACTAAGGGAAATTCAGGTTGGATGTTAGGAAAAAGGTTTTTACAGAAAGGGTGGTAAAGCACCTGGAATTGTCTGCCCAGGGAGGTGGTGGAGTCACCATCCCTGGATGTGTTTAATAAAAGACTGGATGTGGCACTGAGAGCCATGGTTTAGTTGAGGTGTTAGGACATGGGTTGGACTCGATGACCTTGAAGGTCTCTTCCAACCTAGTGATTCTGTGATTCTGTGATCCTCTGATCCTGTGATCCTGTTATTCATATCCCTGCATAATTCTTCTGAATAGTGCATCTATTGCTTTAAGAATATCCTCTAACAACTGATGAAAATTTGTGTTTTATATTTTAAGAGGAAGCAGTGTTTGAACAACAGTCAAAAGATGTTATGATCTGGATCCACGCTTTGCACTCAGAGATAAAACTCCCCTTCCTTCCTTCTTTCAGGAACTGCTATGGCCACAGATGAGCTCTATATCAGTTTCTAAAAAATATATTCAATAATGGGACCTTGTGCTGAATCTGCCATAGACCCACAAAATTTCCAGACAGAAAATTTTCTATGGAGTGGTGTTGGACAGAAAATATCTTAGGTACCAATGCTCTGCTAGTAAGTTAAATAATTGCAGCTAACATTCTCATGTACTCTCATTCAGTCATCCAAACTAGTAAATTGATGGAACAATCATTATTTTGATCCAGGTCAATTAGAAACATATCAAAGACTCCTGAGAATCGGTAAGGATGTACTATAGGTAAACATATCCCAGAAGTGCATGGAGCTATTTCCAGGATTTCTGAGGCAGCTCAAAAATCTGTGTGTCATTTTTTGACATATGAAAATCTTAGAGAGTTTATTTGTTGGAGGGGGTTGCATTTTGTTTTCTTTTTTGTTTGTTGGTTTGTTTGGTTTTTGTTTTGTATGGGTTGGGGTTTTGGGGGATTTGTTTGTTTATTTGTTTGAAAGAATAATTTGGTGCAGTAACATGCCTCCTGGAACTATGACATAGACATAGATTTATAAATTCTATAAATATTAACCTCATCTTCTTGGCTTCCTGGTCTTGTGTTCTCAAATAACTCTAGATACAGCCATGCCTAAATTTTGTATTTAGAATTTCTCTCCATAACATAACTTCCCATTTGCATCTGAACTTACCTTAAAATGACCACACATATTATCTGTAAGATCAGCAGAATAAGAAAATATGTTTACAATTAACAATTAAAAGGGAAGGTTTCAAATTTCATTGCCTTATCATGTCCTATGGCAACACCTGCATTCCACTACCATGTGCTAAAAGCCAAGCCTGAATTATTTCAGTGTATGGTTAGTGAATCTGATTTTTTTCTGGTTAGAAGAAGGAAATCATATGGATACAATCATAATCTAAAGTCAGAGTATTCATCTGGGTTTGTATCAAAAACCTTTTCCTTATTTTTCATAGTATTTTTCACTACATTGTTGCTATCTAAAAGATCTAAACAAACAATAAGGAAACCAAGCAATAGTTGTAACTATGTACATATTACTCTAATATGAACAAAGTGATGACAGCTGAAATAATGCTTTCCCATGGCTTTGTTTTTCATTTTTAGTAACATGGCACTTGTGCTGTTCATAGAAGTATGGCACAGACAGTTATTGTCAGGGGGCCTCTTTCCTAACCAGTGTTTTAAAGTGTACATATTAGGGGTTTTTCTGTTTTAATGAAGTGTTTTCCCAAATACTACCTTATATGCTATGTTTTAGTTATGCTTTTGTAAAACATTTAGTTGCAAATGACTATAGAGAAAGTGAAGCATTCCCATAATGCCAAAAACCTCAGCACAGACACATCATTTAGTCTTGGAAGACTTGAGACTCAAAATACGCTGTTTTTGAAATACTGATATTTCAGAGGTAAGTGCTTAAGGTCTATAGACACATGAACTTCGTGGTGTTTTCACACCTGCAATGCTCTCACATGTCAGAGGAGTCTTTTCAAATAAGGGATACTTGAGTGTAGCATGAATTGAGGGGTGTAAGCAGTACATGCTTTATCCCTATGCCTCCTGGGTGAAATGCTAACACTTCTGAACTCAGCTTTTAATCAAGAATTTTGTCCTTGTTTTCAATAGAGTTTGAGCTTGAGTCACCCAGTTTTACTCCCTGTGGGAAAAAAAAAAAAAAAAAAAAAAAAGTGGAATAAAATGTTGATGAGGGAGAGAAAATTAGCTTGCTTAGCAAGGCATGAGGTATTCTCTCTCCACACAGGAGGTTATTGCAGGGTAGTGTTATTGCAGGGTTATCACAGGGTAGTGAACTAAGTCTGTGTGGAAGGTTCCAGTGTGGTTTTGTAAGAGCTCCCATAAGGATGGTAATGTAACCCTGCACTGAAATGCACCATGTTTCAGATGAGATGTGCTGCAGCTCCCAATGGGAAGGACCTCAATTACAAGGTCACTCTGCAAAGCTGAGACACCAAAAATGATACCAAACTCTGTGGCTCCCTGCCAATCTTTAGAAATCAAAAAGGAAGCAAACTTGTCTAATGTTCCAAAGATCATGATCCCGACCAATATTTGAATAAATTTATAACACATATAAGGAATGTATGAATTTATAACACTGTTTTAATTCAACTAGTATACTCCATTTGAGTACCAGAGTTTTAAAATTTAGTATGATGAGAGCAAAAACAATTCAAGAAAATAGACATGTAAATTTAGCCCTGGTAAATAAACAAATTACTGGGCTTTCAGTTACTAATCAGTTTAACTGCACTTCTCTAATTCATTTGACTGGATCATCTCTAGGGAATAGCCAAACAAAGAAAGAGAGAGGAAAATGTTATTTCACAGAGTGCTTTGTGATGTACCTAATAAATCCAGTACTGCAGCCTGACTGTTTGCTGATGACAACAGGCCGTGCCTTCGATGTCATGACCCCTGATGGGCTGAGGGGCATGACTCTCAAAGGGTTAATCTTTTCCACCTGTTGCTGACCACAGAGCAAGCTCTCCTGGCAGTTCTCCTACCAGGAGAATGTGGCCTCTGACCTTTGTGGGAATGGATGCTCTCCCTAACAAGCACTGCAGTCTGGTACACTCACCCCAGCTCTCTGGCTGCTGACTCCAGTGGTAAAATAAGCTGTGAACCAGCAATCTGTAAACTGAAAGGCAAGGGTAAAGATGGGGTACAACCTCCAAAATATGTCAGTCAGCTCCATGTGAGGGTTACCAGGAGCTGCATATTCTGTGTTGTTGGCTTGGGCTCTTCCATATGAAAATATTAGAATAACTCAATCTGAAACAGCAAATTTTATATCTAGAAAAGTCAAGAATATTGTAATTGAGATGGAATTTCAGTCAAAAGCAAGATTTGGATGTCAAAGCTGGTGCTCTCCCAAGTCAGTACAACTGTTCTGATCTATCAGATGCTAACACACATAAAAATCAAAGGCATAAGACCATTCTCACAACATAGCCACTATAAATACAGGGAATGTATTCTGAAGATTCAAGGCAAATTTATGAAACCTAAATTCTTTTTCTTCCCTGGTCATTAAATTGATTCTGAATTGTACCCACCTGGGAAGGGAGTTCCTCAAACACCATAAATATTTTACTTATAGAATAACTGATGCAAGAGTATCTCTGACATCTGCTAAGTTTTTCTTCTTATGCCCTTTGCTGCTTTTCTGCTCAACCACTTTGCCTATTTGAGCCTTTTCATCCTGTGAAGACATTTTTGTCAAGTTTTCTTGTTGACTACAAGAAAGATCCACAGAAAAACCTCTGTAAAAGTCCTTTCATCAGACTGCCTACATAGAGAAAGATTGTACCTGCATTTATAGCACAAGCTTTGGACTTCTTAAGTCTTCCAGCTTGCAAGTGACCTTGACCAAAACACTCCAGCTACAGCCTTAAGAGTACTTTAGTGTTCTAACACCTCCTCTATGTTGCAATGTGGTGGAAGTCTCAGCTCTGAGGCAGAACTATATGTATACAAGCTGTGATACCAATGTCAATACAGTTGGGGAATTTGAATCTTGAATTAGGAAGTTGTGAAATGCAAAGGGAAAGATGTGTAAAATAACCTGTCTGATCAGAGACAGGCCACCGTCTCTGTTGGAACTTTGCCCATGATTTAGCCTTCAAAGGCAGCTTCTTGATGCCATTATGTAGGAAACAGCAGTAATATCACAGAAAAGTACACATTCCAAACAAGCTGGGTCCAAGTTCACAATATTTGAATCAGGACGTGTAGCATTAAGAAACACATATTTGAAGATTAATACTCTCCCTACAGATCTTTGAACATCTACTGTAGTAGTGATGTTGTTTGGGTTTTGCCTTTTTTTCTATGTTCTCTGTATTCTTCTCACATATATTTGTAGCTCTGTAGACTATTGTATTAGTAGCTAGTTNGGGGTGAGCTTTTGTGGACATCTTTCTGTAACTGCTCCTAAAGGTCTTCAAATAAAGATCTCCTTTTATATTACCTCCTTACTAAAATTATCTTGAGTTTCATTTCCAGGTTGAGAAAAAGGCAACAGTAGGGGCCTGAATGTCCATCTGCTGGTGAGCTACCATAATGATGAGCCATGTACTGCAACCCAGCTCATTTTCTCTGCAGCCTAAATGTCAGACATTTCACTGAATGTTATAGTTCAGTCTATATTACCTTTCTGATAGATGCAAAAAGGGGTGAGAGAATAATTTCTAACCCACACATTTGTTCATCGGCTCTGTCCTTCCCTCCTCAGTACCTGTCTATATGAATAAATGCTAAATCCACAAGCTGCTTAAGGAATTTCCATCACCAAGGGAACTTAGAAAGGAGTATGTGGGTATAAGGCAATGAACCATTGGAGTTTTGTCATTTACTGCCCTCCTGCTGCCCTTATGCCATGCTCTGCTTCCTTGCACACACAGGACTTCCATTCTGGCAGCCTGGCTGCTTGTGCAGGCAGCACAGGTGACCCCCAATGAGTTCTGCCTGGGAATGTGATGGAAACAAGATCAGGGTCAGACACAGAAAAACATGGGCATTGGTGCTCAAGGAGGAAATAATTTACTCAATTAATGTGTTAATACGACAAATTCCATATTTCAAAGTATACTTTAGTCATAATAACATATTTGTTTTTGTTCTTCATCTAGGCTTTCAAAGAGAGAATTAGATTTATTTCCTTTTGTATCGTGTGGAGTTTTACTTTATGACACTGATTCAAATTCCAAAACTGACCAATCAGTAGCGACACATTAGGAAAAAAATTCTTCTTGGAAAATATTAATTGCCATTTTAGCAAAGCAAATAACCTCCTATGAAAAATTCACTACACATTCCTTTGGAAGCCTTCAAATCTTTCCTACTTCAAACAGCATTTTCCTTACATCTGTTGAGGGCCCCATAAAGTGTGCTCATGTACATATTTCTGTAGAAATCAAGTGACCATTCTTACCATATGTCTAGGGTTCCAAGAAACAGAGAAAGCTTTATTTCTGGTTAGCTCTGTCAGATTAGGCCTTTCTTCTTTAGGCTGGTGATCAATTGTGTCAATGTCTCTGTAAGTAGAGGTGGGGTTAAATAAGAGCCTGGTCAGCTATAAATTATCTGGAGCCCTACAGGACTTCCTGAAAGGCGCATGAAGAAGTAATTGGGCTTCATGTTGTCCTGTGTAACTTCTGGGCATTCATCACTAATGGACCATGCAAGAGGGTTAAGGCTGCTATTTGCTGAAACCCAACTCAGAATGAACATTGCAGAACTAGAGAGAAGGAAGGGGAGAATAATGTGGAGAGGATTTGTTTCAGTTCTTTTAAAGCCTGACTATTCTGCAGGGTACTGATTCTGCAGAGAGAAGAGAAGAACTCAATTGGGCACTGGTGGATAAAAGGAGAAGAAAGTTAGACTTTTCAATGATAAGTGTTGAGGCTTTTGCTGTGATGACCATAATCTAACAGAAAACACTAAAGTTATGAACAGGAAGAGAAATTTACTTTCTCCATAAAGATCAAACAATGTCTTATTTACACTTTAAATGTACAAACATTTTCAACCCTTGACATTCAGATTTACCTATTCTGTTATGATTGTAGATCCACACTGGAGCTTTCTCACTCGTGTTACAACCATTTTAACAAAAAATCTAACTGCCCTGATAAATCCAGTTGCAGAGATACACAAGAGAGCACTAATGCATGTGGGGAAAGCAAGTATCAGGTATAGTCACCAGCTCTAATCTAAAAGCAGCTTAGTCATTTGCCTGCAACAACTCCTAGCCTTATTTGTCTTTGAAAAATAAACAAAGATATACTGCTTCCACATGTGAGATGTTTCATTGGAGGAGGGATGGCTCTATGCTTTATGACCTATACATCATATTTTGGGAGTTGGTTGTGTGGAGACTTTTCTAATAATTTCTCAACCCATAGACTGTTTATATCTACAGAAATTTCTGAAGTAGCTGCCCACAAAGATTTGAACATGATGGTGATTAAATTCTAAGTTTCTGCAACAGAGTTTAAACCCCACAATAGCATATGGTGACCAAGGACTTCCAACATGCTATACACAGATGTTTCCAGCTCTTGCAAAGAAAGGGCATTTGGTTTATAAAAAACAAGGTTTTTCTACATCATTTGCAAAATGTAAATGTCAAAAATGCCTCTGAAATATAGAAATTCTATGCCACATAAAAAAAAAAAAAGCTTTCTTTACAAAAACTTCTAAAATTTTACATTCAAATGAGAAAAATAAACTGTTATGCCTCATGGAAGAAAACACTTATTTCAAACAATATTTAGAAAATTTCTTTGTAGTCAGTACTCTTTCACACATACACTAAATCCACCTGTCCCAGCTCAAGTTTTTAGGAAATTCATATTAGCCTAGGATAGGGAAATGTGAAATGAGGACACTCATTATACCAAATACATGGATCAATTACTAGCTTCACACTCAGGTTTGCAGATAATTAACAGTTTGGTATGAAATGATAAAACTTCCCTCTGGAGGTTTCTAGATTACATAGATTTACAACATATGGATTGCTTTTCAGTCCAATGACTCTGAAATGCTCTGTGTGCAAAAGCATGCCTGTGATGAAAAGGCAAAATGTTAAGTAAAATGGTCTTGTTTTCATGGTAAAATTCTGGTATAGAGGCAAATTCTTTTTAAAAATTATATACACTTTTCAAATTGCATTATAATATTGTAAAAACAAACAACAAACCAACAAAACAAACAAAATAACCATTTTGATAATTTCCTTCTTAAAAAACCCCAAACAACTAATTGTAATTGAGGCTAATTTGATCTCATGTCAGCCTTCTGAGATATTCTAATTCCACTAATTTCATATATTGCAGAGAATAAACAGAATTTACTGTAAATCTCCTCTGCAACAGGGCATATTTTTTTTACTTATCTGGTAATAAGACTTTATGGAAGACATTTTATATATTATTGCTTCTGATAGGAAGCATTTTATTGTTACTGGTATCTTCATTTTATAGTACCATTTAGGTAATGTAATGTGAGATACATTAAAGTAGGTGATGGGAAAAAAAGTAGTTCTGAACTGTGCTGTAATTACAGTGTTCTTATGACCTTGTTGTTCTCAGGCCAGACAGGGGTAATTCTTTTCCTTGCCAACTCAGCTCTGATTTTGGGTGTGCCTTGAGGTCTGAGGCAGCTTGTGGGCTACTGGGTTTGTCCTCACTTTTCTGCTACCTGCAGCCAACATTCATATAGGGTGACAAGGACACAAAGTAAATATTTCATTTTTTTAATCTTGTGTTCTGTTTCCTTGCCTGGGTGAGAACATCGTGTTAACAACTGCTTCTGTTATTTTTCTGCTCTGAACTGTCAGTTAATCTCATAAATCTCAGTCTGCCTAGACACTGTCACCTTTTCTTCTCAGTCTCACTGATCTTTGTCATCATATTGTGTACTTCTAAGAGATAGACACATCAAAAGCTGACATATAAAGGATGCTTCAAAGCACCATGAACAATAGAAAATTATAATACATTTTACTGTGGAAAATGCAACAAGGAGGGCTGTGTCCTAAGCCCAGGAGTCTGATGGTACACCTGAGGAAATCTCTTACCTCAAAATCAGAGATATATTAGTTGAGTTTTTCATTGCCTAATATAATGTGTCCCTTGTCTTGACTGATGTCTCAACATCTAGAAATGACAAAAATAAAACAAGCTTATTAATAATAATTATAAAGATTAAAATATTAAATATTAAGATAAAGATGGACACTGATGTAAAATGGACTGATAGGGCAGGAAGAATTGAGCAACTGGGTAGTCTCATGCAAGGCACATGATTGGGAGCACACAAACACTGCACAATGGTACTCATGGAATAGGACATGTTTCCAATTAAGAGAAGCTCATTTTCAGAGCATTTTTTACTCTGATTTTCCATGTCCATATAACCAGAGAGATGCCTTTCCTTGCTGCAACACTGATCTTCTTGGGATGACTGATACAGCACTGTCTCTGACACAATGAAAGATTTATAGAGAACATCCACTGAATATCTGAGGACTTTCTGTCCATGAAAGATGAGATCCCAGACATCACTATTTCTCTCTCCCTTCTCTTCAGTTATTCACCTCTTTCTGCAGAGCAGCCTACTGAAAAGACTACAAATATAACCAAGCTGAGAATTGAAATCTGTTGATATTTTGGTGACTTAGAAAAAAAAATGCTTCTCATTTGAGCTAAAAGGTAACAAAATAGTATTGGGGTATTGGCCTGGTTGCAGAAGAGAAAGCAAATATTGACAACATGCTCAGTAAGAACAAAACAAGCAAACAAATAACCTCAGGCAAATATAACTCAAAAGCTTTATGAAGTAATCAATCAAATTGTGGGATTTTGATATATTTATGGTAAGAGTATTTCCTTCTACTAATTAAGAATATTTTTTAGCTACAGAATGACCAACATTGTAAGACCTACATGAAAATAAGGTAACATATATCTGGGATTTTTTGCAATAAAGCTGTAGATAGTTCAAAGGAATTAAGACAGACTTTGTAAATACAATGTACATTTGTGCTTCTTAGATATGAAATGTCACAGCTACCTGTGGCAGTTCAAATATTTCTGAATTTAAAAAAAAAACAAACCCCAAAACCAAAAAAACCAAGTTCTGCTTACTTCTATCATTTTCTCAGATTATGATAGATTTTACAACTGTTATCAACTAAATCTGATTCCACATTCTGCTGCCCAATATTTATTAAAGCTGCAGGCTGATCTTATCACACTGTTTGGGTGAGTAATCCTAATTCCTCTAAGAACTTCTACTGATATCTTGTAAATAGGATTTGTAAAATAAACCCCAGGGCTTGGTAAGAAGACTGATAATATGGTTGCCTATAAAGGAAGAATTAAAAACATTATCAACAGTCGACCTACATGTCTTTCTTCTCTCCTTGCAATGGGAAATGAAGATGCAAATATGTTCTTTTCTTAAGGGATTATTCTTGCTTCACAATGTGCAGAATACAGGCATTTAGAAACTGCTTGGAACATCAATGAGAGAGAATAGACAACAGAACCAAACCAGTTCATGCACATATTTTTGTCTATCATCCACCAGAAGTTTTTCATGATGTCTTACTATGTGCTACTGTACTACAATTTCACAGGTAATCATCCATCTTCACATTACATTCCTAAAATGGATGCTGACCAGGATCTCATCACAGATCAAGGAAGATGAAGGCTTAAAGGAGAAGTTACTTTTCATAAAATCCATTCCTTAAAGATCCTACTGATCATATGTAGTTCCAATGAAAAGAAAAGCAGATTAATTATATTTGAAATATGACAAAAGAATTTTCAAAAATTCTAAATTGGAAATAAAAGAAGCAATTTTTTTTCTCTAAGTAAATTCCATATCTATCAGATACCTAATGACCTAGGTAGTTATTACAAACCTATAGATCAGTTTTCAAGAATGTAGTAGACATAGTTTATTCCAGCTCTAGTTCTCTACCATGTGGGACTTCTATCTAAGAGCCTATGCCTTCAAAGCTGTCTATTTGCTATGCATTGGAAACAAAAGGAGTTTAGCATGTCAGTCTTGCTTAAATTTAGAAGTTAAGTATCTCAAATCATCCTTCTGAATCCAATTTTCAATCTCTCTGTTCTTTTGTTCCCTGTCAAAAATAAAGGTAATACTGTCCCTATCTTCTATCCACATACAATTCTTCAAAGGAGGTTTTTTTTTTTTTTGCATCTCCCAGCTCATCTGGGACATCTAGATATGATCAAAACATTCATGTCATGGGGTAAGTTTTTAACAGCTTCCTTATATCCCCATAAAATCATTCTCCCTTTTTTTGTAAGTACTCCTTTCAGAATGCATAAATAGGTAAGAGAGATGATTCAGTTAAGGAAGTTTATACTACTTTGTGGCATAGGGCATTGAAAAAGGAAAAAGGGAAAAGGGGGAAGGGGAGAAAGGCAAGGCAAGGCAAAGGCAAGGCAAGGCAAGGTGAAAGGAAAGGAAAAAGGAAAGGAAAAAGGAAAGGAAAAAGGAAAGGAAAAAGGAAAGGAAAAAGGAAAGGAAAGGAATCCTCAAGCCTATCGTCCTTTTTTAATGTTGAGTTTCCATGTAACTGAATGATGAGGAGAGTAACCACTTTGCAAGTATTACCATCTACAAAGTGCTTTGGAAAAACATTACTGTCATCTGTAAACAAGCTGAATGAACTATATTAGCAATGTAATTGAAACAAAAGAAGACTGTACTACAGTTTTCTAATTAACAAAACATGATACTCCAGAGCATTAGCAGCTGATCCAATTACAAAATATTAGCTCCTCTGGAAGGGACTCATGAACAGCAAGGTCACAGCACAAACTCCTTGCAGATGTTAGATAAGTTGACACCTGCAAATAATTTGAAAGCAAGTATTTATTTAAATATCTTATTTTGCCACCAGTTTCTCTGTTTTCTTTCAAGCTAAAGCTTTGGTCCCCTGGGAATTAGAAAGAATTAGAAGAAAGTCAGTGTAACTTTTTTTTGCTATGTGCAGTTCTAATTAGCATAATTTTTGTTTTATGTTCTTGTCTCAGCAGACAGGTCAATAAACAAATCCAAAAATATTAGCAGTGGATTTATTCCCCAGTTTGATTCTCATGTCTTCAGTGAAAGAACTTTCTCTAGTGTCTCTCACATTCCAATTTTATATTACGGCATAGGGTGTAAAATACTGATAAACCCTTGAAAACTTCATGATTTGCTTACATTCAAGGCAGCCTCCTGTCCATATATTCATCTGCTTGTTGGTGTATTTTCAGAACTCTTCAGAGGCAGGAATAGTGAACAGAGACACAGAGGACAGACAAGTTGTCTTCAGACAAATGTTGTCACAGAAGTTCTGGGAGTTTCATGATTCCCAGGTAAGAACTGACATACCAGGGCAATGCTACAAGCAGGATTCCTCTCTGAAGGGTTCATAGCCTGGTCTGGCACCACTCTGACACTATTCCTGCAAAAAGTCCTGGGTTTCTTGCAGTCACTTCCAGCTCTGTGCTGTGCCTGCTTGTGCATTCCTTGTTGTGGTCATGCTCAAACATGTCCTTTGGTACAAGGACTTAAACCTAATTTTCCCATTTTCCACTTTATTTCTTACTGACAGAAATACAAAATAAAGTCTGTTCTTCACCCAGAGGGTGGTTGAGCCCTGGAACAGGCTTCCCAGGGAAGTGGTCAGCACCAAGGTTGACAGAATTCAAACCTGTGTGTGTTCAGGCACATGGTGTGACTCTTGGGGTGCCCTGTGCTGAGCCAGGAGCTGGACTTGATGATCCTGGTGGGTCTCGTCGAACTCAGAATATTCTGTGTTTCTGTAACTCTATATATGTACCAAGCAGTGTCTTCTTTTTCTGGCAGTAATGTTGATTTTATCTGTCCATTAGCAGGAAGTCTGTTTGAAGAAATATAAGCATGGCTCCACAGTACTTGCTGCCATCAGCCTACTTCCTTTTCACTATACCAGCTGGATTACTCCAAAGTGACATTATACACACAAAAGAAGCAAAAGCCAGCCTGGCAATCACTCTGTGTGAATCAACCAGCAGAGGACTAAAGCTCCAAAGCAGAATCTAGAGCTCACTGCTGTCAGCTGCTAAGACACTCATACAAAATACTAGGTGCCCTAAAATGATCAGTGATAGTGGCTGCTCTCTATGGATTTACTTATTCTGTATGGATAAATAAGCGGCAATAAATGAAAAAAAACCCCTAAAAACTTCCAGTTTAAAATTCCCACTATACTATCTGTTGCAATGCCTAATGCTGATATTGTTAGTAGTTGTGACTGTGTTGGATCTGGGCTATAATCTCACTTTTCCTGAATTTTCAAAGTTCTAAGTTTTCTCAGAGACAAACAGTGCCCAAATAAAAAAGGCTTAACTTTCTATATGTGTTGAGCTTATCTGATATACCATCTTTTACTAGTTAAAATATTGTGTGCTAACATTTGCATTTTGAAATGTGTGTTGCCATGACTGCAGCAAACATTCCACTTTTAGATTCTGTTAATCTCTCATCTTAAAATATAGCAAGACAAATAATAACAGCACTATGTATCCTTCTCTCCTGATGGTTCAGCTCTATCGTTAAAGAATTAGAGTCCACTTAGATGCATATAAGTGTTTTTAGACACATCTTGGTGAAATTTTATGCCAAGGAAAACCCTTTAACATTAAAATTATTTTCTGCACTATTTATTATCAAGAAGACACAGACTTTAGAGTTAAAATTAATAGTTGCTATTAGCATTCCATTTGTAAGTATCTCATTATGCAATGATAGATGTTCTAATCTGTTATGTAGGCAATAAAATGGGATTTAACTAAATACACTAAAAAGTATACATTTAATGAAGAACCAAGATTTTGATACTCCTATCCACATTAAACATACATACATCAGTGTACATAAACACTCTGCCACAGAAATTATTGCCAACAACCAGCACAATTCACTTCATCAAAATGAAGACAAACGTTCAAAAAGAGAGAGTTTGCTGTCTTTTGAAGCATTCTGCTCTAGTACTAAGTAAACTCAAACCACAGTGATTCACAAAACTCAGCAAAATTTACATGGAATTAATGGAAGCAGGTCATTATGTATTTGGAATGCAGACATTGACTGTGATGTAGTACTCACAAGCATGTTTCCATTGTAGTTCCAGCACAACATACTTAGAATTTTACCATTTTGATAGGTTTTGGATGGAAGTCTAAATCTTAATCCCATGACAAGATCAGAAAACACCAAAACAACCACATAATTTAAATACTGAATGCAAGTTGGATTTTACATAGTCCTCCATTGAAAATCTTCTGATTGTATAAATGTACACACATAAACAAATGTCTGCTTTCAGATGAACCTATACTAACATTTTAGTCAGAATAAGTCGAGTACATTTGATATGAATCCCTTGGTTGTCATCTTGTACATACTTTATTTGGTTATATGGAGCAGTTTCAGAGCCCTTGAATTGGAATCATTCTGGTTGGAATTAACCCAGGAGATGCACTGCAGAAGTGCAGTTTCACTTAGTAATGAAATTTAGATCCATAGGACCAGACTAGAGCTAATCCAATCTATTTTCCTTTGTAACTAATTTTTTGGGACCTTGGCACTGGCTATTTCACTATGAAAGCTTTCTCCTATGGAGAAACATTTGATAGGATGTATCCTATCAAGGCCTATGTGTATGCACATCTTTACAGAGTGAAACTCACATCAAAAATACACACAAACATATTTTAAGTCTCAGTATTGACATGGAAAATAAACTATACTTAATTGTGAAATTATTTGTCTAGGACATCCCAATCCCTCTACTTTGGAGATGATTATGATATAACCTTGAATTATGTGTTAACATTCTTTCTCTGTGGGACCCCTACCTCATTACACATGACAGATGATGATTGCTTGTAGAAGAGATCTGCTCACTATTTTATTCCCTCCTTTCAGTGTATGTATGAACATTTATTTTCTGTACATTATTCAAATCCTGCCCTGAAGACAGATATATTATCTATTAGACTTTCTTACAGCACTCATCTTCATAGGTTATATATATCCTAGTAAATAAACAGAGCCAGGGCCTGTTTTCTGAAACTGAGAGCAAGTAGAATGGGACAACTGCATCCAGAAAACTGACATTTCCTCCTGGCAGAGCAAAATTACCTCATTCTTAAAGTCTCTTGGAAACAGACAGAATCACATGCAATATTTGCTCTCCTGCAAGGGCGTCCTGGGCATTTGTGACAAGAGATCTGTGTGTTCAGCCAAAAGCATGACCAGGAGCATGTTGACAATTAAATGAGAGTGTGGCTGATGTGAAGATATGAAAGTGTGTGTCTTGATCTTCCTTAATTTACTTGCATAAAAGACACAGTTACTGCACAGTCTGTGGCTTGCGCTTCTAGTTCTGAGTGAGCTGAAGGAGGGCTCATGCTGATTTTACTGATGTGATCATTAGACATGAACATCCACATTTTTCAGTAGTGTTTAGTTAGTTCCCAGTCTGATATATCATATATCAGAGTTTCCAGAGATTTTTTAAAAATACTTAAGAAATGGCTATATGGTGTCAGACCAAAAATCCCTTCAGTGTTCAAAATAATATTCAAAATACAAGAGTGTATTCAGATTCAGTTTGTGATGCTGCAATATTTTTTCTTAGTTCTTTTCCTCCCATTTTCTCCCATGTCCTACCTATCTTTTGACTATCACAAAGAATCAAATTCTTCCAGAGTGTACACTTTTTAGTGTATTTAGTGACATCTTCCAGAATTCTTTCTAAGTAGTGATGATTAATTTAGAATTTTTTCTTTTAGGTGCATAATTACAATACCTGTCTTATTCTTCTTTTTCCTGTTTGCACCACTTCCCATCCATTGACATTTCCACTATAATTTTATTACCTTGCCATTCTGTGTTGCCTCTGCAACTTGGTTCCAGTTTAGGCTGTGCTGTATTATTTTGCATCAACATTCATTTCATATGTTCAGAATACAATGGCTCAGAACAGCAGCTGTGAGTACTCAGCAGTTCTGCAAACAAGGCATAAAAGTCTAAAAATGTACATTCTAAAAAAGGAAGACTGTGTAATTAATGAACAAAAAAGAAAAGTTCAGCTTAGGTAACTTGCTAGCCAAATTCTGTGGCAGAGATAAAAATTGGTAGGAATACTTCAAGTAAAAAAGATCTATTGAAAATTACTATTTCATTCAGACATTTTCTGTTCAAACAACTTAGGGCAGAAGTCTGAGAAACCCTCACCCATATTCCTGACATCTTTAGAAGCTGTATGTTCTAGTTTTGTATGGGGTAGTTAATTTTCTTCATAGGAGGTTGTATGGGGCGATATTTTGGATTTGTGATGAAAACAGTCTTGAAAACACAGGGGTGTTTATGTTATTGCTGAGCAGGGCTTACACAATGTCAAGGCCTTTTCTGTTCTTCAACCTGTCCCACCAGAGAGGAGGCTGGGGGTGCACAAGGAGGTGGGGGGCAGACACAGGCAGGACAGTGACCTCAACTGACCATGGGGACACCCCAGACCGTGTGATGAAATGCTCAGCATATAAAGGTGGGGTAAGAACAAAGAAGAGAGAACGTTTGCAGTGATGGTGTTTGTCTTCCCAAGTCACTGTTAAGCATGATGCAGCAGCCCTGCTTTCCTGAGCATGGCTGAACACCTGCTTGCTCATAGAAAGTCATGAATCAATTCTTTTGTTTTGCTTTGATGGTGTGCAAAAATTTTGCTTTAACGTTCAACTGTCTTAATCTCAAGCTATGAATTTTCTCACTTTTACCCTTCAGATTCTCTCCCCCATCTCACTGCAGGGTAGTGAGTGGCTGCATGGGGCTGAGCTGCTGGCCAGGGTAAAACCATGATGCTGGAGGATACTGGTTTGTTCTAAAATGGTGCAATCCCATTAGCACAGGAGAAAAATATTTCAAATTTCTTTAAACTCTAATTCCAATAATCTGCCTCTCAATTCCATGTGAAGTTCTGGGATATCTAATTTAATATTGATCACAATTGCATTCTTGCACATTCTTGTTCATGAAATGTGCACCAACTAGTACACTAACAATACAACACTCCTTATCTCAGAGGAGAAAGACCAGTCACTAAATAAAAACAGATAAGGAGTGAGTCACTATTTGCAATCTACACTAATCTCTAGATTAATTATTTCTACAGAAAAGTTGTGGAAGCTGACATTTCTGACAATGCATTTCTCTTCACTCATGTATCATAAAAAAGTTAACATCTTCTGTCTCACCTTAGAGACTATTGGAAAAAAACCAACATTCACCAAAAAAATATTGAAAATGAACGTTTCTCCTTTGTTTCTTAAGATACTGTAGCTGGTTAGGTCCACTGCTTCTGCCAACACCACTTTATTTTTCCCTTTCCATGTCTGTACCACATGGAGCAGTGCATCAAGAGCACTCTTTTTCCTTTCTTTTTCCATAAATGTTTAAGACACAAATGGTTGGTGTGCAACACTGCATGGAACCTGCAAGAGCTGCCATAGTTGTGAAGGTTTGAGTCCTTCCTCTAATTTAGCAGTCTTTCAAACCATCGGAGACACAAAACAAGAGATCACCTCAACAAATTTTCAAGAGCTCAAGCAAGAAATATGAATGGCAAAAGGTACAAAGTTATAAGCATCTATTACTTTGTCTAAGCACAAGTAGGATCTAAACAAAGAGAAGGAAATTAAATATTATGAAACATTAGAGCTTCACAAAGGTTCTCATTCAAAATTTTTGATGGGATACTGGTGAGAGAAATTGGTTTAATTAAAATGTCATGTATTATTGCAGTCTTGAGTGGTAATATTTTTTCTTCTTTAACTGAAAAGATAAAATACTTGAAGAATTCAGAAATAATGCCAAATCTCTAAAATTTACATAAAATGTTTCTTCCCTGAACATTTCCAAAGTATACAAGGAATAAGCACCACTCTTCTCAGTTAAATAAATGTCAGGTCTTCCATGTGGATAAAGCACTAAAAGCCATATAAAGCAGAGCAGATTGGCTTTCTCCAGGAAATATCACACAGGAAAAGGAGGTGCAGACTTCCTCTGAAGTACAATACCTCAGGGAAATATCTCTTTAAGATTCTTAAAATATAGCCAGTTTGTTGGGGCTGTTCCATGCATACAGTGGAATATGTAACTTACAGATAATTGAACTGTGGATATATCCACCTCTTTTAATTGTAGTTTTTGGTCATATTAAGA